>JAHRHZ010000061.1:15124708-15221229 GCA_024137785.1 Ginglymostoma cirratum | reverse complement strand
GGCCTTGGGGTGGTGTCCAGGAGGAGGGCTTGTGTTGGAGGCGGGAGGGTCTAGGCCCAAAACGTCAAGCTTTCCTGCTCCTATGATGCTGCTTGGCCTGCTGTGTCCTCCAACACAGGCCCTCCTCCTGGACACCACCCCAAGGCCTCCTACCCTCCCTCGACATCTTCATCTCCAACTGCCGTTGAGACATCATTTCTGATGAAGGGTCTAGGCCCAAAACGTCAAGCTTTCCTGCTCCTATGATGCTGCTTGGCCTGCTGTGTTTATCCAGCTCCACACCTTGTTGTCTCAGATTCTCCAGCATCTGCAGTTCCTATTATCTCTGATTCAATAGTTGACAGCAGTTTGACAGGGTTTGTGTATCAGTATTATGAGACCATCAGCTCACGTGGGCACTGATCTGCTTTTGGAAATAGTTGATGTCCAGCTTTGATATGCAACTCTAAGGACTGGATTTACCTTCAGGAAACTACCCCATTTTGATGACTGGCAAGAGAACTGCTGCCATAAAACTGGAGAAGGGAAATCAACCATCACATTGCCACCTCTAAAATGAATGAACAACACTTTTCACTTCGTCCTGAGCCCACTAGTACCAATGACAGTTGGTGCCCACCATTTGTCTGCCCTGACGCTGTTAATGGTGTCAATGGCTTTGAGTTCCGGATAATTTTTCTTCTTTCTCTCATCTGACTTAGCAGGACAAAAAGCAAGGAAGAAGAGCAGTAAGAAAGAGTTGCTAGTGAGGAACCATTGGAGCAGTTGAATACCTAGATATCCCAGTAGCTCAATTGAGGAAGGTGTCATTAATAGCCCTATCACTCAGTACTATCCAGCGTGCACAGGAATCCTCTGGCCCCTGTAAACCTGGCTGAACCTGGCTGAACCTGGTTGTATTATTGCTTTGGAAGTTCTGTAGCTTTAAACAACTAGATATGCTAATCGAGATCAGGAGAGAAACTACCTGAACAGCTGCCAGGCACTTCAGCAGAAGAATGCAAGAAGTGGGGTACATATTATCTGTACCTGCAAGTAAAGTCCGGGCTGTTAATTAGACCCATATGAGATTCTCAAGTAAACTGAATCCATTCTATTTAATCTGTGTTACTTACCAATAATAGAAGAATTTTAACACAGTGATCAGCAGTGATGCAAGATTAGAAAGAGAGTGAGGCCTCAGGAAAGACTTGAAACAGTCAAAAGTTACATATACACTGGGACTCGGGAAAATAATCAGCACAGAAGCATTGAGTACTTGATTTGAGATTTGGTCAACATGGTTGGTTTCAATTTAGACTGTAAGAGCAGTAGGGCCATTGGGACAACATTAGGTGTGATTGCTGTGAAAGAAAGGGTGGAAGACAAAAAAAGGTTCGAGCTACAACTGAAATCAGCTTAGGACAGATTTTTTAAAAAACTAAAGAAACACAACAGGTGCACAATAGGTGGAAGAACTTTTAACAAGACAGCAAAGAGGCTTTCCATATTACGAATGGGATATTTAGTGTGCACAAAGTCCAGCAATTAGAAACTTTAGCCACTATGCCCAAAGAAAATTGAAAACACGCAGAAGGCAAAAGTCAACAGAGGATCTAGCGTGAACTACTACCAATCAGAATCCTGAAGAATAGGTGTCTGGATTGTTGGAAGTCAATGACACAACCTACAATAGGAAACTGAATGCAAATAATGAAACGCCCAACGCTTGTATTGGTAGAGATAGTAGGAACTGCTGATGCTGGAGTCTGAGATAACAAGGTGTGGAGCTGGAGTAACACAGCAGGCCAGGCAGCATCAGAGGAGCAGGAAAGCTGACGTTTCTGATCGGGACTCTTCTTCAGAAATGGGGGAGGGGAGGGAGGTTCTGAAATAAATAAAGAGGGGGGGTGGTGATAACAGGTGGATAGTGGAGCGGATAGGTGGGAGAGAAGATGGACAGGTCAAGGAGGCAGGGATGAAGCTAGTAAATGTGAGTGTAGGTAGGAAGTGGAAGTGGGGATTGGTCAGTGAGGTGGGAGGAGCAGATAGGTGGGAGAGGAGATGGACAGGTCAAGGGGGCAGGAATTAGAGAGAGGCTGGTCTTGGAATGAGGTCGAGGGTGGGGAGATTTTGAAGCTAGTGAATTCCACATTGAGACTATTGGGTTGTAGGATTCCAAGGTGCAATATGAGATGCTGTTCCTCCAGTTTCTGGGTGGCATCGTTGTGACACTGGAGGAGGCCCAGGATGGACATGTTGTCCAGGGAGTGGGAAGGGGAGTTGAAGTGGTTCGCAATTGGGAGGTGTTGTCATTTGCCGCGAACCGAGCATACCTCATTTTCCGCTAGGGAACCCTACAGCCCTCCGGACTCAATACTGAGTTCAATAATTTTATGGCCTAAACTCTCCTATGTCCCAGCCCCCTACCCCACACATTAGGCCTTGTTATCATATAGCCTGCCATTACACACCCCATGTTGTTAGTCACTAACAGCCCCCATTAACAACTATTCGTCCTCCCAGCCTGATCGTTAGCAACTCTTTTGTCTGTCCAACTGTCTTTCTCTCTCTTTGGGCCCTATCTTATCATTTACTCCCTATCCACCTCCCTACTTTCTGCATATAAACTGATGGTTCCCCAGCCACCATCAGTTCTGAAGAAGGGTCACCGGATCTGAAACATTAATGCTGTTTGCTCCTTCACAGATGCAGCCAGACCTGCTGGGTTTTTCCAGCAACTTTGTTTTTGTGCCCATTCCTAATGCACTGGAGAAAATGGTGGTGAGCTGCCTTCTTGAAACACTGCAGTCCACATGGTGTAGGTCATACTCACCATGCTGTTAGCAGTTCCAGGCTTTTGGCCCAGTGACTGTAAAGAAACAGTGATATAGATCCAAATCTCAATGGTAAGTGACTTGGAAGGGAACTTGCAGTTTGTGGTGTTGAGTGCACCTGTTGACCTGGCCCTACTAGGTGATAGACGTCATGTGTTTGGAAGGAACTGTCAAAGGAGCTTTGATGAGTTGCTAGTGTGCAGGTGTAGCTAGTACACAGTGCTGCTACTGTCTGCCAGTGGCTGTGAATGCTCATATAGTAAACAGGGTGCCAATCAATCAGCTGCTTTCTCCTGGATAGTGTCAAGCTTTCTGAGTGTTGTTGGAGCAGGAATTGGGACATTAGAGAGGCCACTTTTGGAGTACTACATACAGTTCTGGTCGCACAACTACAGGAAGGATATTCTTAAATTGGAAAAGATGCAGAAAAAATTTACAAGGATGTTACCAGGACTGGAGGGTTTAAGGAGAGGTAGAATTGTTTGGGACATTTTTCCCTGGATTTTGGAAGATTAAGGGGTAACCTCATGAAGGTTGATAAAATCACGAGGGGCACAGATGAGGTGAAGAGCAAACATCTCTTCCATAGGATAAGGGAGTTAAAAGGAACCTGAGGGGCAATGTTTTCACTCAGAGGGTGGTTCCTTTGTGGAATGGACTGCCAGAGGAAGTGGTAGATGCAGGTACAGTTATAACATTTATAAGACACTTGGACAGGTTCATGAATAAGAAAGGTTTAGAGGGATAAGGGCCAAATGTGGGAGAATGGGACTTGTTCAGTTTGGAAAACCCGATCAGCATGGACGAGTTGGACTGAAGAGTCAGTTTCTGTGCTGTATGACTCTATGACTCTAAGTGGAGTCGAAGACTCTGGATCGGCGCAGGCTTGGAGTGCCGAAGGGCCTGTTCCTGTGCTGTAATTTTCTTTGTTCTTTGTTCTTTGAGAGTATTCCATCACTCTGCTGACTTGTGTTTTGTAGATTATGAACATGTGCTATGGAGACAAAAGGCGAGTTACTCACCTCATAATTCCTGGCATTTGACCTGCACTTATAATTGCAGTATGTATATGAGCTGGTCCAGTTCATTTTCTGGGTATAAATCTAACTATCCAACCTTTCCTCATAAGACAACATGGCCATTCCAGATATTATTATGGTAAACCTTCTTTGAGCTGTTTCCAATTCATTTACATCCTTCCTTAAATAAGGAGACCAGTATTGTACATGGTACTCCAGATTTGGTGTCACCAGTGCCCTGTGCATAACCTCTCACTTTTCTATTCAATTTTACTCACAATAAATAATAGCATTCTATTAGCTTTCCTAATTACTTGCTGAAACTGCACCTTTTGTGATTCATGCACTAGAATACCCAGTTCCCACTATCTCCCAGAGCTCTGCAATCTCTCACCATTTAGATTATATGCCTCTTTTTAAATTTTCCCTTCAAAATGAACAAATTCACATTTTCCACATCAGAGTCCATTTTCCGGATCTTTGCCTACTCGTACAACCTATTTACACGTATTTTAGCCTCCTTATGGCCTCTTCCCATCTTACTTTCCAACAATCTGGATGTCATTAGCAAATTTAGGCACCTTAGATATACGGTCCATTTATCTAAATCATATTGCAAACAGTTGACCTGCATGAAAGTTGCAAAAAATAATAAATCCTTGGAAAATTACCTGGTTTAAAAGATCTTGTGTTGAATTGCCTTACAATAAAATGGCATCCCTTCTACTTACCACAAGAGTTCATCTCCTCCATCCTGATAGCAGTCTACATACCACTCCACCCAGATGTAAAGAATGCCCTAGATATGATTTACACCGCAACAAACACATTAGAGACAAAATTCCCCGAGGCCCTATTCGTTGTGGCCAGCAACTTCAACTAAGCCAACGTCAAGAGGGTGATGCCAAAGTACCACCAATACATCTCCTGCCCCACCAGGGGACCGAACATTCTGGACCACTGTTACACAACCATCAAAGGTGCCTACCGCTCAAACCCCAGCCCACACTTCGGAAAATCCGACAACAGTGCTGTGTTCCACCTCCCAACTTACAACCAGAACCTGAAATGGGAGAACCCTTCATAGAAAGAAATACAATGCTGGTCCGAGGCTGCAGAGGACAGTCTCCAGCACAGCTTGGATTTGGTGGACTGGACCACGTTCAAGTGTTCAGCGGAAAACCTAGACGTGTGTGCCACCACCATCACAGACTTCATTAGCAAATGCGTGAGGACTGTGTACCAAAGAAGCCAGTCCAAGTGTTCCCCAACCATAAACCTTGGATGAACCAGGAAATCCACTCCGTACTGAAGACCAGACATGCAGCATTCAAGTCAAGTGACCTGGACCAACACAGGAAATCCAGGTATGACCTCTGCAAAGCCATCAGGGAGGCCAAGATGGCTCTAACCGGACCAAGTTAGAGGCCCAAACCTACCACACAGACTCGCACCATCTATGGCAAGGCCTAAATAACATTACAGGATACAAAATGAAACAGTGTAAAATAGCAGACAATGACACATCCCTCCCTGACAAGCTCAATGCTTTCTACGCTCAGTTTGAGCAGAATACCACCGGCATGGCAATACCTGCCCCGACAGCTCCAGACACACCTATTACCTCGGTCACCGCTGCAGATGTCAGATTGGTCTCCCTGGGAGTCAACCCAAGGAAAGTAACAGGCAGGGACAGAGTCTCCAGCCGAGCTCTCAGATCCTGTGCGGACCGAATGGCGGAGGTATTCATCAACATCTTCAACCTCTTCTTCCTACAAGCTGAATGCCCCACCTGCTTCAAGAAGACCACCATCATCCCAGTACCCAAGAAAGCACATACAACGTACCTTAATGACTACTGCCCAGTGGCTCTGATCTCAATAATCATGAAGTGCTTCGAGAGGCTGGTCAGGACCTACTCCAGTCTCCCAGCATGCCTCAATACCCTACAGTTTGCCTATCGATGTAACAGGTCCACAGAGGATACCATATCCCTACCCCTGCACTCATCCCTGGAACATCTGGACAACAAAGACACCTATGTCAGACTCCTACTCGTTGTATACAGCTCCATCTTCAACACCATTATCCCCTCCAGACTGATCTCAAAACTGCGTGACCTTGGTCTCGGCTCCGCCCTCTGCAACAGGATCCTCATCTTTCTGACCCATAGACTGCAATCAGTGAGAATAGGTAACTGCACCTCCTCCACAATAACATTCAACACTGGAGCCCTCCCAAGGATGCGTCCTCAGTCCCCCAACTGTACTGCCTGTACACTTACGATTGTGTTGCCAAATTCTGAACAAGCGCCATCTACAAATTCACTGATGAAACCATTGTAATCGCACGGATATCTAACAATGAAGAGTCAAAATACAGAAGGGAGATAGAGGGCTTGGTGATGTGGTGCGACAAAAACAGTCTGTCTCTCAACGTTAACAAAACTAAAGAACTGATCATCAACTTCAGAAAGAAAGGAGGAGAACATGCTTCCATCTACATCAAAGGAACTGAGGTTAAGAGAGTGAAGAGTGTCAAATTCCTCAGAGTGATGAGAACTGACAACCTGTCCTGGATTTCCCACATAAATGCAACAGTCAAGACGGCACAACAACGCCTCTTCTCCATCAGGGGGCTCATGAAATTTGGCATGTCCATAAGGACCCTCACCAACTTCCAATGTAGAAGCATTCAGTCTGGGTGCAGAATGGCCTGGTATGAAAACTGCTCTGCCCAGGACCATAAGAAACTACAGAAGGTGGCGTGCAGAGCCCAGACCATCACAGAAGCCGACCTTCCATCCATGGATTCCATTTACAACTGCCTGCTGCCGCAGAAAGGCAGCTAACATCATCAAAGATCCATCAGACCCTGGTAATAACCTCCTACAACCTTTTTCATCAGGCAGAAGATACAGAAGCCTGAACACAGGCGCCAGCAGGTTCAGGAACAGCTTCTTTCCAGCTGTTATCAGACGGTTGAATGGACTCTAGCCTCAATTAATACAACCTGCAATGTAACCTGAATGCCTTTAAGTCTCTTTGATCTGTGTGTACTGCTCGTAAACAAAGATTTTCACTGTATTTCAGTACACTTGACAATAAAATCAAAATCAGAGAATTACGGTATTGCAGGAAATGGGGTGTGGTGTATGATGGATCTTTTTTAGTTGCATTTACTCTTTTAGATAAAGCCAGACCTAAAACCTGGTGAATGTCAGGCAGGAAAAGCTCAGGAGGAAGCTGATGATCCATTAACAGAAAGACAGCCTGCAACAGAGTATGAAATAACATGGGGATTTTTTTGTTTAAATAGTCAGTGGGAATTCTTTTTAGAGAAGGGGCCACACTGGACGTTGTACCAACTAATGACCCCAGACAGGTGACTGACCTTACAGTGGGACAGCATTTTGGAAACAGTGATCAACACTCCTTAAGTTTTAAGATAGCTATGAATAAGGATAAGCCATGAACGTGAGGAAGGTACTAAATTTGGGGAGGGCAAATTACCTCAATATTAGGGCAGGAGCTATGGAGTGTTAATTGGGAGAAGCTATCCTCGGGATAGTCCATATTTGACATGTGGGAGTTGTTTAAAGACCAGTATGTTCCAGTAAGGAAGGACAAGGATAGCAAGGTGTGAGGGCGGCATGTTGGCTCAGTGGTTAGCACTGCTGCCTCACAGCACCAGGGGCCCGGGTTCAATTCTGCCCTCGGGTGACTGCCTGTGTGGATTTTGCACATTCTCCCTATGTCTGTATGGGTCTCCTCCCACAGTCCAAAGATGTGCAGGTTAGGTGGATTGGCCAAGCTAAATTGCCAGTAGTGTTCAGGGGTGTGTAGATTAGGTGTGTTATAGGGGGATGGGTCAGGGTGGGATGCTCCAAGGGTTGGTGTGAACTTGTTGGGCCGAAGGGCCTGTTTCCACACTGTAGGGATTCTATGACGTAAGGGACACTTGGATAATGAGGGAGGTTGTTAATTTAGTCGAAAGGAAGAAAAGAAGCATGGATAAGGTTTAGGAAGCTGAATTTAGGCAGGGCCCATGAGGAATATAAGGAAAGAAGGAAAGAGCTCAAGCAGGGAATTAGGAGAACAAGAAGGGGCCATGAAATGATCTTCGTAAGCAGGGATAAAGAGAATCCCAAGCATTCTATACATATGTTAAAAATAAGAGGATAACTAAGGAGAAGATAGGACCACTCAAGGATAAAGGAGAGGACTTGTGTCTGGAGGCAGTGTATGTGGGCAAGATCCTAAATGAGTACTTTGCATTAGTATTCATCCAGGAGAAGGATATGGAGGACAGTGAGATTAGTGTGGAGCATGCTAACATTCTAGGTCATTTTGAGATCAAGAAAGACGTGGCATTGGGTCTCTTGAAGATCATTAAGGGCCTAGGGCCCAATTGTATCTACCACAGGTTATTGACAGAAGCAAGAGCTGAGATTGCGGGGGCCTTGCCCAAGATGTTTGTATCCTCACTAGCCACTGGAGAGGTCCAGGAGGACTGGCGAGTAGCTAATGTTATTCATCTGTTCAAGAAGGGAAATAGGGATAATCCAGGAAATTATAGACTGGTGAGTCTCACATCAGTAGTTGGAAAGCTATTGGAGAGAATTCTCAGGGATAGGATTTACGCACATTTGGAAAAGCATGGCACAATCAAGGGTAGTCAGCATGGCTTCGCGTCAGGCAGGTCATATCTTACTAACTTGACTGAAATTTTTGAGGTGAGGAAAGCGATCGATGAGGGTAGAGCAGTGGATATTGTCTGCGTGGATTTTAATAAGGCTTTTGATAAGGTCCTTCATGGTAGACTCATTCAGAAGATTAAGATGCATGGGATCCACAGTCTCCACAGAAGGAACAGGGTAGTGGTGGAAGGGTATTTTTCTGGCTGAAGGTCCATAACCTGTGGTGTTCCGCAAGGCTCCATATTAGGACTTCTGCTGTTTGTGATATATATAAATGACTTAGTATCATCTGTAAACATACTAACCCACCCTTCTACATTTTCATCCAAGATTGGTGGAGTTGTGGATAGTGTAAAAGTCTGTCAAATGATACAGTGGGATATAAATCAGTTGCACATATGGGTGGAGGAATGACACATGGAGTTTAATCCATGTAAGTGTAAGGTGCTGCACTTTGGGAGATCAAATGTTAAAGAAAAGTACTCAGTTAATGGTAGGACCCTGAACAGCCTCGATATGCAGAAGGATCTTGGGGTTTCTGAATGTGGACATGCAAGTAGATAGGGTGGTAAAGAAGGTATATGGCATGCTTGCCTTTATTGATTGGGGAATTGAGTTCAAGAATCAGGATGTCACGGTGTAGTTTTATAAGATTTTGGTTAAGCCACACTTAGAGCATTGTATTCGATTCTGGTCACCACATTACAGGAAGGATGTGGAGGCCTTGGACAAGGTGCTGAAGAAGTTTACGAGAATGCTGCCTGGACTAGAGAGTATGAGCGATAAGGAGCGGTTAGAAGAACTCTGGTTGTTTTCTCTGGAGCTGAGGGGAGATTTGATAGGAGTCTACAAAATTATGAGATGCATAATAGGATTGACAGTCAGAATTTTTTTTCCCAGAGGTGAAATGTCTAATGCCAGGGGCATGCATTTCAGAAGAGAGGGGGAAAGTTCAAAGGAGATGTGGGATGGTGAGTTCTTTACACAGAGAGTAGTAGGAGTCTGGGATGTGCTGCCAGGGGCATTTCAGAGACTTTCAGATGAGCACATGACTATGGAAAGAATAGAGCGATATGGACTAAGGACAGGCAGAAGAGATTAGCTTAATTTGGCGTCATGTTTGGCACAACATCATGGGCCAAAGGGCCTGTTCCTGTGCTGTAATATTCAATGTTTTATGTTCTTGGTCTATGTTTCATATTCTATGTTCCACGGGGAATGGTGGTGATCTCCAATCCAGAGATCTTTGGAAAGAGCATGGTATGTCTCATGTGTGAGGAGAAGCCAGTAGTAGGCAAGGAAAACATTTGGTTAGCAGGATGCACAGCTTCTCCTCTGGGATGCTCTTCAAAGGGTTGGTGTGAACTCTATGGGCTGAATGGCCTGCTTCCACACTGTAAGGATTCTATAGTTACCTTTCCAATGCAATCTTTGACTCCCTTCAGCTGCAAGGTTCCCAACAAGCCAGGGATAAGTCTGGAAGGCAGGTGAAATAGAACATGTGCCACCTTATTATAATATTTAAACGGTTAATCCATCCAGGACAGGGTTGGTCGCACTCCCACACCGTTCCACTCTTTTCGTCTTTTTCTCATTTCCTTCTTCTGCTCTTCATCTTCGTGATGGGAGGCCAGAGTGGTCTGGCGGTGACTGGAACTGGGCTCCTGGCTTTGTAGGCCCAAAGAATGGACTCCTGGATTTGGAGGTGAGGCATTGACTGCAGTAATGGCAGAGCGGGGACTCCTGGCCAGGGTAGATCTGGAGCAGGGACATTGTAGAGAAGTTGCATATGTCCTGGAGCCGTGTTTGGGACTGTACTAGCCAAAGAAGATGAACTCTACTTAAGCAGTTTCTTTTTCTTATTTTGTACCTCAAAATGGTGCTGGATTGTGGTGACAAAACATTTTTCATTGTATCTCCCTAGATATACGTGGTAATAAATTTTTAAAAACTAATAAAACTAAAAGAAAGTGTGGGCTGGGTGGAGTCACCTTGAAGATTTCTAAACTTTTAACACCAAATCCAACCCCTGCCAATCTTTCATCCTGGTTAAAATTATGTCCATTAATTCCATTTCTCACTCCATAGACGTTTCCTGGCCTGCTAAGTGTTTCCCGTATTCTCTTTTTTTAATGACAGAAACAGGGGGTGTTCTCAGTTGAAAACATTCCTTCCTGTAGACATCAAGATGATCTCATGCTAGATCTTGCATACTTCACCATAGGTACAATAGTGAGGCTATCAGCCTTCTCTCCAGAAGCATTAAAAATTGTACCGAGTGAAGTCTTCAACCTGCTGCGTTCACTTTTCAGACTGCAAGTTTTTCTTATTGCAGTGGTAACAAAGTTCTGTGCAGCTGAAGGGACACAATTAATTGCTTTGTTAAGACATAGGAAACACACATCAAATTCATCACTGCCTCAACATTACGAGAACCCGACAGAAGAAATAGATCCTACATATTTTAAAACCTAAACGCAAAAGCTGCAACATTAAAAGAAATGCGGAGTTTTGGATTGATTTAGCTGTACCCAATAAAGGCAAGGTATCACATTTTTGGATCTGCACTGATTTATAAGCCATCAAAACTGAGAATTTATGATCGTAGTATACTCTGCTACACATTCTTGAACATATGCCACATCACATGTACAGACGGGATTGCAAAGTCCTAGCAATGTGATTTTCCCTGTGCTTGGAATAAATGAAATGATAGGTTCAGATCCAGACTCCTTTATGAGAAATTTACTGTGAGCTGTTTAGTTTTATGTTTCTTACTGAAAGAGGCATTTGGGATGAGCATTGAATCAGATGCAAACTGATCCCAATCTATTCTCTTTGGATTATTTAATGAAAATCCAGGGCTCTCTGACTTTGGCTGAATTCCAGTTTGGACCACTTTCAGCTTCTAAATGAAATAGTGATTCATATCCAAATGGGGATAAATTGTGCATGTGTCACCTACCATTCTGTCACCTTTCCATTACTCATGTGCATGGACAACATACTACAAAGCTTTCTTTGTGGCGAGGGTCACAGTATAATTTGGTTCAGCAAGATTATTGTAATCCATCTCTCTGTGTGGATTCAGTTCAATCTGTGGGGTCCAATTCTAGGTATTTGCACATGTCTAACTCTCTGGAGTCTGCTCAGATTCAAGAAAGTCCGAATTTGTGCCATTCCCTGATGTTCAATAGCAGTTTTGATGTAGCCGATTTCTTTACATATGATGGCTTTGAGGGCTGGCTTGCACCCAACTTGCAAATTTTCCTGCAGAATTAGTAACCTGCACCCATTTAATGCTTTTGTAGTTTTGTGAAATATTGCTTCAATTTCCATTACAATTCATTATATTCTACCATGCTATTGCGCTGGTGAAAGGAAGTCTGATTCAAATTGGAGGAGCAGGTGAGGAAAGGAAATCTCTACCCTCTTTTTAACCCTCTTTCACTCAGTCACAACAAATACTTTAATTTCTTTTATCATGCAGCTGTATAAGGCATCATTTAAAAATGTAAGAAACTAGGTATAAATGAAGGAGCCAATTACAATGTTTTCTTCAGAATAAGAAGAATGAAGAATTGTGTGATTTTCGAAGCCTGAGGAAAACCCTAAAAATATGACATCAAACACACAGATAATAAGTTTAAAAGGGAGAGTTTCTACTACATAAAGGAAAATAAATGCTACACATTTTAAATGTCATTTGACCAGCACCCCATTCCACCATCTCAAACATTCACACCCTTCACCAGTGACGCACAGTAGCAGCAATGTACTACATACAAGAATGCACTCCAGTAACTCACCAAGTTTCCTTCAACAACACCTCCTATCCTGCAATTTCTACCACCTAGATGAACAGGGGCAACAATGCATGGGACCATTTCCACCTGCAAACTTTGGTCTAAGTCAAACACCTTCCTGACTTGGAACTTGGAATTTCACTGTTGCTGTATCAAAATCCTTGAGACCCCTTCCTAACAGCACTGTGTATGTTCCTAAACCTCAAGGACTGCAATGGGTCATGAAGACAGATTGCTGCTCCTTCTCCAGGGGAATTAGAGATGGGCAATAAATGACAGCACAACCAGCAGTGCCCAGATTCCGTTGAATGAATGAAAATAAATAGTCCTCAAGGTAAACTGAGGTCACACTTGTTTATTTGTTGTCTGGTATCCTTAGCAGTGATGAAAGCTGGAGAGATCTTTTGAGTTCACAGTGAATAGATATTTTATCTTATCTGCACTAGCTCTCTGAGCATTTCACCTTTGTCTCAATCTCCTGTTGTTACTTCGTAACCCTGAACATTTTTTCTCTGCAAGTATCAACCAATGAATGCCCTCTTGAATGTATCACTAAACCCACCTCCACCAGATTTCCAAGCAATGCATCGAAACCCTAACGACTCACTTAAAGTCCAATCTCCATTATCGCCTTAACATCACAATTCCACAAGGCAATCTCTGTCTGTAACTCCCCCAACTTAATTGAGCATAATCAGGCATTCACACACATGCAGTGTAACTCTGATTTGGACTTCATTATTTTCTCCCTATAAACTCCAAATATTAACTTACTTCTATCAATTTTAGTGCAGTCTATCACTCGCAGCATTCTATGCACCCTAGAATTTACCTCTGTTAAATTTGTTTAAACCCTCCTAGTAGCACTAGCAAAACATTCCACAAGGAACTCAGACCTGGCTGTGTTCAGATGCAACCCATCAAGTTTGCCTAGGTGCCTTATCCCCCAGAGTCAGTCCCATATCCCATGAATCTAAAGCCCTCACTCCTGCACATATTTCCAGCCACAAAACCTTTGTCGTCTATTCCTTTTCCATACTCTGTTGCGTGTGGCATGAGAGTAATCTGGAGATTATTACCTTAGAGGCCTGCTTGCTAATTTGGGTACCCGCATGGGCCCTAGTTATGCCTGTCTCTTCATGGGATACGTGGAACATTCCTTGTTCCAGTGCTATTCCAGACCCCACCCACAACTGTTTCTCTGATACATCGATGATATCATTGGTGCTGCTTCCCTCTCTTGACTGGAATTGGAAAACTTCAACAATTTTGCCTCCAATTTCCACGCCTGCCCTCACTTTCACCTGGTCTATCTCGGACTGCTCCCTTCCCTTCCTCGGCATTTCTGTTTCCATTTCTGGGGATAGACTGGCGACCAATATCCATTACAAACCCACTGATTCCCACAGCTACCTGGACTACACATCCTCACATCCCACTTCCTGGAAAG
This sequence comes from Ginglymostoma cirratum, assembly GCA_024137785.1. Classification (NCBI taxonomy): domain Eukaryota; kingdom Metazoa; phylum Chordata; class Chondrichthyes; order Orectolobiformes; family Ginglymostomatidae; genus Ginglymostoma; species Ginglymostoma cirratum. Next base: position 15,207,439 of record JAHRHZ010000061.1, on the reverse strand, counting down.
ACTCCATCCCATTCTCTCAGTTCCTCCGTCTCTGTCGTATACGTTCAGATGAGGCCAACTTCGACAAGGGAGCCTCCGAAATGTCCACCTTCTTCCTCAACTGAGGATTCCCCAGCTCCATTATCGACAGGGCCCTCAACCAGGTCCAACCCATCTCCCACACTTCCACCCTCACCCCTTCTCTTCCCTCCCGCAACAGCGATAGGGTTCCCCTTATCCTCACCCACCATCCCACCAGCATCCACATCCAAAAGATCATCAGATGCTATTTTCGCCATCTCCAGAGAAATGCCACCACCAGACACATATTCCCCTCCCCACCCTTGTCTGCGTTCCACAGGGACCGTTCCCTCCGGGACACCCTGGTCCACACTTCCTTCGCTCCCAACACCTCCCCACAGCCCTACGGCACCTTCCCTCTAACCGGCAAAGGTGCAACACCTTCCCATTTACCTCCTCCCTCCCCAGTATCCAAGGGCCCAAACATACCTTCCAGGTGAAGCAACACTTCACTTGCACTTCCCAGAATCTAGCCTACTACATTTGCTGCTCACAATGTGATCTCCTCTACATTGGGGAAACAAAGCGTAGACTTGGCGACCACTTCACAGAACATCTACGTTCTGCTCGCAGAAAAGACCCTGAACTACCTGTTGCCTGCCACTTCAATGCACCACCCTGCTCCCTGGCCAACATCTGTCTCTGGCTTGCTGCAGTCTTCCAGTGGAGCCCAACACAAGCTGGAGGAACACCTCATTTTCCGCTTGGGGACACTACAGCCCTCCAGGCTCAATATTGAGTTCAATAATTTTAGGGCCTAAACTCTCCTATGTCCCAGCCCCCCACCTCACACACCAGGCCTTGTTATCACATAGCCTGCCAGTACACACCCCCTGTTGTTAGTCACTAACAGCCCCCATTAACAACTATTCACCCTCCCAGCCTGATCTTGAGCAACTCCCTTGTCTGTCCAAACGTCTTTCTCTCTCTTTGGGCCCTATCTTCTTAGAACAAAGAGAACAAAGAACAAAGAAAACTTACAGCCCAGGAACAGGCCCTTCGGCCCTCCAAGCCTGTGCCGATCCAAATCCACTGTCTAAACCTATCGCCCAATTCCTAAGGATCTGTATCCCTCTGCTCCCCACCTACTCATGCATCTGTCCAGACGCACCTTAAATGAATCTACCGTGCCTGCCTCTACTACCTCTGCTGGCAACGCGTTCCAGGCACCTACCACCCTCTGTGTAAAGTACTTTCCGCGTGTATCCCCCTTAAACTTTTCTCCTCTCACCTTGAACGTGTGGCCCCTCGTTATTGAATCCCTCACCCTGGGAAAAAGCTTATCTCTATCAACCCTGTCTACACCCTTCATGATTTTGAAGACCTCAATCAGGTCCCCCCTCAATCTCCTTTTTTCTAATGAAAACAATCCTAACCTACTCAACCTCTCTTCATAGCTAGCACCTTCCATACCAGGCAACATCCTCGTAAACCTTCTCTGTACCCTCTGCAAAGCTTCCACATCCTTTTGGTAATGTGGCGACCAGAACTGTACACAGTATTCTAAATGCGGCCGAACCAAAGTCTTGTACAATTTTAACATGACCTGCCAGCTCTTATACTCAATACCCCGTCCGATGAAGGCAAGCATACCATATGCCTTCTTGACCACTCTATCCACCTGTGCAGCCACCTTCAGGGTACAGTGGACCTGAACTCTCAGATCTCTCTGCTCATCAACTTTTCCCAAGGCTCTTCCGTTTACAGTATAGTTCGCTCTAGAATTAGACCTCCCAAAATGCATCACCTCACATTTGCCCGCATTGAACTCCATCTGCCACTTCTCCGCCCAACTCTCCAGTCTATCTATAGTCTCCTGTATTCTTTGACAATCCCCTATGCTTTCTGCTACTCCCACAATCTTCGTGTCATCTGCAAACTTACTGATCAGACCACTTATGCCCTCTTCCAGATCATTTATGTATATCACAAACAACAGTGGCCCCAGCACTGATCCCTGTGGAACACCACTGGTCACCTTTCTCCATTTCGAGAAACTCCCTTCAACTACTACTCTCTGTCTCCTGTTGCTCAACCAGTTCTTTATCCACCTCGCTAGAACACCCTGCACACCATGTGACTTCACTTTCTCCATTAGTTTACGATGGGGAACCTTATCAAACGCCTTACTAAAGTCCATGCAGATGACATCTACAGCCCTTCCTTCATCTATCAACTTGGTCACTTCCTCAAAGAACTCTATTAAGTTAGTAAGGCATGATCTCCCCTGCACAAAACCATGTTGCCTATCACTGATAAGCCCATTCTTTTCCAAATATAAATAGATTCTATCCCTCAGTACCTTCTCCAGCAACTTTCCCACCACTGACGTCAGGCTTACTGGTCTGTAGTTACCTGGAATATCCCTACTACCCTTCTTGTACAGGGGGACAACATTAGCAACTCTCCAGTCCTCCGGCACTTCACCTATTGTTTACTCCCTACCCCTCCCACCTCCCTATTTTCTGCATATAAACTGATGTTTTCCCAGCCACCATCAGCTCTGAGGAAGGGTCACCGGACCCGAAATGTTAACTCTGTCTTCTCTTTCAAAGATGCTGCCAGACCTGCTGAGTTTTTCCAGCAACTTTGTTTTTGTTCCTGATTTGCAGCATCCACAGTTCTTTTGGTTTTTATTTGCTAATTTTCTACCTAGTTCCCTAAATTCCAATTGCAAGATCACATCTGCCTTCCTACCTACCTAGTACCAGTGCGGATCATAATCTCTGGCTGTTTACCCTCCAAGCCAGACAAGTGTACTGCAAACATTTTGTGACATCCCTGACCCCAGCACCAGGAAGGCAACAAACCAACCCAGAATCACATCTTCTGTAAACAGTAACACTTCCTGAACATGGGGGTTGATCTAGGCCATGAGAAGTGGCCATAATTCTACACATTCCACAGGTTGGCATTTTGCTTGGCCGACTGTCCTGCCAAACATTAACTTATGCTTTAAAATTGCTTTACTTATGCTACTTTTAATGACCTTACTTTAACTTTAATCTTGCACTATTAACTAAAAAAATGAAGATTAGTAGAAAGTGCAAGTTCTTCACACTTACTCACAAATTAGCCCCTTTCCTGTGCCTACAAATTTCTACTTTTCCTGCTACTTCATATTTTGCAAAATGACTCAGATTGAAACACAGTCGCGAACAGTAGCTGCTCGCAACCATTCAACTCAGAACTTTCCTGTGATGACACTTTTAGACCTTTGACCCCTTTCCTTGTGCTGTTTTATCTGATGTCCTTTCTCTTTCTCACACTCTTTCTTTCCTCTATCTTTGTCTAAGGTGCTAATTTCTGTGTCTAGCTCTTTTGGGTGCTAGCGACTGTCTCTGGGTCCTCCTCTCTCTCACACATCTTCCAGATCTTGCTTACAAATCCATTTTCCTTTTCTCTGCCCTTCTGTTCAAAAGCAGTCATTGAAATATGATTCAGTGTATAATCTAGCTCCATAGTCTTTCCAAGGTGACCAATCAGAAGGCAACCTTTTATCCCTTAATATGTGAAATGATCGTACATATGTGAATTAGAACAGGAGTTAAAAACACTAGATGCTGATTCAGCTGCCTGGTTTCAATGTCTTTAAATAAAAAATGATAAGTCAGTGCTGATCATTCTATTTATTCCACATTAGTATTTCAAATCTTACCTCATTCTCTGGTCAGCTGACCACTGCAGCTATTTTAGATCCACATTTTTGCCTTTTCAAAAAATATTTTAGTCCACTAATGTCCTTCAGGGAATGAAATCTGCCATCCTCACCTGGTCTGGCCTACATGTGATTCCAGACCCACAGCAATGAGATTGATTCTCAACTGCCCTCTGAAAAGGCCTAGCAAGCCATTCAGTCCTATTGATCACTACAAAGTCTCAACAAAGAAATAAAACCAGACAGAACACTAGGCATTGACCAAGACAATGAAAGGGGCAACGGCAGAAACAGCCCTTTCAATGTTGCAAAGTCCTCCTGGGGGCTAGTGCCTAAATTTGGGGAGCTATCTCACAGACTAGTCAAGCAACAGCCTGACATAGTCATACTCACAAAATCATATCTGACAAATAATGTCCCAGCCACCACCGTCACCATCCCTGAATGTGTCTTGTCTTGCCAGCAGGACAGACCCAGCAGCAGTAGAGGCGCAATGGTATACAGTCAAGAGGGAGTTGCCCTGGAGCCCTCAATACTGACTCCAGACCTCATGAAATCTCAGTTAAACATGAACAAAGAAACCTCCTGCTGGTTACCACATACTGTCCTCCCTCGGCTGATGAATCAGTATTCCTCCATGTTGAACAATACTTGGAGGAAGCACTGAGTGAGGGATTTCCAGGTCCACCATCAAGAGTGGCTCGGCAGCAACACAACTGATTGAGCTGGTCAGGTCCTAAAGGACATAGCTGCAGGTGATGAGGGAACCAACATGAGGGAAAAACTAAAACAGATATTGCTACAGAATTAACATTTCAAGTCCAGAGACCCTTCTTCAGAAAAAGGCTCTGAAGAAGGGTCTCTGGACCAAAAAGGTTAACTCTGATTTTTCTCCATCGATGCTGCCAGGCATGCTGAGTTTTTCCAGCAATCTCTGTTTTTGTTTCTGATTTCTAGTAGCTGCAGTTCTTTTGGTTTTTTTAAGAGGAGAAAATATACTCAACCTCATCCTCACCCATCCGCCAGCTGCAGTTGCATCTGTCTTTGACAGTATCTGTAACAATGCCCACCACACAGTGCTTTTGGAGACAAAGTCCCGCCCTCATATTCAGAATACCCTCCATCATATTGTGTGGCACTGTCGCCGTGATAAATGGGACAGAATTCAAACAGATCTAATAACACAAGATTGGACATGCATGAGGCCCTGTGGGCCATCAACAGCAATAGAATTGTACTGCAGCACAATGTGCAACTTCATGGCCTGACACATCTCTCAAGCAACCATTACCATCAAACCAGGTAATTGTTTGACCTGGTGTCAGGTGGAAAGTTCAGAAGGGCGTGCCAGGAGCCAGGCACACCCAAAAATGAGGCGTCAACCTGGTGAAGCTGTCAAACAAGACTACTTGCATATCTAAGGTTTTGGAGTAGATCTGTAATTTGGATTGTGGATGTTGAGGTTAGTTGGCTCACCGAGCTGGTTTGTTGTTCAGCAGATGTTTCGTTACCGTGCTTGGTAACATCCTCGGTGCAGCCCCTGATGAAGCATCGGTGCGTTTTCCCGCCTGGTTTTTAAACTCTGGGGTTCCTTGCGATGGATTGCCTCACTTCCAGGTTTCCTCCGTAGTGGAATGTATATGGGGTCAAGTTCAATGTGTTTATTAATAGCATGCTCGTGGAGTGCCATGCTTCCAGGAATTCTCATGCTTGTCTCTGCCTAGCCTAGTCTGAACTCACCACAAGACTTCTACGACCGCTGGGCATCAGAATGGCACACAAGCCCACATCAACCCTACAACAAGCGCTAACCCTAACTAAAGGCCCACGCCCCGCCATGGACAGGACCAATGTCATCTACAAGATCCCCTGCAGAGACTGCGAGAAACACTACATCGGACAAACAGGAAGGAAACTAACAACAAGAGTACATGAACACCAACTGGCTACAAAAAGACACGACCAATACTCACTCATCTCAATCCATATGGACAAGGAAAACCATGACTTCGACTGGGACAACACCAAGATCCAGGGACAGGCAGAGACAGGCACGAGAATTCCTGGAAGCATGGCACTCCACGAAGCACGCACATTGAACTCGACCCCATATACATTCCATTACAGAGAAAAGCTGGAAGTGAGGCAATCCATCACAACGGACCCCAGGGTTTAAAAACCAGGCGGGAAAACACACCAACGCTTCATCAGAGGCTGCACTGAGGATGTTACCAAGCACGGTAACGAAACGTCTGCAGAACAACAAACCAGCTCGGCGAGCCAACCAACCTCAACTACTTGCATATGCCAAATCGCATAAACAGCAAGTGATCGAGAGAGCTAAGAGATCCCACAACCAATAGATCAGATCTAAGCTCTGCAGTCCTGTCACATTCAGTCGTGAATGGTGGTGGACAATTAAACAACTCACTGGAGGAGGAGGCTCCACAAATATCCCCATCCTCAATGATGGAAGAGCTTAACATGGGCTGCACGGTGGCTCAGTGATTAACACTGCTGCCTCACAGCGCCAGTGACCCAGATTCGATTCCACCCTTGGGTGATCGTCTGTGTGGAGTTTGCACATTCTCCCCATGTCCGCGTGAGTTTCCTCCAGGGGATCTGGTTTCGTCCCACATTCCAAAGATGTGCAGGATAAGTAGACTAGCCAAGATTAATTGCCCACAGTGTCCAGGAACGTTTAGGTTAGGTGGCTTAGAAATGGGAAATGCAGGGGTAGGGGAGTGGGTGTGGGTGGGATGCTCTTCAGAGGGTGTGGAATTGTCGGACAGAATGGCCTGTTTCCACACTGTAGGGACTCTGTGATAAAACATCCACAGTCCTCCATCATCCAGGTCCACTAGAAGCAGATAAACTGGTCATGGGTCTCCCTGCTCTTTGCAAAATCTTGCTGCCTGTAAAATGGTTGCCATACTTACCTATAATTGTAAAGTTCCATAGAATCAATCTTGATTCGATGGAATCATCTATTCTATGGATTCAGAGTTGCTGCTCAGCTTATCAGGCCTGTTATCAGACCTCTTAGTTTCATTTTCTTAATCTTTCCCCTGTGAAACCCCTGGTAAAGCTTCCTTTTCAAATATTTATCCAATATCCTTTTGAAGGTTACTACTGAATTTACTTCCACCACCATTTGCAAGTCTTTCTTTCTGAAGGATTTCTTCAGGTTCTCATAACCCTGTCTTCAGTACTCAGAAGTTCTGCATTATCAATGAGCGGATTTTGACAAGGGCTGTACGAGTTATTAGTTAGGCCAGTATTTTTGCCTATTCTTATGCAGTTATATCTGCCATGTAAACATGTAAGTGGAGCATGGTTGGTCACAGTTGTATTCAACCCAAAAACACCTTACCAATGGTCACAATTGACAAGCAGAAATGATCAATGAGGTGCCATATGTTTGCTAAGATCCATGGAACCATACTCCAGTATAAAGAAGGGAGAAATAATGCAGGGGTGAAACTGGAAGGAAAGTGTTAAGAAAAATTGCGTGCATGCTAGCTCTTGAAGAGGTGGTCATGTGATATGGAGCTATCTTTTCATTTGTAATGCATAATCTGTCATATCAAACATTTTCTGTTTTTGTGTCTTTAAAATGCGGTTAACCCATAAACGATTCACTTTCTCCAAAAAGTGAAAATATCAAAACATGGCACTTAAATGAACATAAATATGAAAAGAAAAAAACTCAACAAACATTAAATATCATTAATGCAAGCTGCCAAATGCAAACTATTTGCAGATCTTCTTTCTCTTTTGCAAGTAACTGTTTGAAAGAGAAAAAGGAATACAGTACAAGTCAACACATGCTGAGAATCTGACATGAAGTTCTTGAGCTTAATGACCAGTGTGTGTAACTATGTAAACTGAAATAAATACAAAGCCAGATGTGAACAAGCTCTATGGTTAACTGTGAAAACCTGCATCTGCAAGACGTATAACTGGAATCCGAAGGGAGGAGGTAGTTTAGCATAATTCACGCAGAAAGATCATGCCTGCTTGCTCAGGTGAACATTAACATCTATTGCTGGTACTGCCAAAAAAGTCAGGGCCCAGTCAACTTTCTCTGCCAACAAGCATCATGAAATAATGTTAACCTATCATTCACGTCATCATTTGTGGTGAAATGTTGCTGGCTATTGCTGTTGTCTGTCTAGCAGCATTCACTACATTCAAAGCATAAATCATACATGAAGCACTTTGAAACACTTTAACAATCTAGCCTGGTGCTATATAAATCGAAGAATGTTTTTCTGTGCAAGAATATTTTCCTCCTACTCTATTGAACTTCTAAATATTTCCAGCATTAGTCACCAGCTTTGCATAATATAATGGCTTTTGACTCTGCTTTAAAGGAAATAAATGAACAATGTTTACAATTTTTTATTTTCCTTTTCAAAGGTGGTCTATGAAAATCACTGATAGCTTCAAAAAGGAGTGTGGGAGTAGGCGATGTTGACTGCAAAATAAGAAACTCACTGATTTAATTTGTCTATAATTTAAAGTGTCTATAATATAATATAAATTTGTCTATAATATAATTTCAGTGTCCGTCCAGTGTTAATCATTTTGTTAATTGCCTGGATGTCTGACAGTGATTCAATATCATGGGTAGTTAGCATCAGCAAAAGCTAGCTTAGCCTGCAAATGACAGAAAGATAGGTGGAGCGACAGTCAGCGTTGAGGAAGTGGGAAGGCTAAAGAAAGGACTTCAACAGACTCAGACAGTGGGCAAAGAAGTGGCAGATGGAATACAATGTGGAAAAGTGTGAGGTTACGTACTTCACATAACTTCACAGCAGATTTTGTGAGTGAGGGGATTTAATGATTAACTTGTAAGTGTGTTTTTTAAAGTCTGATAGCTTGAAGAAAAAGATTTTGGGTTTTAGTTTGGCAGAAATCTTAGCTGAAGCTGGACATGTAAAGTTGTTCCTGAGAAAGAGACGTGGTTTAGGACTGTTAAGAATTTGTTACCACAGTATAAGGAGTTTAATTTAAAAGTTCCACACCAAAGTATTTGGATAAAACTTTGAAGGGATTACGTGAAACTGAGAAAGTCTGAACTCTGTTTTCTAATGGCTCTAGAAAAAGGCTATCAGTTTCTCAAGATTGGAAATTATGGCCACAGTTAAATTAAGCCTTATAGATGTGAAGGGGGACGGTATTCTGTCTGGTGTGAGTCCTATGAAGGATTGCTTTTAGGATTAATGGGATTGTATTTTACCTTGTGTTTCATTTTATTTTAAATTTATATGTACATAATTTGGTTTATTCTATTTTGATTTTCATTTTTCATGCGTAATAACGTTCTCTTTCATTGTTAAAACCAACTTGACAGTATTGTATCCTCATGTTTCAGTGAAAGACAGCCTCATTAAATCAATATAAATGATATGCTTATGTGTTGAGCAGCTGGGATCCTATGATACAAATGATCAAAGTGCCTGAATGTATCTTCAAATGCCAAATCCTGTCAACTGCCCCCGTAGCCTAAAACACTGCACAATTCACCAAACACACATTTTTCAACAAGCAGCAAACTCTACCAATAAGGATGCAATTCATATACTTCACTACACTCACACAGTTAACTCTGCTGCAAGCCTCATACCCCCATTTCAAAGCTTGCATACACTTCTTGCTTTTCAACCATGACAAGGAGGGTAACACAATACATGATACTCAATCACACAATCCCCTCTCTTGAAGAACAAGGTAACCCAAACCAGGTAAAACAAGTTTATCTACACCCCATGAAGTTTTGGCACAAAGCCATTGCTTAGGTCATGGTCAGATAAACACCATTGAAGATGACAAAATATTTATGCCACAATTCCTTGCATTGCACTTAGGCTTCATCCCATGCTATCTTCTGATTTATAAGCACCACTTACTTTCTCCTTATTGCCACCCTTCCCTTTCTCTGTCACTTATTGCACCACAATAGACCAGTCAACCCTCATCTCTTCAGACAGGTAAGAAGTACAATCTTACTGGGTAATGGAGATACAGCAACAAGAAAGTGATGATGAAGATGCGCCATCACTCAATCTCACACTCACAGTCACCAGCTCAGATACAACCACTGGCTGTAATTTGAAATATAGAAAAGATAGAATGGAGACAGGACCAGAATAGAAACACAGGAAATATGAGCAGGAAAGGCCCCTTCAAACCACTGAGCCTACCCTACCATTCAACCTATTCATCCTTTATCTCAGCTCCCACTCTCTCCCCATTCCCCTTAATACCTGTAATAAGAAAATGTGGTTTTCAGCCAGGACTATGTTGGGGAGGGGTCACTGATACAGCTCAACAAAGGGCAAGGTCATACACTAGTTCTGACGTTTGATCTTTGATGAGAGCTAAAATAGTTCTCAAAAGAACAAAAATCATTTGGAAGCAAATGATCAATATCAACTCATGGAGGTCACCAGCACCAACTTGGCACAGGGCAGTGCACAGTGTTTGGAGTTAATCCCTTCTAGTATGGAATGGTAACTAACTCTAACAGCGTGCCTGTGGACACAACCCCATACTGCAGCCACTAATGTTTCAGCTTTTAGTACAGCACAAGCAGATTCTACCAGAAGTCTGAGCACGACAGTGCAAGCTCAGATTGAGATTATGCAAGGCCAAAAAAACTGCCATGGTGTCACGGCAACTGCAAAAGAAGCTTACAGCGTGTCACAGCAGTCTAGCAATCTGTCCTTCAACAGCTGAAAAGGATGTGTTGATATGCTGACCTCGGGGAGTAACAATGCTCTGAGAAGCACAAACCTGGTGTCCTCTTTAGGAAAACAGCCTTCCTCCTTTTACCCCTACCTGTACACTGACTATTGCCTATCATTCAGCTGTTTACCATGCCGAGGTAGTGCAATCCACAACTAGGCTTCTCGTGCTGCCCAAGATTGGCTGTACTTTCCTTCACCAGAAGTCAGTCTTTCACCTGTCACGTTGAAAATACTGCCGTTGCAATGCATAAGAGCACCTGGACAGAAGAGAATGACATAGAAGTGCAAAATGGAGGGATTCAATATATATATCTAATTTGGACTGTTTAATTTGTGGTGACTTTATTTTTCTACTGCATTTAAGAGAACACTATCATGCTCAGTGTCAGTGCGAAGGTTAGATATGGCACCGTTCCAGGATTGAGATTACAGTTACTGGTATCACACTCAAAGATTTTCATAGACAGCCTAGCCAAAATTGGGTTGTCTAGATTGTTTCCTCCTTCTCTACCTCATGTCCCTGCTCTTCAGCTGTTCCCTACCTATAACATCTTATGATGTGGAGATGCCAGTGTTGGACTGGGGTGGACAAGGTCAAAGATCACACGACACCAGGTTATAAGCCAACAGGTTTATTTGAAAATGCAGGCTTTTGGACCTCAGCTCCTTCCTCAGGCGTCGTGTGAAAGAGAGGGCATAAGACACAGAATTTATAAGCAGAAAGATAGCAATCCTAAAACTGACCACCTCTTGTTGAATCTTTAATCATTTAGGAAGGAGACTACTCATTAAAATGCAAAATCCAGATTCCTCTCAAGTCATTATCCTGAGATAATTGAAGGCTTTATCAATGTATATAAGAGGTGACAGCTCAGGTCATTTTAGGAGTGAGGTCTTGCTTAGAATCTGTCTATGTTTTAAACTGGGGTCACTTTTTTTTGGGCAAAACAGAACATCAACTTATCTGACCACACCCTTCAACCAGATGAAGTTAATGTTCTCAGCTAAGGGCTCAATTTCAGCCCCACCAACAGAATTGATCCCATTGGTCTCACAGCAGACACAAAGGAATTCATCAGGAGAATAAGACTCTGAAAATTCTTCCGCAAACCCCAAGATGTCAGCAACGAACCTAATGAGACAACCATTGAACCAGAACAGTCGACAGAGAGATTTGCGGTGGAGTGGCCAAAGAAGGAGTCTAATTGGTCCCCTCCAGAGAGCCGCTGCCCTAAGCTTAACATGCATGCTCAAGCCATCAGGAAACACGTGACCACCAGATTCATCAGACGCACTCACAAGGTGGCGGAAAACGTCACCCAAGCACAACACATGGTCTTCCAGGCTCTCAAGACCACCACAACATCATCATTGAATCAGCAGACAAAGGAGGAGCCATCATCATACAGAGTAGAACAGATGACTGCAAAGAAGCGTACCGACAATTGAACAACCAGGAACTTCCCGGATCGGAGAAACTACGCCATGTTCTTTGCAGCCTTTAACACATTATCGACGACAAAGAGCACCTCATCACAATCTTCCCTATACCTCCACTTCTCACCTTCAAACATACTCCAAACCTTAAACATACCATTGTTCACAGCAAACTACCTGGGGCCTTCAGGTCAACATTGACCACAACACCACACAACCCAGCCATGGAAACCTCTGCAAGACATGTCAGATCATCAACATGGATACTACCATCACATGTGAGAGCAGCGCCCACCACGTTCACAGCAGATACTCATGTGACTCGGACAGTGTTGTCTATCTCATACAATGCAGGCAAGGATGCCCCAAGGCACAGTATACTGGCGAGACCATTGCAGATGCTATGACAATGGATGAATGGACACTGCGCAACAATCACCAGACAGGGATGTTCCCTCGCAGTTGGGGAGCACCTCAGGGGTCAAGGACATTCAGCATCCAATCTTCGGATAAAGGTCCTCCAAGGTGGACTTCGAGATATACAATAATGCAAAATCACCGAGCAGAGGCTGATAACCAAGTTCCATGCCTGTGAAGACAGCCTCAATTGTGATCTTGGGTTCCTGTCGCACTGCAGGTGACCTCACCACACTGTATACTCCCACACCCACACTTGCACACACACACAAATTATTTCATCCAAGATGATTGTGTAGTTGCGGATACATTCTGTTTTGCCCAAAAAATAAAACCTGACCCCAGTTTTAAACATGGACAGATTCTAAGTAAAACGTCACACCTAACATACATTGTCTGACCTGAGATGTCACCTCTTGTAAACATTGATAAAACCTTTAATTAGCTCAGGAAATGACTTGAGAGGAATTTGGATTTTGCATTTTAATGGTAGTCTCCTTTCTAAATGATTAAAGATTCAACAAGAGGCAGTCAGTTTTAGGGTTGTTACCTTTGTGCTTATAAATTATGTGTCTTATACCCACTCTCTTACACTATGCCTGAGGAAGGAGCTGAGCTCCAAAAGCTCGTATTTTCAAACCCGTTGGGCTATAACCTGGTGCCATGTGATTTTTGACCTTACCACTTTAATGTAGCTATATGGCTTTCGTTATGTGCACCAGATTTACGAGCGTTGTGGTCTATAGCTAGACCTTGTCATCCAATAGCCAATCTTTGATTTACATTGTAGCTTAAATATAACTGGCACAGCAGAGCTGCAGAGCACCAATGCAATGAACATTGAGCTGCACAATTCTCTGCCTGTGGTCACGCACCAGTTAGATGTTAGGAGACTGGAATCACTTTTTTATTCCAGGTTAGGGCAGTGTTGATTTATGGAGCAAGTGAAGTGTGGTGTTTTCACTCAACTGTATCCTGGACCATGGGGAGTTCTGCAATTCTGAAGAAGCTACATGCTTATTCCACCTTTCAAATATAGTTGGTACTGTTTGAATATTGTGTTGGTGATCTCCAGTGCTCATGACATCACTGTGCACATCAACTTTCTTTCCCTGTGGGTCTACCTACCTGCCCATGTGCTGCCGTGCTTCAATAAGGTAGCCCACCACCACTTTCTCAAGGGCAACTAAGGATTAGCCAAGTTAGCCAACCAGCCAGTTAAACCCACATTCCATGAATGAATCAGTAGGATTCAATGAAGTTGTCCTTACTTAAGAATAGACTGCACACATATTGTTCCTTGACAAGATTCAGGTTGGAATTTTGCTCACTAATCACCAGGTGGGTGTAGACTTTACCTGAGAGCCCTTCTCCCCTTCATCCTTTGTCTTCCAGCAATTAGTCATACCCTTCATTGCCTCTGTTCATTCTCTCATTTATGGTGCAAGTACAGGCACACATGCAGTAACTAGTTTGTGCAGATGCCTCAACATCAGCAAAAACTCAGTCACCATCTGTTACACCATTCCGTATAGTCAAAATTACAGAAATCACCAAATTGTACGATCAAAATAAGAAATCGACTAGCAATTTAACCTATAAGTTCCAGTTTAAAACGTACAACTGGGAGGTCATAATGATGAATGCATGATCAGCTGTGTGAGGTTAAGAGACATTATTAGCTGGAGCATTGAGCCCCAATGTGGCACCACTGGAATCAAACCAACATGCCATCACAAGATGCACAGATGTCATTGTGATCCCCAAAAAGCATGTATTGCACCTTAGCAACAAATTTATCAATCCCTCAGTCATTTGCACTGACTGAGTTGTTACGTCAGCAATGAAATAGCATTGTGTTTGATTGGCACTGCCTGTTGGGTGTGCTATAACACAACCATAGTTACATCAACAAGGACTACTTTACGTTATCAATCATGTACAAAGGAACAAATGCTTTAAATAGCAATCTGACAGAACATTGTTTCATGTTGATTTAGTTTGTGTGATCTTAATAATTTATTCACAATCTCCTCTCTTATTCATCCAGTATATGGTAAGAAATTCTTATTGAAGGAAAATAGAATAAACTTTTTTTTCACTTTTTTCAATATCAATTTGGTTGCCTATGAGATGGGTGAGACACATAGAAAGTCTAGCTCCACACTAACTCCATCTTAGCTCCTTTAAAAGGCACTTCTAATTTTAAATTTTCTAAAACAGGCTTCCCTAATTACTCCCGTTTACCAATAATTTTCTGTGATTACATAAAATTACAAAGAAGTTCAAACATGGAAATGGGTCATTTCAGCTCAACCAGTCTGTGTTGGCATTTAACTTTCATGCTTTCCGTAGTTCTGTTTTAATATTCTTAACCACATTGAAACCCATCCTTCCTTCAGCTACCTTTATTACCTACTTTTAAATGAATTTATGAATTTTGTAACTTCTGTTCATTTCCAGCTTGAGACTGGAGAGAAAGAAAATGGCAAATTGTTACACTTCAAGATGCAACCTTTGTGAAACCCTCAGTGGACAGTTACTTTATAACAGGGTCAATTGTAGGCAGTAAACTATTAACTGCTTAATGATAAATTATTGCTATTCAAGACTGCTAAAAATGGGGCATGATATATGGAAAAGCCTATCCACTTGCTGTCTAATATTTCAATCTTCAAATGATATCTGTGCTCATAATTTCTAAACTCTTCAGCCAATGGAAACACTAGTCTACCCAGTTCCAGCTACTTGTAATTTTGCATACCTTTAAAGTTATTCCTAATCTCCATTCTTTTAACAAAAACTTTCACCTCCCATACTCTTAGGTTGACAAAGCATATCACCAGATTCAGACATACTCCCATCATTAGACCTCTAGACTTGGACGCCTTGTGTCACATGAGATGCTAAATGTCTGTGGAATCACTTTCAAGTATAGAACTAACATCAAATTAGCAATGGTTCAAAATTGAAAGTGGATAAAGTTACAGTGTAATGGATATTTGAAACTTTGTTCCCTCAAAAAGCAGTGGAATATAAAACAATTGGCACTTTTAAGACTGAGATTAATATTTTGATCAGGGTACAGTTGTGATATAAGTGGAAAGTACGGTTGTGATATAAATCAACTGTGATCTAATTGAATGATAGGGTAGGTTCACAGGACTGGATGACCTACTCTTTTTAATATGTCTATTTTCACACAAACAGTGGGAAATCCAACCATACATAGAAGTGCCGACATTTCTAATATCCCTGTGTGTTTTCCAGAATGGAATCAGCATATGACCTGACATTGGAAACAATGCACCCGTGCACTGGTCCAAAAGCCAAAAGAACTGCAGTTGCTGGAAATCGGAAACAAAACCAGAAATTGCTGGAAAATCTCAGCAGGTCTAGCAGCATCTGTGGAGAGAAATCAGAGTTAACATTTCAAGTCCAGAACTGAAGAAAAGTCACAGTATCAAGATGTGCAGGTTAGGTGGATTGGCCATGCGAAATTGCCCATAATGTCTAGGGATGTGTGGTTTAGGTGGATTAGCCATGGGAGATGCATGGTTACAAGGATAGGATAGGGTGGGGGGAAAATTGTATCAGAGATAAAAGGTACTGAAGGGTTTAGGCCCGAAACGTCAAGTTTTCCTGCTCCTATGATGCTGCTTGACCTGCTGTGTTCATCCAGCCCCATGCTTGTTATCTAGGATAGGGTGGGGATGTGTCTGGGTGGGATGCTCTTCAGAGTGTTGGTGTGGACTTGATGGGCCAAATGGCCTGTTTCCACACTGTCGAGATTCCATGATTCTATGAAGGCATCACACTTTGCTGAACTGCAAATCAACATCTGGTTTCCCTCAGAGAGAGAAATAATTAATCCAATTTTAAACATTTTTGATAGTTTACAGTAATTTTTCTCAAGCATGAGAAGGGCAAGCCAAAGGTGAAGGTTTTATGACTTATCCGTAAACAGTGTGTTGCCACACACAGTTTAATTATTTATCCTTGCAGAAATATACAGACAGTGTGTAATTAAATTTGGCTTCGGTATGAATTGTATGTTAACGTTGTTTTACAATGCAAGGTTAGCGTCAGAATTTATCCTGGCTTTTTGATACAGGTTTGAGTTTAGGTGAAAAGAAAACTCTTTCTACACTGTTACTTTGATTCTCTTTCTATGGTTTTTGATATTGTAGCTGGTACTTCAGACATGAATATCTGCAAGTTAATTGAAAACACAGCAGTATTATTACAATAACTATGGAAAAGTTTGTTATAACATGGATATTAGCCTCCAAATGAATAAAACTGTATTGTAGCTGGACCACATTAATAAGAAAACTTCTATTATCATTTATTTTACTTGCAAAGTTAAGATATAAATAAAGGTTTCATTCTTTTGGGAGCTATGAGATCTTTGCATGATAAGTCAATTCACAGTATATTCAACCATATTATGGTAGACTTCCAGAGTAGTTAGAATGAGTAAAGGCTATAATTCTGCCAGTACACAGTAACTGTGCAAGCTGAAGTAAAATAATTGACATATTTTGATAACCTGTAGATCCTTATGTGAGTAAGATAAATGTGATGTGAATGGTAAGATAATATAAGGGTATAATTCTGGAACCACTGTAGTATCATATTGTTATTCTGCTTAATTCTCTGATGTGACTTGGGCATCACCAGCAAGACCAGCATTCATTGGCAAGCCTTACTTGTTCTGTGAAGGTGACACTGCCTCACACAGTTGCAGTTCATGTGGTGAAGGTGCTCAGTAGCAGTCTCAAACAACTGAATGGCTTTCTAGATCTCTTCTAAGGGCAGTTAAGAACCGACTGTCTGGACTGGGACGTATATGTTAGCTTGAGTAAGAATGGTAAGTTTTCTCCCCTGAAACATATTCGTTAACCTGCCAAATTTTTATGGTCATTTTTACCAAAACTAACTTTTGATATCCTGATATTTCTTAAATAAATTCAAGTCATCAAATTGTCTTAGTGGAAGCTCTTGTTCTATGGAATATTACATTTGTCAAAGTACCAAGGCCAAAAGGGGTGCATCAAAGTATTTTAAGGGAACTGTGAGTGAAAATTGCAGAGACACTGGCCATAATCTTTCAGGGGAGGCGATGACCTACTGGTATTAGCACTGAACTGTTAATACAGATTCCTAGACAATATTCTGGGGTCCTGGGTTTCAATCTCGCCACAGCAGATGGTGGAATTTGAATTCAATTTAAAAAAAGTCTGGAATTAAGAATCTAATGATGACCATTAATCCATTGTCAATTGTCTGGAAAACCCATCTGGTTCACTAATATCCTTTAGGGAAGGAAAGTGCCATCCTTACTTGTTATGGCCTACATGTGACTCCAGACCCACAGCAAAGTTGTTGACTGTGAACTGCCCTCTGGACAATTACGGATGGACAATAAATGCTGCCTAGCCAGTGACGCCCTCCTATTATGAATGAATATTAAAAAAAATCTTTCCTTGACTCAAGGGAGGTGCCAGAGACTGGAAAATTGCAAACATTATGGTCTTGTTCAAGATAGATTGTAACGATAACCCCAGCAATTATAGGCCAATCAGTTTGACTTCAGTGGTGGAGAAGCTTCTAAACAATTATTCTGGATAGAATTAGTAGACACAAGGTAAAAGATGAGTTGATTAGTAATAGATCAGCATGAATTTCAAAAGGGGAAATTGCATTTAACTAAGTTGCTGGAGTGTTCAGAAAGACAGTTAAATAGGGTCTGTTCAGTTATCAGAAACTCCTAATCCCTCAAACCCCGGTGCATCAAATTTATGTAAATATAGTCTTGTACAAGTAAAAAATGCCTTTGGTTTGTTTGTTGGATAGGAGTCAAATTTCAACATTTGTTTGTTTTTTCATATGCTACTGTACAGAACTGAACTCCTTTAGTGACTATGTTTGTAAAGATATTTTTATGAATAAAGTATACCTTTGAAATTAAGAAAAGGCTCTGTAAAGGTAATGCTATTGATGTGGTGTTATGGTTTCCAAAAGGTGTTTGATAAAGTATCACACAAGAGACTTGTGAGGAAAGTTATATGTCATGGAATAAAAAGGTCAGTAGCAACACGGATACAAAATTGGCTGAGTGATATGAAACAGAGAGAATGATCAACAGATATTTTTCAGGCAGCAGGAAAGTTTGGAGTGAAACTCCCTTTCCTTTTTCTGATATACATTAATCATTTAAAACTTTGTGTGTAGGGGATAATTTCAAAGTTTGAATATGACATAAAACTTGGAAGAATTATAAACTGTGAGCAGGACAGTATAGAACTCCAGAGGTATGTAGACAGGTTGATGGAGTGGACGGAAAGGTGGAAGTTCAGTTCCAATTCAGAGACGCGTGAGATGATGCATTTTGGTAGGAAGAACATTGAAAGACAACACAAAATAGTGAGTACAATTTTAAGTGGGGTGTAGGGGCTCAGGGTCTTGGGTCTATATATGCATAAACCACATATGTGAAAGTAACAGGACAGGTAGAGGCAGTAAGTAAAGCATACAATGTCTTTGGCTTTGTTCATCAGACCATAGAGTACATGAGCAAGGAAGTGATATTGAACTTGCGTAGACCTCAACTGGATTATTGTGTGCAGTTCTGGTTGCCAAATTACAAGAAGGATGTAAAATCATCAGAGAGAGTGCAGAAGTGGTTAACAATATTCGTACCAGGGACATAAAATATCAGCTATGAAGATAGATTGAAAAAAGTTAGGATTGATCTCCTTGGAGAGAAAAAGGCAAAGCGAAATCATAGGTTCACAGTCTCATAGAATCATACAGTACAGAAGAGGCCCTTCAGTCCATCACATCTGAACAGCCAAAATAAATTTCTATGCATACTTCTCCCACTTGCCCACACTAGACCCATAGCCTTGAATGTTATAACATTTCCAGTGCTCATCCAAGTAGTTTTAAAAGATTGTGAGGTTTTCTGCCTTAACCACCCTCCCAGGCAGTGCATTTCAGACTCTCACCACCTTCTGGATGAAATAAGTTTTTCTCAAATCCCCCCTAAACCTCCTGTTTTTCATTTAAAAGTATGCTCTCTTGTTCTTGTCCCTTCAACTAAGGGGGACAAGCTGCTTTCTATCCACCCTGTCCGTGCCCCTCATAATCCTATCCACCTCTATCAGGACTCCCTCAACCTTCTCTAGTCCAGAGAAAACAACTCAAGCCTGTCCAGCCTCTCTTCATAGTTGAAATGCTTTATCCCAGGCAACATCCTGGTGAATCTCCCTGCACCTCCTCGAGTGTAATCATATCCCTCCTATAGTGTGGTGACCAGTACTGCATGCAGTACACTAGCCTTTGACCTAACCAAAGTTCTGTAGAGCTCCAGCATAACTTTCCTGGATCTTACAATCAATGCCTCAACTAATGAAGCCAACCATCCTGTATGCCTTCTTAGCTACCCTATTGACACACATTCAGGGATCTATGAACAAGTACCCTTGATCCCTCTGTTCTTCTGAGCTTCAGATGGAGATTGAATAGAGGTTTCAAAATTATGAGCAGGCTGGATATAGTAGACGGGGAGAAACTGTTTCCACTCATAAAAGGAACAAGGATGAGAAGGTATATATTTAAAGGTATTTGCAAAAGAAGCAAGAGTGAATACTCAGGATATGGAATGCACTACCTGGAAATCCAATGGACACAGGTTCAGTTGAGGCATTCAAGAGGACATTGGACATTGCTTTTGATAAAAATGATGTGCAAGGATATGGGGAACAGTCAGGAGATTTGCACCAGGTAATGATGCTCATTAGAAGAGCTGGTGCAAACACGATGGGCCAAATGGCCTCCTTTGCATCATAAGATGATTGTGATTCTGAAATTTTAGTTCATTATGAAATAATTGTTTTTCAGAAATATTCCAAATACCAGGCATCTGCATGTCCCCAGTCTCTCTGCCTTCAATTAGTAGAAATATAGAGGTACCACTTAGCTCCAGAGGTGCGCTTTTCTCTGCCTCTGTCAGCTGCACAGTTTGTGGCAACCAATCTTCTGTCCTCTCCTTTACTGTAAACTGCTCTTCTCCTAAGTGTGAAGAATGAACAGACATATAAGAGACACAAAGTTACTAATTCACTACATTTGGTGAGGGTGAACATTAGACAGCCTCATCTAATTTCATAAGGCCTAGCATGACTGACAGCACTGGGTGGATAAATGGGAATACGAAGATGGGCTCACAAAATGAAGGATGAAACTTAAGTGTGATGAACTATACTTAGCAAGATGGAGTGGGAAGTGGGGTGTGTTTGGTGAACATCACAGGATGTAATTGAAGCAATAACTGTACTCACTTTTCCTGAGTTGGTCATTAAACTACTTCCTGCACTGTATCCAGGGACGGTAAACTCCAACTGTTTACCTCCTGCACTACCTCCAACCTTACTTTCTTGGTGAGAGGAAAATGTTTCATACTCCCTTTGCTGTGAAAAATGATCT
The DNA here is from genome assembly GCA_024137785.1 of Ginglymostoma cirratum. NCBI lineage: Eukaryota > Metazoa > Chordata > Chondrichthyes > Orectolobiformes > Ginglymostomatidae > Ginglymostoma > Ginglymostoma cirratum. The sequence continues at coordinate 15,186,619 of JAHRHZ010000061.1, read as the reverse complement.
CCTTCCTCCTCCTAAGAGCAGCCAGGCTTATCTCCAGTGACACATCATTAACTATCAGAGAAAAATTTGCCTGTTCTGAATGCATAATAAAAGTTTCTCACTATTTCTTTCACAAACCTCTCAAATACACCAAATTCAATTTTTGCATAAGTCATTTAATACTAGAGTTTAGATTGTGACATTAAACATCATGCCCACTGATGCAGTACAAAGATTCAAAACCAGCAAATAAAATTATAGGTAGACAACTATGCTGGACTCAAACCTTCTGAGCAGCTAAATTTTCTTCCAAGTTCCATCTGTGCAATTGCTACCCCTCTACCTAACCCCCACCCTACCACACATTTTGGGCTCCAGTTGATAGAATACAAAACAAGAAGGTTTCACAAACCTTCATAAATCACTGATTGGTTCCTTGGCTTGATTGAATGAGCATTTCCCAGCATTCTTACACAGAGTGCAGAGCTGGAACGTACTTCAAGACACAATTTACGAAACCACACTCTTAACACATGGCAAACATATGGTTGGATATCAATGTTATTGTGATGGAACCTGTCATTGAAATCAGCTGGTTGTTCTCATCAATTTCCAGGGGAATATGAGCAAGAAAATTCTGAAACAACTTAGAACCACATGAAGTCCAACAGACTACCAGGTAGTCTGCCACTGACTACTGATTACAATTTAGTCATAACAATGCAAAGCCCTTCAAAACAGAGGCATGTACAATGAGATCAAAAAGACAACAAGCCCACTAAGGTTGAAAATGGCCCCATTGAAAGCAAAGGCAGGAGAGGTAATCAACAACTTTAATTAGCAGTTAGAAAGATGGGTAGGACACTGCCTTCAATTGTACTCCATGGAGAACATTGTGACCAAGGAAGTTCTAAACACCAAATAAGGGCTGCTTGTCATGGCACAATGGGATTTTAAACCCACAGTGGAAGAGCTTAGCAAAATTATTGACTCGTTTCCCACAGGCAAAACTGATGCTACATGCCTGAAATCACCAAGTATGGGAAACTGGCACACCCATGGCAATTGCACAAACTTCTTTGTGTCTGCTGGAGGGAGGGGGCAGTGCCCAGGATATATGTAATACAGAGATTGTCACCCCAAACAATTGCAACAACAAGTGGCATTATGGGAAAAATAAGAAAAAGGCAAAACACTGTAGTTGTTGGAAATCTGAAGCAAACGCAGAGAAACTCAAGAAACTCCAGAGGTCTGGTAACAACTAAGGAGAGAGAAACTGTGTCAATGGTTTGAGTCCAGCACAACTCCTCTTCAGAACTGGACTATCCATTCAATGAAGTTCAAATAAAGATGGTAGCGGTTGCTGGAGGCCAATCACCTCAACTCCAAGATATCACTTTCCTTGTTGACTTTAGCAGCCAGAATATCTTGGCTGAACACATCTACTCCAAATCCTAGTGAGGTTTCAGAACTGGAAAATCTGCAAATGATGTGATCTTCTCAGACTGCCAGCTTAAAGAGAAGTGCTGTGCCTGTAGACAAATTATTCCAGTACAGCCACAACAATAACATTTACCCAGCAATATGACAAATTGCTCACATTTGTCCACAAAAAACAAAATAAATCCAACCCAGCCACATGATATTCCATCAGACTGCTCTCAAATTTCAGCAAAGTGATCGAAGGAATTGAAGACCGTGCAAACACTGTTTTTGTTCTTGTTCAGCAATATCTTGCCCACTGTCATTCAGTTTAGGTTCCACCAGGGCCAGACAGTGTGACAGCATCAATCCAAACAGGAAGAGAAGAGCTGTAATATGAGAGTGAGTGCATTTCACATTGGGGCAAATTTTGACTGAAAATGGCTTCAAGGTGCCAAAGCAAAACTGATGTCGATGGAAATGTAGAGGGAAAATCTCCATTGGTTGGAGTTATACTTGGCTCAATTAAGATAGAAGTGATTGTTAGAGGTCAGTCATCTCAGCTCCAGGATATGACTGCAAGAGACCAAAGGACCATAAGATGTAGGAGCAGAATTAGACCATTTGGCCCACTGATTCGGCTCCATTCAATCATAGCTGATATATTTCACAACCCCATTCATCTGCCTTCTGCCATGGGGAGTGTCTCTGTGTAGTGTCCTATGCACAACCATCTTCAGCTGCTCCGTCAATGACATTGTTTCCAGCATAAAATCGGGAGTGTAAATGTTTGTTGATTATTGCACAATGTTCAGCACCATTTCTGACTCCTTAGGCACTGAAGCAGTCTATGTTCATAAGCAACAGGAACTGGATAACTTGGGTTGATAAACTGCAAGTGACATTTGCACACATGGGTGCCAGTCCATGATAATTTCCATCTACACAGAATATCTCCTTAACATTCTATGGCTAAACCATTGTTGAATGTCCCATTGTCAACATGCTGAAGAATGACCAAGATTTGAGGTGGAGTGGTCATATAAACACTATGGCTAAAAGACCAGATCAGAGGTTAGGAATTCTGCAGTTAGTAAATCACTTTCTGTATCCTCAAGATTTTTCCACTACTTACTAACATAAAGGTCAGGAGTGTGATGGAATATTTTCCATTTGCCTGGATTGATGCAGCTCCAACAACACTCAAGAAGTCACTTGATGCTGAAAACAACTTGTGCATCACAACAGCTACAGCCGTAATGTCCAATCTGAATAAGGGAGTGTGAAGCAACTGCAACCTGACTGAGAACCCCACAGTGTGATCCCAGCAGGCCTGTATCCTCAGCACATTGCTCTACAGTGCTCAGACCTAGACAACAAATGATAGGAAGGAGAAAAAGCTGAACAATTTCCACCTTTGCTGTCTTGGATGTATTCTTGCCATCTATTGGCAGGGCAAGGTCACCAACCCAGATGTTCCAGGGTATGCTAATTCAATGATATAAGCACCATTGCTAAGTCAGTGATACCTGAACTGGCTCGGCCATGTTCACTGAATGGACGATGGATGTATACTTAAAAGTCCTCCTGTATGTTTTATTGGTCAGTGGTCACAACCCTTTGACCATCCATACCTTCACTACTAATAAGATATGACATTGGCTCTGTCAACTGGGAGACGGTGATCATGACCTCACAAAGTTGACTGTTCTGAAAAGACAGAAAGTTCAATTGGCCAAGAGTCATAGTTTTACAACATGGAAAGGGGTCCTTTGGCCAATTTGTGCTGGTCAAGCACCTATCTACTCCAGCCCCATTTTACAGCACTTAACCTTAGATGCTATGACACTTCAAGTGATCCCTCTGACATGTCATAATAATTCCCACCTGTACTAATGAGTAACAGTTTCCCACAACCCTTTGGGTGAAAATCTTCCTTCAATATCCTTTAAACTTCTACCAAGAAGGAAAGTTTCTTCCCATTTATGCCACTTTGTGCATCTCAGTCAGATCCCCTCTCAGTTTTATCTGCCCTAAGGAAAACAACCCCAGTGTATCTAAGTCTACGAAATGCACCAGCCTGGGCAATATCCTGGTGAATCTCCTGTCAAGTACAATTACATCCATCCTACCGTGTGGATCAGAAATACATACAGCACTTCAGCTGTGGCCTAGTGTCTCTTCAATCATAACTTCCCTGCCCAGAGATAACAGGGTTCGGTGAATTATGCACCTCTTCAGTCCACAGCCTTTCTTTGCAGAACTTGGTCAGAAATCACACCTCATCAGGTTATAGTCCAACAGGTTTGCTTGAAAACACAAACTTTCAGAGCCTCGCTCCTTCTTGAAGTGTCATATGATTTCTGACCAAGTTTTGCAAAGAAAGGCTGTGGACTGAAGAGGTACACAATTCACCGAACCCTGTTATCTCTGGGCAGGGAGATTATGATGGAAAAGACACTAGGCCACAGCTGAAGTGCTGCATGTATTTCTGACCTTGTATATCCCAGTCCAACACCAGCACCTCCACATCATTGCAAAACTTGGGTCAAAGGCTGCTATTGCCGGAGTTCCGGAGCCTCCTGGGGATGGAAGGTCTCCTGTGTTGCATAATTAGATATATTTTAAATATTACTGTCAATCAAAATATGCATAGCTTAAAATTCTATCAAAAAATGTCAATTTGTCTGCGGCGTTAGAAACGGACAGCTGATGCAGTCCTACAGGAAGCAGTATTTATCACTTAAGTAAAACAAAGAACTGCGGATGCTAGAGATCTGAAACACAAATTAAAAATTGTTGACGAAACGGCAGCATCTGGCAACTCTTCGAAGGGTCACCGGACTCAAAAACTATAACTTCGCCTTCTCTCCAGGTCTGTCAGTTTCGCCAGCAATTTGTTTATCATTATTGGATATAAAACACTGAATGGTCATCTGACCGTGCCGGGGGTGGGGGATAGCAGAGGAGAAGGGGTGGATGCTAAGACAGCAGGAAGGGAAAGCAGCCTGATGAGATAACCTTGTTTGGCGATGGTTCGCTTCTCGGCTCCTCCTCCCCCCGAGCAGGTCCAATAAAGAGGAACTGGCGGGTTGAGAGAGATTGTGGGAATTGATGTAAAAGGCGAGGTTCCCGACATTCATTCAGCAGATTGTCCAAGAGCCTGACCTCAGTCGCATTGGACAGGGGAAGGGGGGGAGTGGGGTGCTGGGAAACTTTACATTGAAATTCCGCCGCCATAAACGACGCTTCGTGAATCATTATTTTATTGGATCGAACTCACTGATCGTGAGGCTTTGTTGGATTTTAACTAACCCGAGGCCGCGGCACGGAAACATAACGCAGGGAGTTATACTGTAAGTACACAATTTAGGTCTTAGCGATTGTGCAGCTGTGACTGTGGACTGACCAATCTTCAAATATTATGAAAAGATTTGTTTTTTTTCTCTCTCTCTGACATGAAGGAGACGGTTAGCTTGTTCCTGCACGCTAGTATTTTACAGTCTTTCTGTATTCTGGCCTAACACAATTTGATATCCCCAGTCCTGTGTTGCTTGTATGTGGTGCTGCCAGCTATTAAAAGCATCGCTTGTTACAATAGAACACAGTCGAGTCCAGGTTATATAGGGGCTTATAATGCGCTTATATAGGGGTTTGCTGCGGTGTCACAGAAGTCACGATACTGACCTTCATTCAGTAGAACCGGCAAGTTGAGAATGCGTGAAGACGAAAGATGCAAATAGCGAAGACTTGCGAGGGCACCCGAGGCCTGAGATGTACCATCTTCCCCAGGAGGCCATCCCAGCTCGGGTTGACTCTACAGCAGAGTGGCTTTGAGCCTCCCGCTCAGAAAGCGATTGCGATGGATTCGGTTGAGTTGGAGAATAATATGTACTTTGCTCGTGTGGAAAGTTTCAAGCATAGGAATGTGAGCAGTGTATTCAGTACGGAAATCAATGGAAAAGCTCAGCAGGTCTGACAGCATTTGTGGAGAGAAACCAGAGTTAACTTTTCAGGTCCAGAGGTTATGTATGGATTTTGGATGAGTGGACCTGTAGTTTACTATAATGCTGCACATTGTTTCATGGAAAATGCCATTGTCTGCAACCTTTGGAGTGGGTGCTACCAACAGGACAAACCTTTAATTCCCTCATTTCAATATTTATTTACATAAAGATAATACTAAACTGAGATCAAAGTAATATCGTTCTGAGACTTTATGGTCTTTGTGTGATATGTGGGTTGATCTATACACTTGTTATCAGTATCAGTAGGTGTGACAACAGGAAAAACGTCTGCATCTTAAATTAGATGACCTGTGAAAAGGTTTTTCAGAGATTGCATTATAGAAGTGAACAAAAGAATTAATTTGCATTTTTACAACATCCTTCAGAATCCCAGGGTGCCCCAAATACTTTACACTCTTAAGTACTTTGGAGGTACTTAAAGCACCTTTTGAAGAGAAGGTAAAGTAATAGGCATCTTGCACAGAACAAACAATTAAATCAGTGATGGCTGAAAGGTGCATGTAAACCAAGACAAAGGAGGTATCCGAGATAACAAGCATGGGGCTGGATGAACACAGCAGGTCAAGCAGCATCATAGGAGCAGGCAAAGGAGGTATCCTGTTTTTTTCAAATAGTTCCATAGGAATTTTACATTTACCTGAGAGAACACTTTAGTATCTCAGCTGAAAGATTGCATCTCCAACACCATAGTACTTGCTTTGTTGCAGTGAAGCGTAAAGTTAGATTATGAGCTCAGGTCTCTGAGTCTTCAATCTTTTGCTTTGAAAGGCAAAGACACTGCAGTACCACTCAGCTACAACAAGCTGCTTGACCTGCTGTGTTCATCCAGCCCCATGCTTGTTATCTCGGATTCTCCAGCATCTGCAGTACCTTTTATCTCTGATACAACAAGACTGTTGCTGTATTAGTACCTTCCCCCAAAGTCCAGAATCACGACAGGTCTAAAAAATAAGTTTTCAATTTTTCCATGTGTACTATGTTACCATTTTTTTAAATGGTCTATTTTAAGCCATGAGTGCTTTGCTGAGTCAAGAAGAAAGGATTGCTTAAACCAGTTAGGCACTACGCTTGCCCTATCTGGAGAATTAAATAATTCCCCAGTGTCACTAATGCAGCAGCTAATTTTGATTGGTGTTTTTTTTTTTGAAGGTTCAGTTTGCTTTGTAAACTTTAATCTGATAAATCCATCAAAGGAGACAAGGATGCTGGGTCCTGTAAAGTTTGTTTAAAGAGTAATGCTGTGAAACCTTCTTCTGAAGTCATCAAAGAGGTAGACTTTGAGTAATTATGAAACTTCTGCACCCCTCCCCCCCCCCCCCCAATCTACAATCTGCTATATTAAATATTAATCAGAGTGATTGTTTGACAAAGGTTACCTTGACCGGGTGCTTGAATTGTGGGCATGTCTATTGAATTTGTCACTGGCAACGAGCTTGCGATACTTTGGCAAGTGGAGTACGAACCATATAAATCTAATTAGTAACATGATTAACCTCAGCCATACTTGTTGTCAGATAATGTATTCACATCAAAAGCAGAAGGATAAGCTGATTATGGAGTCTGAAGAGCAGGGCTAGTGAGATAAGGTGGCATCACTTTATATTGCTTATACTACAGATCTAAAAATTAATGGGGTACATCCCTAATACAGATTACATGTTAAATGTCAGATCTGAAATTTTGGTATTTCCTGCCAATTTTTAATTAAACGTTGAAAGCATAAATGTACAATATATCTGTCAGTTTGTCTTCCCCCAAGCATGCATTCTCAAAGGATTGCTGGGTTAGTATTTGGCATCTTTCATGTTTGCTTCAGTCAACAAAAGTAATCAGTAAAATCCTGTAACATGTACAACAATGAGGTGATCACTCCTGCCCTCCACAACAGTTGTGTAATGCCAGCTTGCACCTTATATGACTGTGTTTTTATGAAGTGTTGGTTGCAGTAAAATGCTTTTGCTGAGACGAGGAGAAGCACTGGAGCAAAGCAGTGAATTGAAAGATGAAATAAGTGTGGGAGAGGTTCAAGTGGAGCACAAATGCTAACATGAAGTAGTTAGGCCAAATAACAGCATGTTTCTGTGCTGAGAATTGTAAGTAAAAATAATTGATATTTGGAAGACATGGTTTTTTCCCCCCCCTCATTACTATCTGCATGCAGCACCTGAAATAGTGATAGAGGCCTACAGAAAAGGGCCTTTCAGCCCCTCGAGTCTGCTCTGGTCAAAAACAACACCTAACAATTCTAATCCCATTCCTAGTGCTTGACCTACAGGCTCAATACTTCTTAAATCTTATGAGGGTTTCTGCGTCTACTACCCTTATGAGAAGTGAGTTCCAGATTCCTACTGTCCTCTGAGTGAAAATAGTTTTTCTCACATCCTCTCTAAACCTCCCTCCCTTACCTTGCTTCTGTGCTCCCAGCCATTGATCCCTCTGCTAAGAGGAAAAGTTTCTTCACATCTACGCTGTCTAAGCTCCACATAATTTTATACATTTCAATCATGTCCCCCTTTATTTTCCTCTGCACCAAGGAAAACAACCCCAGCCTGTCCACTCTCTTTTCACAACTGAAACTCTCCAGCCCAGACCACAACCTGCACCCTCCCCAGTGCAATCACATCCCTCTTATAATGGGAATTCAAGAACTGCAGATGATACTCTAGCTGTGACCCTAACCAACATTTTATACAGAGACAATAGGAACAAATTTAAAAATGAAAGTAACTTTCAGAAAAGAATTGGATGTATGTTTTGAAAGAAATTTTGCGTGGGTGTAGGGAGAGTAAAGCAGGGAAATGAGTCTGACTGGACAGTTTCTTTTCTCCCAGGATGAGAACAAATAACCTCCTCCTGCGCTGCAAGATTTTGTGAAAATTTCATGCTGGTGAAATATTGGCACGGTTTCTGTATACTTCAGTAGTTGTAATTTTCATTGCTTAGCTAACCAGTTCTTTTTTAATGCAAGCTAGTTTTCATACTGTTGCCTGCCATTCAATGTTGTACTATTACTTGTGTAATTGGAGAGAAGCTTACCTGGCCCGTAGAATGTTGCATGGCATTTAGAACTGAAGGGTAAGGTGGCTAAACAAGTTAAATAATGAAGCGATTATTAAGTATTGCTGGAGATGGGTTTTAAATACCTCTCCTTTGTGGTAGGAAAGGAAGACTGGAAGAAATAAAGAGTAATAGTTTGAGGAGCTGCAAGGAAAGATGTCAAGTACTCATTGCAAAGCAGTGAGCACGTATTGAGGAATGATTTCTTAAACTTTCCAACTACTTTTAAAGACTGTAACAGTCTGGGCAAGGTTTCACAAGAAAAATCAACGACAACTGTGTCTTTCCCAGCTTTGAAATCTTATTTTTACGAGCCAATAACTGAAAAACAAATAATTGAGTCAAACTAAATTTATACTGCATTAAACCCAAAACGTTCAATTGATTTGATGATCTATTCATCTGCTAAATGGGAGCATATTTATGACAGCCCGATTTTATTCTTAGATAAGTTGAGTACTATTGCTTTGAAATATTATTTTGACCAGACATCATGAACTAACTTTGTGTGCATCTGAGTCATGGCCCTGGGCAGCTGTTAATGTGAATGCGATATTCACAAGTATTGCTGCAATCCTGCACCTTCTGATTCATAATTAATTGTACGTTCACCGGGTGTAAATGGAATGAAATGTGTCTGGTGCAATCCAAGATAAACGGCTAATCAAAGAAAAAAATGCATTCGACAGCCTAGATGGTGATTAAAAGTTGGCTTTGACTTCCCAAGAAAGTGGAGTGTTGATTACCAAAGAACTGCACTAATATAAGAAACCTTTTTTGCTATTTCAACATAACTTTATATGATCTAAACAAAAATGGAGCCCTTTTTTTTGAGGGGACAATGTTTGTTTCAGTCAGTTTTTAATTAGCTTTCCTGTTTGTTCTGCACAGATCAACATGTGTGATTTTTTGAGGGACCAGGAAGCCCCTGTGGCTTTGGAGACCCGAGGAGTACTAAAGGTAAGGTTTGACAAAACTGAAACTACTTCTGTGATATGTGTATAAGTAAAAGGCCTTTCAAGTTATGATGAATATATTACAGCTTGTATGTGTGTTTTGGGATCTAGCTACACCGTCAGCTTGCAAATGTAGACAAAGGCCAGTGGTATGGGAAAGTAGATATAACTCAGTTTGCAGAAAGGAATAGTTTGGAATGTGCTGCAAATGTTTGCATAAGAGTTTACCATTAATTCAGCTTTTTAAAAAAAAATTCCCAAAATATCTCTCTCTCAATTTGCACACTTTACCAGCTTTGTAACAGGGCTGTAGAGGTATTTGTAAAGTTTTGCCTCTTTTGACTAGAAAAGTGTGAGTGTTGTTTGTAATGCAAGCAATCAAAGTGCTTTGCCTTCCAGATCAGTGGCTGCATCACTCTCCCCTGGTGGGTTAAAAAGATGAATATATCCAGTGTTTGCACTTGAAAGTCCCTGTATTATCTGATCATTGAAAATGCTTTCCTCTAAGCTTCTGTTGAGGAAGTGACTTAAAGCATAATCTGGATTCATGAACACTTTTTATTGGAGATGGAATAAAATACATACAAGCACAGAAGGAGGTCACTTAGCACACAATCCCTGTGCTGACTCTTTGAAAGGACTCTCTAGTTCTGCTCCCCATTTCTTCATGTATAGCTCTACAGAATTTTAATATTTGAAGTGAATATTCAATTTCTCACTGGAAGATAGTGGTTAATCTGCTTTGGCCATTCTTTAAATTAAGGAACATAGCAGCTCATGGTGTGAGATCATTACCATTCTGTATCTCATTGTGCCTTGAAAAACTATGCGATGTTAGCATGGAGATCATTCCACAATATGTACACATTTTCAATGATTTTAAAAAAAAAATCCTCCTCCCAATTATAATCAACAGGCATTGCTGGATGAGTAAGTGTGTAAATGTTTAACACGCACTATACTTGACTTTCCAGTTTACCTAAGGTGTTTCATTAATGGACTTGGCAAACTTAGAGATAACGAATGATTCTTGTATAGTTCCATTCTAAAACAAAATTACCCATTCTCTTACATTGTTGACAAACTGCAACCAAACTAAGGAAACGTTACTGATATACAAAAAGATGTAAGAATGTTAATTTCAGTGAAATTGTTTACGTGTATGGTTACTGCTTAATCATGTCCAACTTTTTCTGTGTTGTCAATGTAACCTCTACTTCCCTGTTATTATATCTTCATTTCTGTTAAGGGACCAGGTTCAAATCTAGCTCTGAATAATGGAGCAGAGATTTCAACTTTACAATGTCTGTTTAAATTCTGTGTGTAAAATAAGCTCATGCAGCACAAAACCAGATCTTAGGGCAGGTGGTATCATATCAAAAACTAGCCTTAATCTTGGCTATTTGAGGAAAGGAGATGGTGTTCTTTTGGGACCATGATGATAAAATGTCACCAGTGGTGAGTTGCCAAATGCTTTTGTTGACTGAGCTAAACATTTGGATACAGTTGAAAGTTTACTAGTTTGGCAACTCTACTGTACCTTTATAGATTTCCTTAAGTGCTAGAAATACTATGAAACCAGTCAAATTAGATTGGATATAGTAAGTGGAATGAATGAGCAGTGCATTCTTCTTGCTGTCCATCCTACAATTGTTTTTCAACACCAAAAGGTGTTGTATGAGTGTCCCAATGCTAATGAATTTCAGTACTGTCACACTATATATTATTTGGACAGTTATGTTCTACACAACTGAATTAAACTGTGAGTAGCCTAGGTTCAAGATGAGGTTTTCTATGGACAAAAGAATCTGGTGAACCGTTCACTTTCCCCTCAAACTTCTGACATCAGAATTGTTTATTTCTATTTGATCTTGGGATACAACTGCAAGAATAAGACCATGTTTATGTCTATCTCTCCACCCTGGAATGAGAGACAGTACTTATGATGGTCATTTTTCATAATGGCATAATGTTGCATTCCAATGATTCCCAAAATCTTAGAATTTTGACCATATTAACATTTTGAAGGAAAGGTGATCTATGTTCAGATCAAGATGTCATGTGATCCCACCCCTAATTCCCTGCTTTAAAAACAGCGCTAACTATGTACGATTTGTGAGTTATCAAAACCATCCACTTCTGGGGTTAAGAATTATCTGGTTATCACCATAATCATTGCTAGTTTTTATGCAAGCCTTGTTTATTTTTCTTTTCAGCGCCAGGCAGCGTTTGACTTACATGAAGCTACTGGATTCAATGGATTATTGTCGCATATAGATGAAGAACAGAGCGTGCAGGAGGTTCCAACTGGCATGTCCTCCTTTTTATTTGGTAAATGCTTAATTAACTGGGATACTTCCATGCTTAAATATAAAATTTGCTATTGCTAGAATTAGGTACACAACAGTGAGATTTTGGATTCCATCTGCTTTTGAAGATACTAAAGCAGAAACTCCCTGCTGGTTGAGTAAGAGGACTACATCACCTTGTCTGACATTTACCTTATTGGAACATAAAGGATTCTTGGGAGGCTTGACAGAGTGGATGTGGAGAGGTTTCCACTTGTGAAAGAGTCTAGGACTAGAGAGCATCATCTCTGAATAAGGGGTTGTACATTTAAGATGGAGCTGAGGAAGAATGTCTTCTCAGGGGTTTGTGAATCTGTGAAATTTTTAACTACAGAGAACTGTTGAGACTGGGATATTAAGTATATTCAAAGCCAAGACGGACAGACAGATTGTTAATCAGTAAGAGAATCAAGGATTATGCGGAAAAGACAGGAAAGTGGAGTTAAGGAATGGCAGAGCAGACTCTGAACTGAATGGCCTACTTCTGCTTATTCATCTTATGGTCTTATCCACAAGATTCAGGCTCTAACCTGTATGTAATTAGCTCCAGGCCAGTGGTCACGAATGTGATGGGGCTTTAGTACAAATGAGCACTTGGGTAATGATGGGTAAACAAATATATTGAGCTGTACCCTGGTATGAGTTAATGCTTCAGGAGAAAGTCATTTACAATAAAAATGTTTGCTTTAACATCTCAATTTTGTCTTTTGACTGCTTCCTAAGTCATATTTGAAATCCTGTTCATGAGGCAGTTTTATCTCATTCCGTGAGCAAGAGCAGGTTGTCATAAGGCATCAGCTAGGTTAGTATTTCAGCAATCCTATTTGTTTTAACAACTCAAACCATGTTCACTAGAGTTTCTGTGAATTTCCTTCCCATCTGTCTGTTGAAATGCCTTCCAAGGCTTATACTGCTTTCCTGGAATTTCTGGAAATCTGAAATAAAAAGAAAATTCTGGAAATACTCTGCTCTGGCAGCGTTTATGTAGATAAAATCAAGTTAGTGGTTTTGAGTCAAATACGCCTCTTTAGAACAGTACAAAAGCTATTAGTGTTTGGTTACTGAGCAATAAGGAATGTTTTATGCAGCTCGGCTCTCAAAAGCACCCTCAAATGCAATAAATGTGCGGAGATAACATCTGTACCCAATATTTTCGCACAAGCGCAATAGTTTTCAATATTATCAAGATATTTTGAAAGTTTTAAAAACCCATTTGCATCATGTGGAATTTGGCTATTTTAAACGTCTGCATTAATATTTGTGAAGATTTAGTTCCGGTATAACTGAACTATCCAAAATGTCAGTTAGGCTGAATAATTAGGTATTGGAACATGACACTGGAGATTCATAGAACACCACTTACCTTGCCACAGTTGCAAAATTTGTCTTTTGAGGATTTATTAGAGGGCAGGCTTAAAGAGGAATCTCTTAAGGAAAAGGTACTCGTGATGAAGGATTATTTCTCACTTTGTTCTTCCTCTTGTCTACAGATGTTGGAACAAATGAGGTTCCACTCCTAACCCCTGGCAGCAAAGCAGTCATGAGCCAGGCCCTGAAGGAAAGCTTTAGTGGCTTTGCTAAAGAAAGATGTCGTCTCAGCATCCCGAAAGGTAACCAACATGAAAACGGTCACCATATTTATGTTTGCTTCCTAACATTTCTTTCCCAAAATTGCTCACAAAGAAATTTTTACTCTAGTCCACTGTTCAGTGAAATGACATGGGTTGTGATTACAGTAAATGGAAAGTATTTGTTATTGGACAAAGCAGTCCAAATTCAATATAGACTAAACAATGTCTGCAAAAGGCATCAAACTTCAAGATATACACACCATGAGCCATAAACATTAAAATTCCATTCCTGGTAATTGCAGGGTGATATCACTGCAAAGTGTTTGGTTGCTGGGTGAGTCCAGGGTTCAATCATACTCACCAAATGAGTAATGAGTAGCTGGGTCATTGTTATTTTACCTTAGGAGACTGTGGCCTGAATGGCCATACTGCATGGTGGTATGACTGGCCACCTTCAGGAGAATTGTGAAGAATGATCTCAGGTGAAGATCATTTTTATTTCTCTTAGATATAACGATTTCATATAAGGGTAACTGCATGCATGGTACATATTTAAAACCTTCATCCAGTCACTCCCACTACACACAAACCTTGATCTGAGCATAAACGACCCACAGACTTCTCTTTGGGAAACAGTATAATAAATATCAGCATGTCTAAGTCCAATTTTGATACATATTTTGCTGTTAAACTCGATTTTTGATTTCTTTCAAGACCCTCATGTTTGGACTGAGCAACATGTCAATCAGTGGCTGCACTGGGCTGTGAATGAGTTCAGCCTGGAGAATGTCAATTTCCAAAAATTCTTCATGACTGGTCGGGTCCTCTGTGATCTTGGGAAGGAACGTTTTCTGGAGCTGGCACCTGATTTCATTGGAGACATTCTTTGGGAGCATTTGGACCAACTAATGAAAGGTATAACAATCATTTAGAAATATTTCCTTTAAAAGCGTGAAACGAGTGGCCCTAATAATGAGGCAATCCTAGCTAAAGGGAATAGCCTCATCAAGTGGTCTCTACGATTTATTAATTATTGAGTCTTTTTTGTCTAACAATTACATCAAATGCCTTTTGTGACCATTAGTTGCCTACCAGTATCTCAGCCAAATGGCACTGGTGTGATTTGTCACATTTAATGTTGGCATGTCTGTTCGTCTGCAGAATCCATCACAACTGTCCTCACCAGTATGACCTGTATTACTTGCAATAAGTATTATTTGTTCATCCAGTAATTATCACTGGATATCAGTCTCACCTATTTGTTTCTTTTTCCCCCTAGTCTAACTCAGACCAGTTTTAGAACCTGGAAAATCATCTTGGTAGGGATCAGCAAACTAAGTAACACACCCCAGTGATCACATCTTGAGTATCTGTAATTTTGTATGAAAGCTGTGCTACTGGGGAAACTTCATGTCTTTTAGGTATTCAATGCTTAGACTTTTTTAAATTCATTAGAGGTAAGAGAATTCCTGTTCAATAATCTCCAATCCTGTGCCACAAGGCTGATGTAGAGTAAAAACCCCTCATTACAGCTTTAACAATCTCCTTTTACTGCAAGACCTCTAATGTCACAATAAAACTTTCTGCTTCTGATAGCAATCACCCTCTTGCTAGTGAAAGTAATTAGTTTTAATGTGCATACTAAGGACAACAGCTATGGTTTTGTTTGGGAATGCATAGACCCATTGAATATAGAAGATTTTCCTATAAGATTGAGAGCTGATCACTAGTTATTTTAATTAACCTGTTCAGGCACGATGTGACACACTTCCAAATCAGGCAGGTCTTAAACCCAGATCATTTAGCCCAGAGGAATAGACACAACCTCTGCACCAAAAGTGCTCTAAGACCTCATCACTCTAAGCTGTATTCAATGAAAATACTTTGGATGATGTGAGACAAATAATTCATTTTATCCTTCTTTTAAGTGCAGCTTAGCAAGAATAATCCCCTGAATAGCAATTTAGTTGAATCCCATCTGACAGTCCCTGTCTTTAACTATGCTTAAACTGAATTTGGCCAATCACTTTTGAGTATGGATGTCAAAAAAACTTGCACCCCTCATCCATTGAAGAGCTTTCAGTTTAAAACAAAAAGCCTAAATAAGCCACTGTCTCCTGACTGTGTTTCTCTGAGGTGCAGACCAGTGTAAGGTTCTGATATTAGATATAATTGTCAATCCAAAGTGTTTGTCTAACAAACGATCTTCTTGCTCTGGATTTAGCTTTGTGTATGATTAAATGATACACAATTCCATTTGTATACTACATTTTGAATTTGGCAGACGTTGTAAATCACAGGCACAACCAATGTGTGGAGTTCCTGATTTCTGATTCTGTATCAGAGATGCTTCAATTAGACGCTATCGAAGTTATGAAAGAGAGGCCTGGAACTAGTCAACCTTTTACATTTTAGGTATTTGAAGTAATGCTGCCTTTTGCTCTTTAAATTAAAAAAAATTAATCTGGTTTCCTCTTTATCATTCTGAATTTTAGATTGCCAGGAAGCACCACAATTGAACTATTTTGGAACTTCCCCTCTCATCAACACAAGCTCCCGCTGGGTGGATAATAACAATTTCCTTGGTATGTCTTTTCCAAGTTCACTGATCATAATATATTCTGACATTGTCCTGTTGAGCTGAATAACCTCGATCCATATTATAGGTTTCAGTGACAGTTGCTGGAGAAAATCCCACAGCCACTGAGCAGCTCCTCATCTAAGCTCCTTTGATTGCATTGTCTACTAAGATGCTCCAGGTATCTTACTGAAAACTTTTCATGCTTTTTGCTGATAATGCATCATTTTGGGGATTCTTTTCTCTGCAACTGGTTAAGTAGATTTTTGGTATAAAGTTCCCATATGCAGATGATTGCATTTTCATATTACATGCAGCCCTACCAAAACATCCCATTAACAAAGGACTACCATACGGTTTTATTTGAACACCAGAATTACTGATGGGTTTCTTCATTTGCCAGTCTCACTACAGAAGCTAAAACCCAGTATAGCCTTCAGTTAAATGTCAGATTTGTGGGTGGGGTAATTTGATCAGGGAGTATGGATGAAAATTAGTCTGATTGTTGGGGGGGAGCGTGGGGCATCAAATTTCCTGAGTCACAAATTTCAGAAGAGACATTGCAGACACTTCATGAAAACAGGATGAACATGGAACATTCAGCAAGCCAACAGCCCCTTTTAAAAAGTCACCCACATTCTTGTGTGTCTGCCTTTTCATAATACTAGGATTGCTATGAATATAAAAACCAATTTCCCTTGTCCGGGCAGTTGGGGAGGTATAGTGCCATCTCCATTTGTGGATTGGTGGCTAGGCAACCTTTTTAATCAGACAAGAAAAACCACTAGGTGGGGGATGACAAGCAAGCGGTCTCCCTGGGCTGGGGTTCCTCAATCAGTGCTTGACTGATGGGCCCAGCACCACTAAGTGATAGCTCACTGACCATATTATTAAATTGAAGAGGGTTCAGAAAAGATTTACCAGGACGTTGCTGGGACTGGCGGATTTCAGTTATAAGGAGAGGCTGGATAGGCTGGGACTTTTTTTCACTGGAGTGGAGGAAGTTAAGTGGTGACCTTTATAGAGGTTTATAAAATCAGAGGGGCGTAGTTAAGATGAATAGCAAAGGTCTTTTCCCTGGGGTGGGAGTTCAAAACCAGGGGGCATATTTTAAGGTGGGAAGAGAAATATTTAAAAGGTCCTGAGGGGCAACTTTCTCACAGGATGGTTTGTATGTGGAATGAACTGCCAGAAGAAGTGGTAGATGAAGGTACAGCTACTACATTTAAAAGATAGGTACATGAATAGGAAAGGTTTAGAGGGATATGGGCCAAACACAGGCAAGTGAGACTAGGGATAACGAGGTGTAGAGCTGAATGAACACAGCAGGCATCAGAGGAGCAGGTGAAACTAGCTTAGTTTGGGAAACTTGGTCGGTGCGGATGAGTTGAACTGAAGGGTCTGTTTTTGTGCTGTAGGACTCAATGACTAAGAGCCCCCTCCCTGTCAATGCTGCTCCTACCATCTGTTGCCTATGTACTGGATTGGTCCATTATCCGGAGCCTTTGAAAGGCCTGCATCTCTTGGCAGCCGAGAATTACTGCCCCAGGCTCCTGATCAAGCAGCTTAGCCGATGGCCTCTTTACTAATTTGGTTCATAATTCAGCAATTGCCTTCTCAAGACCAGCATCGTGGGTCTGTTGCTTGTTGTCTAGCTGCTGTCCAAGACCTCTGTCTCACCTCCATATAATTCCAGCCATGCTCTCAATAGGCACGTTCAGAAATCAATAAGAATCTAATTGCTGTGGCTTAAGGAATTTTTCCAGCAGTTGGTTCTTCTTTCAGCAGAGTCAGGCTAGATAACATTACTCATAGTAATTACTTTTTTTTTGCATATTGGGTTCTGTGTTCTGAGTTACAGCCTGCCCTTCTCAAAACATTTAGTTAGATTAGTTTTGTTTGTCAATGTTTGGAGACATGTCAGATCAGGAAAGACTCCAAGATGAATGCAGATTAGACTGGTTTGTTTAGGTTTGGTTTAAATTGGTATCCCTGAGCCAATAAAAACATGATTTTTTAACATAATTTTTGCTCAATTACTGAGAAATTTTAAGCCCAGCAGTTTTTTCACATTATCCTTGAGAAATTTCAGAGTTTTCTGGTTTGACTCTGACTCCTTACATTTGACGGGCACAACGCATACAGAGTTAATCAAGTTTTTCAGGCAGTAGAAGAATGGAGCTGGAGGGTATGAAAACTGCATCTGATGTGAGATAAACAAGAGCCAATTAGTGGTAGCCACGATTGAGCATCAAATAATTCCAGATAATACTGACTCCAGTTGCAACTGTTGTTTAGAATTTGGAGTGATAGTTAAAGTTTTGGTTCTTGTCGACTCTGTCCCATTCAGACCAAATAGAAGTGGCAGTTTGAGTAACAATCCAGTTGATTTGATGTTTCTGTTTTGAAATATATTACAGCATTCTGCTCCAATCAGTCCCAATGTGGAGACCAGCTTTCTGATCTTACTGGAAGTTTCCTGTCAGAGCTTTGTCAGATCTCATCGGATTCGAGTAACCAAGATTTTCTCAATTTGAACCAAGGCTTTCCGACTGTTTCTAACCCACATCTGAATAAGGTGGACATGAGCTACTACCCCATGCAGCAAAAGCGAATGAATGCAAACAGTCTGCAAGTTGGCATAATCGACCAGGGTAAGTGTTCAAGGGGAACTGTGCGTGCACGCGCATGTATGTGTGTGTGTGTTATTCGGTATTGGTGGAGAGGGTGAACTATTGGCCTTGCTGAACATGGGAGCTGATCTTTAATGCCAGACAAATGAGGTTCTGTGTTGTAATCTTGCCCATAGTTTCACAGGCAAGATGGAACTAAGAAGCAAAAGATACAGAATTGAAATAAAAAACAATATCAAATAAGCTAAAGAATTACTTGAAGGGAGATGGGAACAAGATTTTTTCATAATTTCATTTTTACGTGCATTTTCAAACTACTTCTTCCTTTCATTTCACTTTTTTTCAGTTGAAAGCAGGAAGCCAGGATCTCTCGAAAGCATGGATAGCTTTGACAGTGCAGGGGCATTGCTGAAATCTTGGAACAGTCAGTCATCTCTGTGTGACATGCAGCGTGTTCCTTCTCAGGATAGCTTTGATGACGAGTATAGCCAGCCTCTCTGTCCGAACAAACCGAATATCTCCTTTAAAGATTACATCCAAGAGAGAAAAGAGCCATTGGAGCAAGGAAAACCGGTCATCCCAGCAGCAGTGCTGGCTGGATTCACAGGTAAGGAATTCCTTTTGTTTTTTTTTTTATTCACTCATGGGTTGTGGGCTGCAGTGCCTGGGGCAGCATTTATTGTCCCTAAGAACCTGGTGGTGAGCTTCCTTCCTGAACACTGTTTGGTACACCCTCAATACCCTTAGGAAGGCAGTTCAGTGATTTTTGACCCAGTGGAACTGAACGCAATATATTTCCAAATGAGGGTGTTGGGTGGTGTGGAGGGGAACTTGCATATCATGGTGTTCCCGTGTGTCTGCTGCTCTTGTCCTTCTAGGTGAAAGTGGTTATGGATTTTGATTGTGCTGGCTAAGGATCTTTGAATTTTTTTCCCCATTTGAAAAAGGAAAACAGTACCTGTACAGGTACATCAAATCACAACCATTCTTCAAAAGCCAAGCAATTCCATAAAATAAATCTTGGGTTCAATGCTTAAGGCGATCTCTTATCTACCTTAAGTTGAGGAAAATGTCCTGCCCTTTGTGAAAAGATTCGGCGTCAATATCTGCTATCCTATATCTGCTGAGTTACTTGATCTCAGTGCAGATCTTAAATGTAACCTTGGCTACTCTGGGAGGATTCTTTTGAACAATCAAAGCATTCCACCTCCACCTCTTGTTACTGTCCAGTGAGGCTTGTTGGCCAGCGTATATTGATAGACTTCAGGTGGATAGAGAATCTGACACAGCTGTGTTACATTTCTGAATAGTTAACAACAATAATAATTCAAGTTCATACAAGAAGATTGGGTAATCTTCTTGAGAAAGAAGTGGAGGGCTGCCACGTCCCGTGGACAGTACACAGCAAGTGCTGGTGGGAAGTGAGGGGAGGGGACTGAAGTTTTTTTAAAAAATTGCTAGTCCTTTGACAGTACATGATGGTGGGGATTTCTGATGAAATCTAACACGTAGTAGCATCACTTCTTAGCACCGAGAGAGCCACACTCTTCCTGCGGAGCTCATGACTTAGTCACAATCAGATATTCCAGCTGGCAAAAAAGCTGTGTTAACACGTTTAAAGATCTGAAAATTAGGTTAAAACTGCTGACTCATTAACTAGACGGTAAAGCAGTATTTTACAACAGATTATTATTAGTTAAAAAAACCCAGCTCAAGATCATCCTTTACTTGTTTTGATTTATATGAATGGGCGACAGTATTTTTGAGAAATTATTTTCAAACTGTTACTTCAGAATAAAATGCCAATGGTCGAGAGACCACTTGACTTTTCCTGCTAGTTTACAGACCATGTGAGTGTTTGCAGTATTATCTTTATGCCTGATAATTAGAATTGAATGCTGTACACCTTTGGCAAAATAATCAGTTTTCAAGATCCTGATCAAAAAAGTTTCAATCACTAAAATGCCTTTCCATTTTTAATTTGCATCCTTCTTAACACTTGTTTGTGCAGGAAGTGGACCCATTCAACTTTGGCAGTTCCTCTTAGAATTACTGACAGATAAATCCTGTCAGACGTTTATCAGTTGGACTGGCGATGGATGGGAGTTTAAACTGACTGACCCTGATGAAGTAAGAATCTCCTAAATTATCAGCATGTGGGTTGGGAGTGGGTGCAGTCATGTTTTAAATATTTAAAGCAAAATACTCAACATTTGGCAGACGGTCCCTCGCTATTTTCAGAGAAAGTAAGTCACTAGAATCTCTTGAGTCACAGTGTGAATGACAGGAGTGTGCACCTACACCAGGATTCATATTTGGAGCCCTTGGGTCGAAGGTTTGTGTCCTCATTCCTCAATCCAGTAATGCCTGGCACCAACAGTTATGATCCTAGCTAAATCGTCCTGGGAAGGCAGCAACAGAGAAGAGAAGCTTTACTGACATGGGCCTGAAAATTGGTCACAAGCTGCTGCTCATACTCAGCCCCAGAATGATGGTTCATGCAGAGAGGCTTGGAAGAAATAAATATTGTACACTAAAAGCAGGGAACGTAAAGTAACTATGCATAGTCAAAATTATCTAATGTCAATCTGATATCAATTTCGAGTCTTATTGACCCAGTTACTATATTTATCAGCACATTGTTTTTAGAAAATGATCTGCTGTTTTGCTGCAGCAGTGATCCTGAATGTATCAACATCTTTTTCTGCTTTCTTGCTGGGTCACAGGTTGCTCGGCGATGGGGCAAACGCAAGAACAAACCCAAAATGAACTATGAGAAATTGAGCAGGGGTCTACGCTATTACTATGACAAGAACATCATCCACAAGACATGTGGCAAGAGATATGTCTACCGCTTCGTTTGCGACCTTCACAATCTGCTGGGATACACAGCAGAGGAACTGCATGCTATGCTCGGAGTTCAGCCAGACACTGAAGATTGATGTGTTTGCTGTCCCTTTATAGCCACTTTGTTTCTTTGTAATTTCCTAACAGTGAGAATGTGACTGGTAGTGGTCAAATGATTTCACTATGGACCGGTCTGATATGGTGGGGAGACGTGTGTTCTGCAGGGAGGAGCGGTTAGGGAGGCATCTTCCTTTTGATTCGTTTCGCCAAAATTGACAACTGGCAATGGAACCCTTTTTAATATAGTTACTGCTAACCTGGTGGAGGCGTGAAGTATTGATTTATTACATCGATTCAGTGCAGTGATGCATTTTCCCTTCTGATTGCATGTTGCCTAATTTTTAAACAAGAGCTTTTCTTCTTTGTTGAAAGCATTGAGTACTCCTACAAACAATCCAGTGCCAGTAAGAAATTATTTAACAATAACAAGTACATTTGTGTTATTGTAGCTTCAGACCAAAGGTGTTTCCATAAAATGGGAGTGTTTTATTTGCTATTAAGGGTCACTCCCACAAGCACAACACTGTCCATTGTTTTATGATGCCTTTCATCTTGAGTTAGTTAATGTTTAGCTGCCACATGAAATAGTTGGTTTGCTATGTTGAGAAATGGGCTACAAACGTTGATACAAGTTCACATCAGCCCTAACATAGTCAGGTCCTTGAAAATATTGGGTTGCACCCTACACTGGAGTTATTCTCATCTCTGTTTATTTCTTTGATAAATCTAAGTGTTCCTCAGAGACCAAAGGCCAGTGTCTTCTGAACAAAACGTGGAAACGTTGAACAGTTGCTAAGCAACTATCAGGAAATAGTTTAACATGCAATACAATCATTAATCCCTTGCAATGGTAGTCACATCTGCAGCCTGTAAAACCAAGAGTTCCCATATGTCGTTGTCTTTAGTGTTGACTGTTCCAAGAATTAGTGCTATCCTTTTAGTGGAGGCATGAAACTGGTTGATAACATTTAAAAGTTGGAGTTTAAATACTGCAAGGTAATTTAACAGCTTTATAAATGGCTCTGGCAGCTGTTTCCTGTCGCAGAGCTATCATTTTTTTTTGCTGCCAAGGTTAAGGCATTGTGAAAGACTGCTAAGTGGCATGATTGTGGGAGAGATGTACAAACGCAGTGTTTTTTGGAAGGCAATTAAAAATGCAGTCCTTTTGCAGCAATATACTGGTGAAGGATTCTATCACTGGTCTTTTCTAATATACCATGTATTATAAAGTTTATGTAAATATATGTGTATATATTATTTATATAGCTTACTTGTAGGGTTGCAGCAAATATTTTTGATAGGCTGAAGTACCAAGAGCTTTTTTAAAGTAACTCTGGTTAACCAATGGAAAATTTTTTGAATGAACTTCTATGGCTGGGTCATGAATTGAGACAACTTCCAGGTGCTAGATGCTCATTTAATGAAACTGGTCTTTCATTTTGATCAATCTTTTTACTGTTGATAATTATAAGGCAAGGAGGTTTGAATCTTACCTTGTAATGGCTCTACTCAGGTTTCCTACATCTGTGGGCCTCTGATTGGATATGCAGAACTTAAACATCTAACCAAAAGAAAAAGGTCATTAGTTTATTTCAGGTCAGGTACAAGGAGATTCATTTTATATATAAACTATAAGTCACCTAGGAAAGGCTAGTGTTGCAGCTGGTTATCTGCATTGAATTTGAGAATTGTATGAAACAAGCTGGAAAAATATTTTGCATAATTTTGGAGGTTTTGCAAATAATGCAAAATGTGTAATTTCATGTACAGTGACTACAAATTTGTAATATTAAATATTTTTTGTATAAACGGTTGTGGTTTCCATATATTTTTGAAACAATAAATCCATTTCTTGAAACTCCTGATGTACACTTTTTTCTGAATGATTGATTGAAATAAATGATAAATCACTCTGGGGAAGAAAATTGGTCCCATATGCTGTTACGATGTGGTTATGTCAGGATTTTAACCCAGCAATGATGACAGAATGATAATCCATGTCCAATTTGGGATGGATGTGGCTTGGAAGGAAACTTGAAGATAACAGCGTTTCCATCCTGTCTTTGTCCTTCCAGTTGGCGAAGGTTGTGGGTTTGGGATGTATTGCCAAAGAAACCTTGGCATGTTGCAAAAGCCCATCTTGTAGATTGTAGAAACTGCAGTCCTGGCACACAAGTGATGGACAGTGTAAATCATTAATGGGAGAATGTGAAGCACTGACAGCAATTTGCTTTGCAATGGATGGTGTTGACCTTATTGAAGCAGCTACCTCATCCAGACAAAAATAAAGTATTTCTGGATACGTTCTGTAACCCTGCTGGTCAGAAAGGGGCACGAGTCTGGAAGTGAGCCAGTTTGCCTCCAAGAATTCAGCTTTTGGCTTTCTCTGCTGGCCATTGCATTTAAGTGGGTGGTGCAGTTTAGTTTCTTGCTCAGGGTGACCAACAACTTGCAGTTATGTGGTGTTTTTGCCATTACCAAATCATTTCACTATTTTAATGTCCCTGTCAATAGGAGGTGGATTGGACTTCTGCTGGAGATGGTCATTGCCTTGCAATTGAATAGTATGATTCTTATTTGCCTTTTATCAACCTATGCATTTGTCACAATTCACTGAAGATGACTTAATGTTTAAGCCTTTTATGGAAATTGACAGATTAATTCCCACTGTTACGGTCACTAGGTTTCATTCCAGATAAGTTTTAAACTCACCCAGTAGCATTAGCACTAGAAAGCTATTTCTACTAATCATCACAACCAAAGCCATCTTACCCTCAATCAACATCCACATACTTATAGCTTCCAGCAAAATGATCAGGAAGAGGGAACCTCAATAATTCCATAATCAAGGGGGAACCACTGTGCCACCCTGAAACAGCTGATACCAACTAATAACGACAAATCAAAATTTAGGACTTTGTATTCCACATGATTCAACACACTCACATACTGAAAATGGGTAAGAAGGCCTTCTGACCACCTACAAAGAACAAGTTAAGAATACGATCCAATATGCTAGATTCTCCTTTGAAAATACTGCTTAGGAGCCGGAACGAAAAACATGTAGGCTGTGTCAATATTGCTTGGAATGAAGTTGTATTTTTCCAAGTGGTATAGCTTAAAAAAATCTTGGCACAGTTCCTGGAGGTACATAACAGCTGAATCTGGCAGTGGTAATGAAGTGCGTCAGAGGATAGTAAATTGACCTAATTTGGACAGCTGTTTAGTTTTAGCTCGAGTTTGTCATAGTGCAATTTGTGCCTGAGCAACTTGTGGCATGGGAGGAGTTGCAGTGGTTATTACAAGAAAATGTGACTAGATTGTGTCATTGCTAGCAGCGCCAACACCAATGTACATGGAGAGTTAATAACAATATTTTAAAATTGTGGAAGATCCCAAAGTGAATATTTGTCAACTTTGAAAACCCATGAAAGTTGAACTGGAACTCTTGCCTTTGCTGAGGTACACTTGGAATAATTATGATACCCTAAATATCTTATCTGAACTTGTAGGACATGTAGATCAGTTGATTGAAAACAAAATTTGGACCCAGAAATATTCAAATTTGGATAAGCCTCATTCTTATATGCAACATACAGCTTTTCATTCTACAAAGAAATAAGTGCCATACCAGATTGTCAGAGGAAGCAGGACTTGTAGTATCTCTAGCTGTTGATAGGGCACAGGTTAAAGGTGAGAAGGTGAATGTTGTTCAAACAGAGGGTGGTGGTGCCTGGAATGCACTGCCAGTGGAGGTGGTAATACAGGCACGATAGCACCGTCTGAGGCATATCTTGATAGACACATGAACAGGAGAGGAACAGAGGGATAGAAACCATACATGGGCAAAAATAGTGAGTCTAAATAAGGATTAGAATCAGCACAGGCATGGTGGGCTGAAGGGCCTGTTCCTGAGCAGTATTGAATTGGCATTCTGTTTACATATTTTGAACCTTATCTAGACCAATCTCTGCAAGCAATCTCTCTCTAAGTATTCTGTAACCAATGAAACCAAACACAGGAGAGGGCATTATGTCAAGATCCAATATGGTCTTATTTCTTTGGCACATTGAATCTGAAACAATCAACATATAACAGTATGATAATGTAGTATCGTTGGATAATACTTTTAATTGAGACCTCATCGATTGGCACCTGAAACTGCTCCAAGCCTTTCGTATTTATCAAAGACCCCTGATTTCTACAGCTTAAACGAGGCACATGAGCCATGTCAAACAAGACTGCCAGGTATAATGATGCGTGTACTAGGAATGGAAGTCAGAATGCAAGCTAACCTTGCTGATTTTGAGTCTGAAACGCCAATGAAAATTCACCCTTTTGTCTTGTGATTTTAGACAAATCTAAAATATCAACCAGCAACTGAAAGTTCAGCAAATGTTTTGCAATATGTAAATTGTCATTTAGGAGATCAGCTAAGAAAACTGTCCCTGCCATTATGCAACAAATTTCGACACAATAAATCATGGTGTGGTAAAAGTCAAAATCTTCAGGATCTGTCATGAGATGTTATATTGCAACAGGTTATTTGTTCTAATAAATGACAAGAAAAGCTCTTAATATCTGAAACAAAACTATTGTTTTAGCAAGTGATTTGTTGCTTGAATTCAACAAATTGCATATTTTCATTAACAATAGCTGACAAATAACCAATGTCTTATGCTGATGCATCAGTACCCAATTCGAAGAACCCACTGTGCCTAAAACACTGAAGCTTATCATGGAGCAGCATGCACCTAAACTGCAACCATCTGTGAAATCCAAAGCCAAAGTCAACCTTTAGGCCAAATTAAAATGTATGTTGTTCAATGTCTCAAGGCTTAATGTGCAGTGAGTGGCCTGGAGACTACAGCAGTAGAATACATGACATATGGCCCTAATTAAAACTCAGACAGAACCCACACCACTTCACTACAGTGACATAAGCAACTAATATAGGTAAATATTTTAGTTCAGCTTTATTTTTGACTTGAGACTTAATAATGTCAATCTAAAGGTGGTGGCGCATTGTCACATATAAAACAGAGGTTTGAGGCCAAAGCTTGTTCAAACAAACTTTTTGAACTGAGTCACCCAGAGACAATCTCTCACGCATTATATTTCTAGTTTTGTTGAAGGACAACTTACCCCTGTTGAATATTAATTCAGGGAATTTGCAGAGTATAAAAAACACCAATGGCTTTGCAACTTTCTGATAATTGATATTTAGATGCTGTTTTCAAAAAAAAGTAGAAGCGTTTGAAATGTCTTCTTTCTTACACTGATAGTGGATCTTAGTCATACCAACGCCAGTTGATCCGGCTATACAGGAAGGAAGTGGTTGCAAGTCTGAAAAGAAGTTTCTGAATTAGTATTTCGGGAGTTTTTCAATTGGATGACAAAAAGATGTGGCAGCGTTGCTACTTACTATTGCAATATCATCTTCTTTGGTCCTCAGAAAAAGCAGAACACAAAACTGCAAGCATGCAAGCAACAGAAAAATCAGATGGATAAATTTGCATTTATGCAAAGATTCCTATGACAAAATAGAATTGGTCTTCATTTATGTTTCAACGTGATACCTACTAATGTAGCAACTTGTGGGGTTTGCATGACATTCATCCATGATGTCAATGAGAAATGCCACCTGGGATTCACATTTAATGGCTTAGCAGTGATGCCTGTCCCAGGAGTCAATATAGCATAACCCCATTAGAGGCCCATTAGAAACACACTACCTCTCCTTCATCAAAACAACTTCTCTCTTGATCCAACGTAGATGATCTCACAGTTCCCTACTTTGAATTCCACCTGACCCTGATATTACTGACTCAACCTTTAGGAGAGGTGGGCACTGCTGAGGTAGGTTGGAAAACCATAGAAGTGTCTGGACATGGAGGTTCCCCAGCTGGCCAACAGAGAGCAGTCACGCTGAAGACTCCCAAAACCAGTTGGAACATCAGGATGGAGCGCAAATCCCTCTACAGGCCCAATTATTGATAGGGCTATAGCCTTTCAGACTTGCTGCTCTGTCAAAGGGCAAGGAGGCTTTGGCAGCGTGGACCAGTCACTAGGAGGCCATCTCAATTGCGCCAGGGGCCTCATTTCATGAAGTTTGAAGGGAGCCAGCACCAGCTCAAAATGAAATGGATTCCTATTCACACTAATTGATTATCTGCCTCTGGTCACAAACTAACAATTAGGAAACATTCCCTTTACCTCTCCTATCTGTCTCCTGCATCTCAACCAATTCCCAAGATATTCCACCCCAAAGTTTCTAGGATCCAGTTTACATCAGCCACGTGAAAATAGACTTCTGCTGCAATTTTTATGTTGTTCAGTTAATTCTCTTGTTGAAGCCTGCCCAATCTCTGACTGTTGGAATGCAATTGGCAATCTTTCTATAGATTGAAGATAATCTCTGCCTGTACTAGCTCCGAACCAGTGAAGAGTAAAGTGGCACAACTGCACGTTTCAACAAGATATAAATTTCAGTTACGCAAATTGAATAAATATTTTGGCACTTTTGCTGCTATAAACTATATAAGAAGAAGAATGTCAGTTAGTGTTTAGAAATAGTGACAGCAACACCTGGGCTGGTTTTCATCTCTCCACTGGACACTTTACACCAAGCAAGTTACACTTTTAAGGGATATTGTATTTGAAATCAATCATTATAGTAGAGATCTGTGACAAATGCTGGAGCTTTCCTGACCTCTATGACATAGTACAGCAGTCACTCAGATGTTAAGGTCTGCCTTTTTTTGAGAAAAGTGAAATTTACTGTTTATTACAATGATACACTAAGTAAAGGAAATCAAGGAGGAATACCTTAACATAGAAGAGCCCAAACATTGAAATCTGGTTCTGCTCAGGATGAAAAGTGGAAGATCACTTTAGTTGTACACTTTAGGGAGACCCAGCTATGATCATTGGTCTGTGATGAGTTAAGCCATCAATGACAACCGTACACTGGGATGCTGCAATGATGTTCAACCACCCTCCCCTACACAAAGAAAAGTGTAGGAAGGCATGCCAGGAGCAGCACCAAGTGTCAATGAGGTATAAAAATGATGTGTTAACCTGGTTAATTTACAATGCAGGACTACTTACTTGTCAAAACCACAAGCAACAAGTGATAGACAGTGTTAAGCAATTCCATAACCAATAGCTTATATCTAAGTTCAGCATTTCTGCCATATTCAGTCATAGATGGCAGTGGAAAACTAAACAATTCACTGGAGGAGGAACCTCCACAGATATCGCAATGGCGGAAGAGCCTAGCACATCAGTGCAAAAGATAAGGTTGAAGCATTTGCAACAATCTTCAGACAGAAGTGCTGGATGGATGATTCATTTCAATTTCTTCCCATAATCTAGAAACTCACAATTGCCAGTCTTCTGCAAATTTGATTCATCCCACATGATAGCAAGAAACTGTCGGAGGTCCTGGATACTGCAAAATCTATGGGCCCTGATAACATTCTGCAATAGTACCGGAGATTTGTGCTCCAGAACTTGATGATCCCCTAGCCAAGCTATTCTGGTGCAGTTACAACACTGGCATCTACCCAACAATGTGGAAAATTGCCCAGGTATGTCCTGTACTCAAAAAGCAGGACAAATCCAACCCAACTAATTACCAACCTATCAGTCTACTCTCAATCATTGGTAAAGCCGTGGATTGTGTCATTAATACCTACTCAGCAATAAGCTGCTCACTGATGCCCAGTTTGGGTTCCACCCGGGTCACTCAACTCCTGACCTCATTACAGCATTGGTTCAATTATGGATCAAAGAGTTGATTTCTAGAGGTCAGGTGAGAATGACTGCCCTTGACATCAAGGCTGTATTTGACTGAGTGTGGCACTCAGAAGCCTGGGCAAAACGGGAGTCAATGGGAATCAGGGGAAAACCTGGCACTTGGGAAATATGGTTGTGCTTGTTGGAGGTCAATCATCTCAGCAACTTCTCTACAGGAGTTCCTCAGGACCAGGTCATAGGCCCAAACATCTTCAGCTTCTTATTCAGTGACCTTTTCTCCAACTCCAGGAAGCAGTCCATGTCCAAAGGCAGCAGGTCATGGGCCAAAAATTGGCAGTAACATTCACGCTACATAAACCACTGGGCAATTACCATCTCCAAGAGGAGATAATAAAACATCATCCCTTGACATTCAACGGCATTACCATCACTGAAACCTCTGTCATCAACATTCTGTGTGTTGCCATTGACCAGAAACTCAACCGGACCAGCCATGTACATACAGTGTGCTATAAACACAGGTCAGACGCTAGGAATCCTGCAGCGACTAACTCACCTTCTGACTCCCTAAAATCTGTGCCCTATCTACAAGACACAAGTCAGGAGTATGATGGAATACTCTCCACTTGCCTCAATAGGTGCAGCTCAAACAACAAAACTCAAGAAGCTTTGTATCATTCTGCACAAAACAGCCTATTTAATTGCTACCACATCCACATTCACTCCCTCCACCACCAATGTTTACCATCTATAAGACGCATTGTAGAAATTCACCAGGACTCCTTAGTTAGCACTTTCAAAACCCATGAACAACACCACTAGTAGGTTCCCCTCCAAGCCACACACCATCCTGACCATTTTCATTTGTTTCAATATCACTGGGTCATAGAATTATAGAGTTGTACAGCACGGAAACAGACGCTTCAGTCCAACTCATCCATGCCAACCAGATATCCCAAATTAATCTAGTCCTGTTTGGCAGCATTTGGCCCATATCCCTCTAACCCTTTCTTATTCATATATCCACTCAGATATCTTTCAAATATAATTGTACCAGCCTCCACTACTTCCTCTGGCAGTTCATTCCATACACACACCACCCTCTTCATGAAAAAGTTACCCCTTAGGTCCTTTTTAAATCTTTTCCCTCTCACCTTAAAGCTATGATCCCTAGTTTTGGACTCCCCTACCCTGGGGAACAGACTTTGACTATTCACCCCATCCATGCCCCACATGATTTTATAAACCTCTATAAGGTCAACCCTCAGCCTCCGATGCTCCAGGGAAAATAGCCTCAGCTTATTCAGCCTCTCCCTGCAGAACAAACCCTTCAATCCTGGCAAGATCCTTGTCAAGTTTTTCTGAACCCTTTCAAGTTTAACAACATCTTTCCTATACTAGGGAGACTAGAATTGGTCCAAATCATGGAACTTCCTCCTCAGTGGTCTTGTGGGTCTATGTACACCAAATGGACTGCAGTTCAAGATTCAACTCACCACCGTCTTCTCAAGGGCAAAAAGGAAGGGGCAATATCATAGAACCCCCACAGTGTGGAAACAGGCCCTTCGGCCCAACAAGTCCACAGCGAACCTCCAACCATCCCACCCAGACCCATTCCCCTGTAACCAACCTAATCTACACATCCCTGAACACTATAGGCAATTTGGCATGGCCAATCCACATAACCTGCGCATCTTTGGTCTGTGGGAGGAAACCAGAGCACCCGGAGGAAACCCATGCAGACACAGGGAGAATGTGCAAACTTCACACAGACAGTTGCCCAAGAGTAGAATCGAACCGAGGTTGCTGGCGCTGTGAGGCAGCAGTGCTAACCACTGAACGACCGTGCCACCTACAATAATTTGGTACAGCGAGTGACACCCATGTCCCATTAGTGAATAAAAAAGCCACAGTAAGGTAAGGAAGGTAAGATGACAGGTTTCCTGTGCCTCATCACTCCACTGGTGGAGGTTCTTAACCACTTGATCAACATGTATTGCACTATTAACAATGGATTTGCAGAACCACAAAACTGGCAGGTGGGCAGAACAAAACGGATCAACCTAATTAGATCATGCAATATAAAAAGACACCTTTGGCAGATTATGCATTATATATTCCATTTATATTCCAATTATGTATACCACATAAACACAGGTTTATGTGTTGTTAGCTTTTGGAATAAAAGAAGCTACAATTATTCAACTGGATCGAAGTTTTTTTTGGTTCCCTTAGGTATAGGATGGGCCTAAGGACTAAAAGCTAATGATGATATTCAACAACTGCACGGCAAAATAGTTTGCACAGGATGGGAAAATAGGCAGGGAAAGTTTAGGATGACACTTGACAAGCTTCATGACCTTGAATGAGTCCTGTTAACATTCCTTTACAGACCGAAGATGGCATCTGAGGCATGTTTTTTTCCGTAGCTGTGTTTTCTGTACTGGCCAGTAGTTTTGTCTATTGTATCTGCTTTCTTTGTGCTGGCTGTTTGTCAGATTGTATAAGAGAGAGAGCTTCATTCCAAGTCACGGACTTCGTCTCGGCTCAGAATTGGTGCCGGGAACAAACTTAAGCCTCCAGACCAGCCATTGGTTGAGGGGACCCCGACACGCAGGAGGGCGTGAGACTTGTTGCTTTTTCTAGAAGGTCATGAGACTTTTTTGTTCCTTTTCTTTTCCATTTATTATTTATTTTTTATTACCATGATAATCTTTTCTTATTACTTAATAAACATTCATATTTAAGCAAACTGCTGTTAGGCAAGTCTTCACTTAATGATATTTACCCGAATCTGAAAAGAACTGCTTAGATACACGCTGTGATCCAAGACACTTTAACAATCATTAGACTGAATTTTCAAATCCAGGTTGAATTTATAACTGAACATCATGTAAAATATCTTAAATTTGTCATTATGCCGTGCTCTATCTATAGCAAGAGATTGACTTAAATTGTTTAAAGTTACAGTATTTTATGATAGAAAAAAGTTTGAGGAGTTTGAACTTAGCTGCAACTTAGCTAATTTGACATGGAGTGTAGTACTTTAGTGAAGGCAAATGAACTGAAGTTAGGAAAAATAATTGGAACATTTTCAGGGTAGTATTTAGTGAGTTTCATCAGTGAATATACGACACGTGGTGGATCTGCAGGGATCAATGCCTACTTAGGTAAGTGTAGCAATAGCTGCGACACTACAAGTTGCCTCATGCTCCCTGAGCTAGGCAGTGGCAAATTAAACTGAAAATGAATTAATTGGGATGATGCTCTGGGAGCAAGTCAGCAGCTCACTGAATTCTTCATGTTTGAGTCTTTGGTGGGCTATTCAATGATGGTGAGAAAGCACAAAGCCAAATCCTGTATTTGCTTGCCATTCTCAAGCATCACTAGCTGTCACTGCAAATCCAATCATTTGTTACTAGATGGCAGTTAGGATCAGAAAGTGCAGGCAATGGTTCAACTCATTATTCCAGGGCTGTTGACAGCAATGCAATGACACCTCAACTGTCCTAAATATTCAAATGACATATTAATAATCCTGCACGTAGTTCACACATCCAGTAAATGTCATGCTTGCAATTTTACCATCATTGTTTCCCAATCACTTATTTGTGGTTAGAATTCCATTGTTATATCAACAGTATGACCTCCTAATTGGAGTAAGCCTTTCATTTCATGGCAATATTCCTACCTGTAAGGGAGATGTTGTAACATTCTAACCCTCCTGCAGACCTGACCTCATCCTGAAAGTATGGGATATAGTTGGTCACTCCTACCCCTCAGCCTATGGACAATGGGAACCACATTGATTTCATCAATTCTTTGGCTGCTATAAAAATGCTTATAGAGTCATACAACACGGAAACCGACCCTTCGTCCAACTCATCAATGCCGACCAGACATCCCACTCTGACCTGATCCCATTTGCCAGCTTTTGGCCCATATTCCTCTAAGCTCTTCCTATTCATAAACTCATCCAGATGCTTTTAATCCTACTTCCACCACTTCCTCAGAAAGCTCATTCCATATACACACCTCCCTCTGCGAGTAAAAGTTATCCCTCATGTCCTTTTTAAAGCTTTCCTTTCTCACCTTAAACCTGGGTCCTCTAGTTTTGGACACTCCCATTCTAGGAAAAAAACCTTTGCTATTCACCCTATCCATGGCCTTCATGATTTTATAAACATCTATAACGTCACCCTTCAGCCTCAGACACTCCAGGAAAAAAAGCACCAGCCTATTCAGCCTCTCCCTATAGGTTAAACATTCCAACCCAGGCAACATCTTTGAAAATCTTTTCTGCAACCTCTCAAGTGCACAACGTCCTTCTCATGAAGGGCAACCAGAATTTTATGTGGTATTTTAAAAAGAGCCTCACCAATGCCCTGTGCAACAGTAACATGACATCCCAACTCCTATACTCAATGCGCCAACAAATAAACGAAAGCATGCCAAACACCTTCTTTATGCTTATGGGAAGGTTATGACTATCAGGTTGTTAATGAGTCTGCAATTCATTCCACTGCTTCTCTTTATTTTCCATGTGAACTTTCAAGGTACATGCGATATATTATTAAAGATTGCTGGTAATTTAAAAACAATGTTGTGATATGAAACTTTCAAAATGCGCAGTTTTATCAGTGAGATGTGCCACCAGAAGAATCCTGTGAACTCACTTCTAAGGACAAATAAAAAGTTTGGCCATGAGCCCAACCTGTTAAACTTAAGCGTGGGTGTTGTTCAAAGAACAAGAGTTCATGGTTACCGAGTCAAGGCAAGGTACTTTAAGTTGCAAAATAGTATTGGTTTCTATATTCCAAATAAAACATTTACCAGCACTCTGTTTTCAAATAAATATTTGATCCCTGTAATAGAATGTCTTTTTTGCTTTCTGTGAAATGGCCATTCACCTTATTGTTGTTTGTGGAACAATTGCGTAGGCACTTTAGCTGCTATGTTGGCTGGAAAACTAGATTGACTCTATTTCATAAGTAATTGATTGTTTCTGAAAGATATGGAACTATCGCAGCAATGAAATGGAACCATAGAATCTTACAAAACAAGGATTCTGATAGAGCCTTGCAGCACAGATAAGGGCCACTTGATCCATTAGGCCTATACAGCCATTTCAAATTAGCCATTTTTACATCGTTTTTCATACATTGGTAATATAGGGTGCCAGGTGGATAAATGGAATAACAAAGCAGCAACACAAAGTTATCGAAAGTGTTCTGAAGAGGACAGAAAATTGTTCTTGACTGAGTGACCATTGCTGCTCAGATACTTTAACATAATTGCAAACTGGAGAAAGAACCAATCAACTGTTTTTCTTTTGTTAGATCTTCAAGCTGTCAAACTTGACCACTTGTTACTCACAGACAGATATCACAGTGGTTCCCTGCTACAGAATTCAAAACTGTTAGCTGAATTGAGATGTAGAACACCAAGTCATATCTCATCTAAGTAATGAACAAATTCTCATGACCAAGAAATTTGAGTCGAGATAACATAAAGATCCCAATCTGATATCCCAAATTCCAGGCCACAAAGTGAGATTACTTTTAAGCAAATAAACTTAGAATATAGAACACAGAACAGTACAGCACAGTACAGGCCCTTCGGCCCACGATGTTGTGCTGAGCTATTATCCTACTAAGATCAATCTACCCTGCATATCCTACATTTTACTGTCCTCCATGTCCCTATCCAAGAGTCGCTTAAAAGTCTCTAAAGTATCTGACTCCACTATCGCTGCTGGCAGCACATTCCACACGCCCACCACTCTCTGTGTGAAGAACCTACCTCTGACATCTCCCCGATACCTTCCTCCAATCACCTTAAAATTATGCCCCCTCGTAATAGTAAACAAAACCTTGAATTGAAATTTGTCTCACACCTCACTTTTTCTGCACTAAAAGATGGAAAATGCAAGAGACCCTCAGCAGGTCAGATACCATCTGTGAAGAGGGAGGCAAAGATGAGAGAAGTTAACATTGATGCGCATGTGGATTAATGTTTTGGTGGGGGGTTCAGTTTGTCAAATGTTAGTGCATTTGGTAACTAGCTCTAGTTTCTGATTTAAGACTGCACGTGTATACCGCTCCTCGAGAAAGGCAGGTTAAAGATTTGAATATTTCATACAAGTGGATTGTAACAATAATGTTTTGACTGGTGCTTACAGTTAAAGTGTATATCTCTGCATGCATGTCCTGGATTTCCTGAAACTCAACATTGAAATCAAGATGAGAAGAAAATAGCTGTCCTTGAGGCTCATTAAAAGTCATGCTATTACAGCAATAAATTCCCAGTGCCCACAGCTGTTTTCTTACCTGTCACAAAGAAAACTTTCATGGGATGTGAACATTACTGGCAACGACAGCATCTGCTGCCCATCCCTAATAGCTTTGAGAAGGTGGTGGTGCCGCCTTCAACAACTGCGGCAATCCATCTGGTGTACATACACCCATAGGGGTAACAGCAGACTGATTTGTGTTCTTTTAGAGTTATTGGGTATAATTTTATTTCAACCGACCTGCTTGCAGCAGAGGTCAACAGCAGGTGAGGAAAGAAAGCAACAAGTTTAATAGCATTGCCATTTAACTCAGTCATAGCATTAAGATCTCATTTCCAGGCTTACTGACTACTCACAGAACACAGGCATATTGATGACCTAAACATCTCAGTGAGAGGATATTCATTCAAAGAGAGCCCTGCATGGGCATAACAACCGCATCCTACATGATCACAGAAATTCGCACAAAGAGGGAGAATGGAAACAGGATAATGTGGAGGCTTCCCTCACACTTGCACCCCTCTCCAGTACTTTAACTCTTCTCTGTAGGTGATACGGGAAGCAGTGAGTGTTCAAAAAAATATGTGGAATAGAAACATACAAAATAAAAGGAGGAGTAAGCTATTTAGCCTTTCAAGCTTGCTCCACCATTCAATCTGATTAAGAGTGATCACCCAACTCAGACTCCCTGTTCCTGCTTTCTCCCCATACTCTTTTACCCCTTTAGCCCTGAAACTATGTCTAACTTCTTCTTGAAAACATTCAATGTTTTGGCCTCAACTGCTTTCTGTAGCAGGGAATTACACAGGCTCACCACTCACTGGGTAAAGAAATTTCCAGTCACTTGTCCCAAATGGCCTATCCTATCTCCTTAAATTATAACCCCTTGTTCTAGACTCCCATTCATCTGGAACATCCTTTCTATGTTTATTCTGTCTTGTCCTGTTAAAATTTTACAGATCTGTATGAGATCTCCTCATTCTTCTAAATTTCAGTGAATATAGTCCTAACCAATCCAATCTCTCTTCACACATCAGCCATGCCATCCTAGGAATCACTCTGGTAAACTTTTGTTGCACTCCCTCCATAGCCAGGACATCCTTAGTCGGAAGAGGAAACCAAAACTGCACACAATGCTCCAGGTGCAATCTCACCAAGGCCCTGTATAATTGTAGCAAGTAAGTTATAGGCTCAAGGAAGAGGCCAGTCATATCGCTAAAACTCCCTGAGGCAATCAATCAGCAGCATGAATGGAGTCATGGGAACCTGGATACGGTGTTGCAATTGGTTATTTTACCTCATAAATGCAGTAAAGGTGAGTGACATAACCCTCTCAGCTGCTAATCTTCAAGCATCTCTGAAAAGGAGGCAAATCTTCCTCAACCCCAAGAAACTACTTAAGAAGAAAGAAGACAGGTAGCCTCACATTTTCTGAGACAGGAGACAAATAAGTCAGAAACTTAGCCCCAGAATTGGCCTGGGGCACTGTCTCCTCTATTTGCCAATGAGACATTATTTATCATCCTTCCAATGCTGCGGTGAGGCCCACCAGATACCGGAAATTTCCACTCGATCTCTGATCAATGATCACGTTTATTGGCTTTCCAAGCCATCTGCTGCTGGTTGGCAAGTGGTCATTTCTCATCATATCCTGCCTCCAAGAAAATGGCTGCATGTACTATCCATTGAAGAGAACTAACATGCCAGGCAGCATTGAGAAAGATGATCCTTGATCATTTCATGCACCCAGAGTCAACAGAGAAACAGTTGACCTGCCTAAGTTTAAATTTAAACAAAGCTTCGCAGTTAACTGTCAGTCATCATCTAACTGGTATAATGTCCATAGCCTTCTGTATAATAATCAGAGCCCACTTGTCAACCAATTAAACATGCAGTATAAAAATGTTGTTTTCCTTTTACAACGGTACTTCGTGTTCTAATGAGTGCAAGCTGAAAAATTTAAAAATTTAAAAGTTATAAAATTGTCAGGTCAATTTACTACCTGTTACTGAGGTTTAGTCGGACCTTAGCACATAGACAAAATCAACTATATTCTTAAAACTTAAAATACTACCCCGAAATATCTGTGGCAAGATTTGCTTGTATTTTTCACACTAATGTTGCAATTTTATTATGGTTATTATTGAATCCTCCATGATGAAAACATTCTTTTTTTGCTGTCAGACATCAACCAAGCAACTTAATTATAAATACCGACTTTTCCTTTAATTGGTGTTTCTTGCCAATTGTCCTGAATGCGTGCAAGATGAGAAGCCTTGACAAAATTTCTCTTTTTAAAATGTAACTTTAAAAATTAAAAATCTGTAAGAACAATTTGCTACCTGTTAGAAAGTTTGAATGGTTTGCCAGGACCATAAACCAAATCAATTGTGCTCTTAAAATGTGAAGTAACCTCCACTAAATATCTATGAGGTACTATTTATGTAAAATTAGTGGTTTAATGATGTAAATCATTCAGCAATGTCTGATGATTTGCTGTATCTCTTTCACATCACAAATTGTCAAGTTTTCATAGGCCTTAATTATGGCAAAATACCAAGTAGTTGGAATAACCATTACTTTCCCAGTAATTTCTGGGAAATTATTTATAACTGAAGAATGTTTAAATTTCTGGAGATCAGTGCTGTATTTTATGATATCACCTAAATCCCACTGGCGATGTCGCAGGTTAGTAATGATCCTCAGCTAGCATTGAATCCTTAAACTGTGCAAATAATTTTGCTATACATCAAAGGACCATTCAGAGGATTTCTTTTTGCAAGTATGTTCATGCTGTGAATGAATACTTTTTCTTCCTTCCCAATTTGGAGATGGTGACTGAGGCTGGGCTATGGTTAAATGAGCACTGACTCATACCTCTCCCAAACAGCCATCTTTCATTGATGAGCCTTAAGTATAACTGTAGGTGGATTATCTTTCTTGTGGGAAGCATCACAAGTTATCCTGTCATCGTCACACATTATCCACACATACTAAATCAGGTGTCACTGCATGGTGTTTAGGAGCTTATCTTGCACTGAATTTTCCCCTCCCTCATTGTTCTCAAATGGACAGTACTTAATGGATATCTTACATTGCTGTGTTGTGCCTGTGTAGGTGTGCTACTTTAGAAAATTTGGTGCTTGAAATCAAGTAGCTTGGTTGATATCAGAAAGCAAGAAAATGTGTTTCAACGATGGAAGACCCAATAATTACTTTTTTCAGAGATAACAAGCATGGGGCTGGATGAACACAGCAGGTCAAGCAGCATCATAGGAGCAGGAAAACTTGACGTTTCGGGCCTAAACCCTTCATCAGAAATGGGGGAGGGGAAGAGGGTTCTGAAATAAATAGGGAGAGAGGGGGAGGCGGATAGAGGATGGATAGAGGAGAGGATAGGTGGAGAGGAGGCAGACAAGTCGAAGAGGCGGGGATGGAGCCAGTAAAGGTGAGTGTAGGTAGGGGGGTAGGGAGGAGATAGGTCAGTCCAGGGAGGACGGACAGGTCAAGGGGGCGGGATGATGTTAGTAGATAGGAGATGGGGGTGTGGCTTGAGGTGCGAGGAAAAACCGGTTAGGGAGGTGGAGATGAGCTGGGCTGGTTTTGGGATGCGGTTGGGGGAGGGGAGATTTTGAAGCTTTCCCCGCCTCTTCGACTTGTCTGCCTCCTCTCCACCTATCCTCTCCTCTATCCATCCTCTATCCGCCTCCCCCTCTCTCCCTATTTATTTCAGAACCCTCTTTCCCTCCCCCATTTCTGATGAAGGGTTTAGGCCCGAAACGTCAAGTTTTCCTGCTCCTATGATGCTGCTTGACCTGCTGTGTTCATCCAGCCCCATGCTTGTTATCTCGGATTCTCCAGCATCTGCAGTACCTTTTATCTCTCTCAATTACTTTTTTCATGTCTGTAACAATTTTACAAATAACACCCATCCTATAGCTGTACTAAATTGGTGCCATTCTAAAAGGTTGATATAGTCAGAAATGCATACTTGTTATGTGTGAATTGATGGGTTCATAAAACCACAAGAAATAAGAGCAGGAGTAGAACATTCCATTTCAGAGAATAATGGATGATCCTCCACCTCAATTGTACTTATTTACATGACACCCAGATCCTCTGAATCCCAAAATAATGTTCAGGTAGATTCTAAGAGACAATTCTTTTCCATGCCTCTTATACCACACTCCAGGCCAGATTCCAAGTTTAATGTTCCCAAGCATTGTATTGAAAATAAGACTAAAATGGATTTTTGCCAATTCTTAGATCGCTTTGAGCTGGAGGCTATTTGTGGCCATAAAATCTAAAATATACATCTTCACATTTTTATTATCGAATGCATCCTTGTAGTTACCCCTGAAACACACTGTTGAGCATTTGATCGTCTTAATCTGTGTTCAGCACCATATCTTCATTTGTGTTCACTGAGAGCTAATCAGTACACTATCACAGTTTTTGCTAAGAATTTGTATCACATAAGCAATGCTTTCAGCTGAAAAAATCCCTTTCATCTCTTTTATAACTTGTTAATGTTAAACCTTTAACCTCCTCTGTTTAAAGTTCGCTTGCATCTGCATCATCAATTCCTTAATCATATTACCCCTTTAATCTATCTTCCAAGGAAAACAATTTTCCATCTTCTCATAACTTGAAGTCTTATATCTCAATCATTCCTTTTGATCTCCTTGAAACTCTCTTTAACATATAAATGACTATCTGAAGGCAGATGGCTCAACATTGGTCACAATTTTCTGATGGAAGACCTCCCTTGCTGAGAGATCGCGAGTTTACTCTCCATGATCATGCACTCGCTTATTTTAATTGTCAAATAGTGAACAGCATGAACAGACTCCCTGCCACTAAAACAATTTTAAAAGCCTCTTGAAACTCCCGAAGTGGCATTGCCAGTGATCGACACAAGGCTAGACTAACTCATTTAACCTGAAATTGAAACCCCATCCTGGCAATGAAATGTGGACTCGTGCCAGCACTGTGGATCTACTTTCA
Organism: Ginglymostoma cirratum; assembly: GCA_024137785.1. Classification (NCBI taxonomy): domain Eukaryota; kingdom Metazoa; phylum Chordata; class Chondrichthyes; order Orectolobiformes; family Ginglymostomatidae; genus Ginglymostoma; species Ginglymostoma cirratum. Next base: position 15,146,080 of record JAHRHZ010000061.1, on the reverse strand, counting down.
GCAACATTTCTTCATTGATGACCATAAAGCTGTCATGAATTCTCATAAGCATTCAGAAAAATCAATGTAGTCCAAATTTAAGTGATTGTTTAAAGTTAACTACTTTGATTAACTTAATTTTTGAGCTCATATTTTGCTTTCATGCTCAGTTATGTCTGTAGATTCATGGGAATACACTTTCCCTGTGCATTTAAAGGACATCAGACAATGCTTTATTGAAAAGGTAACAAATTGTTTAAAGTGGAATGTTTTGATAAACTTGAAACACAACATAGAAATATAGAAGGTAGAAGCAGGAGGAGGCCATTTGGCCCTTCAATCATGGCTGATTGTCCAACTCAATAGTATAATCCTGCTTTCACCCCATAACCTTTGATCCTGTTCACCCCAAGTGCTATATCTAGCTACTTCTTGAATGCATTCAATGTTTTAACATCAACTACTTCCTGTGGTAATGAATTCCACAGGCTCACCACTCTTTGGGTGAAGAAATGTCTCCTCATCTCCATCCTAAATGGTTTACCCCGAATCCTCATACTGTGACCCGTGGTTCTGGACACACCCGCCATCAGGAGCATCCTCCCTGCAACCACACTGTCTAGTCCTGTTAGATTTTATAAGTCTCTGTGAGATCCGCCCCCTCATTTGTCTGAACCCCTGTGAAAAGAATCAGTCCCGCCATCCCTGGAATCAGCCTGGTAAACCTTTGCTGCACTCCCTTGAGACCAAGAGCATCCTTCCTCAGAAAAGGAGACCAAAACTGCACACAATATTCTAGGTGTGGTCTCACCAAGGCCCTGTATAACTGCAACAACACATTCCTGCTCCTGTACTTGAAACCTCTTGCAGTGAAGGCCAACATACTGTCTGCCTTCTTTACCGCCTGCTGTACCTGCATGCTTACCTTCAGCAACTGGTGCACAAGGACACCCAGGTCCCGCTGCACACTCCCCTCTCCCAATTTACAGCCTTTCAGGTAATAATCTGCCTTCTTGTTTTTGCTTCCAAAGTGAATAACCTCACATTTATCCAAATTATACTGCATATGCCACTGATTTGCCCACTCACCCAACCCAGATCATGCTGAAGGATCTCTACATCCTCGTCACAGTTCACCCTCCCACCCAACTTTGTATCATCTGCAATCTTTGAAATGTTACTTTTTTTCCCTCATCCAAATCGTTAATATATATTGTGAATAGCTGGGGTCCCAGCACCAATCCCTGTGGCACCCCACTAGTCACTGCCTGCCAATTTGAAAAGGACCCATTAATTATTACTCTTTGTTTCCTCTCGGCCAACCAGTTTCCTATCTATCTCAATACACTTCCCCCAATCCCTTGCGCTTTAATCTTACACATTAATCTCCTACGTGGGACTTTGTCAAATGCTTTCTCGAAGTTCAAATATACTACATTTACTGGCTCCCCCTTGTCAAGTCTTCTAGTTACATCTTCATAGAATTCCAACAGATTTGTCAAGAATGATTTCCCCTTCATAAACTCATGCTGACTCTATCTGATACTGCTATTGCTTTCTAAATGCTCTGCTGTAAAATCTCTGACAATGGATTCAAGAATTTTCCTAACTACCGATGTTAGACTCACTAGTCTATAATTCTCTGTTTTGCCTCTACATCCCTTTTTGAATATTGGAGTGATATTAGCCACCCTCCAATCTGCAGGGACTGTTCCAGAGTCTATAGAATCCTGGAAGATGATCACCAATGCATCCACTATTTCTAGAGCCACTTCCTTAAATACTCTGGGATGTAGATTATCAGGCCCTGGGGACTTATCCACCTTCAATCCCATCAATTTTCCCAGCACCTTTTCTTTACTAATGTTGATCACCCTCAATTTTCCCCTCTGACTAAATTTTGCATTCACCAACTGATCTGTGTCCTCTTTTGTGAAGACAGAACCAAAGTATGTATTCAGATGCTCAACCATTTCTTTGTCTCCTATAATACATTCCCTCATTTCTGTATGTAAGGGAACCTACATTTGTCTTCACCAATCTCTTTTTCCTCACGTACGTACAGACACTCGAAGTGTCAATCTTTATGTTCCCTGCAAGCTTACTTTTGGACTGCATTTTCCCCTTCTTAATCAATCCCTAGGTCCTTTGTTGCTGAATTCTAAACAGTTTTGGGTTTTGGGTTCAGATGTTACATGTATGTAAAAGATTGATGTGTATGACCTCACAGAATACTATGAAACAGAATGAACGCTGACAATCATAGAGCGATAAATTCCTGGAAGAACAACCGGTGTATTCTTCTATTCTGTTTGACATCTGCTTATGGAAGCAAATGCTATCACACTTAAAAGAGATTCTATTACTGTGTGAAATATGTTTATGATAAAGATCCTATTGTAGTGCAAAGCTCAGTTGAGTCATTGTCGCAATTACGTTCATTGCAAACTTATCAGCCAAGATAATCAGACCACTACAGACTATTGAAATATTGTCCCAGAGCATTCCAACTCATATGTGTAATATCCAAATATGCTACAGGGGTTATTGTAGGTAATCTTTAAAGGGCGATGGAGAAGCATTGTAAATCTCATGAGTGGCCATCCCGATTCTCAGTGCCTCATTGTTCTCTTGTACAGAATAGTCAAAACAATCACTGATAGGAAGAAAAAGCTGTAAGCTTTAAAAAGTTAAAGAAAATTCAACATATTCAAAATCCAAGTACATAAGTATAATATCCTTGGTCTTGCTATGCTGCTAAAATATTTAGAGTCTGCTGAGGCATGGAAAACATTGATAGTAATAAAAACTGCAAGTGCTAGAAAACGTGACAGATCTAGCAGCATTTGTGGATAAAAAATTAATGTTTCGAGCCCAATTACTTCATTAGAACTGAAGAGGGGTGGAAAAGTCATGGTCTTTATGCTATTAAAAATGGGGGAGTAGCATCTGTAACAGAAAGCAGGTCAGGAAAGATTAAGGGCTATCGGAGGTTAAATACATTGAAGAAAATATTTTACCATAGCTTGAGATCTCAAGTGAGAGAAAAATTATGTGACATTTATCACTTCAATGGACCATGAATACTGTCTTATTGGCATATCACACATATTAACCCCTTACAGTACAAAAGAACTTACAAGTATGGCTAGAAACAGGGCATTCTGGCTCTCTGAAAGAACAATTCCCTACCACTCCATAGCGTTTCAGCACAGCACTAAACATGTTTTCTTGACAGATAACTTGCACCAACTCCTTTTTGAAATGACCCTGTCTCCACTACACTCACAAGCAGTGAATCCCAGATCCTCATGACTCGTTGAACGAAGAAATGTTTCCGCATGTTGCATTGCATCTTTTACGAATGACCACAGAATTGTGCTCTTTGGTTCTAGATCCCTGTCCTAACAAGTACCATTCTCCCTATCTACTCTGTTCAGATCCCCAATGATTTTGAACACCTTTATCAACTCTTTTTTCAACCTTCTTTTCTCCAAGAAGAATACTCTCAACTTATTAACTGTTTCGAGGTACTGAAGTTCTTCATCCTTGGAACAATTCTCATGATTTTTTTTTTGGTATTTTCTCTATGCTAAATATCAAGGAGTTGACAGCTGTAATGATCTGACATGAAGACAGAGTAGAGCCTTGGACAGATCAATCACGATATTGTTGAATGGTAGGGCAGGCTTGTGAAGCCAAATAGCCTTCTCCTATTTCTTATATTCTCATGTTTTAAAATGCTGGTTGACAATATTGCAGACCTGAAGTATTCTTTCCTAGCTCCTTGAAGACAAGTGGTGATTGGAAATCATTGGCTTTTCAGTCAAAACTCTAGTCAAAACTTCAGGTCAAGCCCCCACAGTGAAAAGATATAATTACACAGATAAAATGAATTGGCCACTTTTCACTGCCTTAGATGGTTGACTTTTCAAGGTAGAGGTCTTTCCGTTCACTGGATGCTCAGTCTTCCTGAGGTGCTTATCTAGGCTGCCTTGTGAGTTACTCTTGTCAAATGATAAGATATTGCGTCCCTCTTCAACCTATTTCAGTCATATGATGGCAATATCAATCTATGTCATTGCCACACAATGAGTTGCACCAAGGTAGTCAACACACAATTGAGATATAATTGATATCCTACCAAAACTTTGGCTATGATTCTCTGACTGAATGGCTTTATTTGAAATCCCATTGCCATGGAACCAACAGATCTAGTGACCATTGCTCTTTTAAATCGCTTTAATTTGAAATGGTGACTGTGTTGTCAATTACACCTGGAAAAATGCATTTGCATTTTCAAGTGACTTCCCAGACATATTTGCAGATTTTCTGAGACCACCCAGGACATTGAAAGTGCTGAAGGAGGAACTTAATTAGACAGGAGGTGAAAAGGTATCAGGTTCCCATGCAAGTCAGTCTTTTGCTGTTAAATTCTCAGAATACTTCGGGAGGGTGAGATGTCACAAAGCTGGTTTGCATTTGTGTTATGAATACTCATTAACACCGCAGCCAGCTCAAATTACACTCATGGGATAACAAGGTGTAGAACTCAATGAACACAGCAGGCCAAGCAGCATCGGAGGAGTAGGAAGGCTGACGTTTCGGTCCTAGACCCTTCTTCAGAAATGGGGGAGGGGAAGGGGGTTCTGAAATAAATAGGGAGAGAGGGGGAGGCGGATAGAAGATGGATAGAGCAGAAGATGGGTGGAGAGGCGACAGACAGGTCAAAGAGGTGGGGATGGAGCCAGTAAAGGTGAGTGTAGGTGGGGAGTTAGGGAGGAGATATGTCAGTCCAGGGAGGACGGACATGTCAAGCGGGTGGGATGAGGTTAGTAGGTAGGAGATGGGGGTGGGGCTTGAGGTGGGAGGAGGGGATAGCTGGGAGGAAGGACAGGTTAGGGAGGCAGGGACGAGCTGGGCTGGTTTTGGGATGCTGTAGGGGGAGGGGAGATTTTGAAGCTTGTGAAATCCACATTGATACCGTTGGGCTGCAGGGTTCCCTAGCGGAATATGAGTTGATGTTCCTGCAACCTTCGGTTAGCATCATTGTGGCACTGCAGGAGGCCCAGGATGGACATGTCGTCTGCGGAATGGGAGGGTGAGTTGAAATGGTTCGCGACTGGGAGGTGCAGTTGTTTAGTGCAAACCGAGCATAGGTGTTCTGCAAAGTGGTCCCCAAGCCTCCGCTTGGTTTCCCCGATGTAGAGTTCCTACCATCTGCAGTTCCTACTATCTTAATCCAGCTCTACACCTTGTTACCTCAGATTCCATCTGCAGTTCCTACTATCTTAATCCAGCTCTACACTTTGTTATCTCAGATTCTCTAGCATCTGCAGCTCCTACTATCTCTTACACTCATGGCTGTTTGTTAGCCACAAATAGGAAACACCTCTAATCACAAACCACCAAATGTAATAATATATGAAGCATGAACCTGGCAGAGCACAGCAGACTTCTTTCTCCAAACTCCAGTGAGACAAACATTTTCAATTATTTCACTCCTTCACAACCAAGTCGTTTCTTTGCATAAAGCTTACAATGTTCAGGGTGAAGCCTCTCAATGTCGATTAGTACGTGGGAAGTGTCAGTCATGTGCAGGATATTGTTGGTAAAAATACTTATTGTTAGGGATGAGACAGCCACAGTGGACGGACTCCAGCAAACCTGCCCTGAGCAGGCAAATGGGGCTGAATTCAAAAAGGGGGTTCAACTCAAAAGTCCATCTTTATGGTTCTGTCCTTATCCCATGTAAGCCTTTGGTGAAAAGCTATCAGATGTGTATCTTCTCCTGACTGATGAAAAGCCAATGATCTGATGTATGTGATTAGCTAAGAGCTGCAACTCCTTTTATGTTTTAAGTGTGAAGCTTGGCAGATGTGTGAGAGTCAGTACTAGCGTAGATAGCATTGATAGCTGCAATGAAGCGACTGGCATTGGTTGTATGTGAGATATCTGAAGGAAATGCCTGCCACACAATTCTTGAGTAGCAGTCCTCTGCAGTAATAACCTTACTATGTTAACGCATATACTAATAAGAGCTCAAAGCTTTGAGTCAACAGTGGTACTTGAAGATCATTCATTCTCTTGTAGCACTGGAGCCAGGTTGCCTTCGGCTGTCCATGGACGCTAACCACAGCAGACACCTATGCCCAGGCTGCTTTCATCAGTTAGATCGGCCTCCTATTGTTATTGTGGGGAAAAGACCTTCCCTTCTCTCCTGAACAGCCTTTCGAACTACCTCCAGGGAGGCATCTCCAAAGACTGGTACCGCTTTTGCCTGGTGTCTGACATCTCTGGGGGTGAAGGATACAATGGTCAGAAGTTAAATTGTGTTCATGGACTAGAGAGAGTGAAGTGCTATCAGAATGCCTTTTAAATAGGGACATTGGAACCCAAAAGATCTTGGTGTATGGGCAGAAATTCCAGCTTATGAGATTTGGCATTTTACACTGTTACAATTCAAATCCCTACAGTGTGGGAACTGGCCCTTCGGCCCAACAAGTCCACACTGACCCTTGGAACATCCCACCCAGACCCATCGCCCTATAACCCACACACCCCTGAACACTATGGGCAATTTAGCATGGCCAATCCACCTAACCTGCACATCTTTGGACAGTGGGAGGAAACTGGAGCAAAGACACACAAACATGGGGAGAATGTGCAAACTCCGCACAGACAGTCACCTGAGGCTGGAATTGAACCCAGGTCCCTGGTGCTGTGAGGCTGTAGTGCTAACCACTGAGCTACCATGTCGCTCCAACTACTAGATAAGTCAGATCCCCGACTGAAATCTGTCTTAACAAAAAATGAAGAACTGCAAATTCTGGAATTATGAGATGAAAGCAGAAATTGCTGGAGAAACTCAGCAGCTCCAGCAGCATCTGTAGAGAGAAAACAGAGTAAATATTTTGGGCTCGTGAACCTTCTTCAGGATTCTTCAGTGTTGACTAACCATCTAACTATCATCCCTTGACATTCGATGACATTATGAATAAACCCCACACTATCAATATCCTGGGGTTACTTTAGTCCAGGAACACAACTAGGCTAACTATATAAAGACAGTGGCTACAAGAGCAGCTCAGAGGTTAGGAATCCTGCAGTGAGCAACTCACCCCCTGATTCCCTGAAGCCTGTCCACCAAATACAAGGTACAAATGAGTATGATGGAATATTCCTCTCTGGTCTGGACAAATGCATCTCAAAAAACACTCATGAAGCTTGATGCCATCCAGGACAAAGCAGTCCATTTGACTGGCACCACACCCAAAAACATCTACTCCCTTCACAACCAATACAAGGCAGCTGTATTATTTACAACATGCACTGCAGAAATTCACCAAAGGTCCTGAGACAGGGCCTTCCAAACACAAAGCCACTACCATTCAGAAGGACACAGGCAGCAGATACAGGGGAACACCACCACCTACAAGTTCCTATCCAAGCCACGCACTGGCCTGACTTGAAAATATATCACCATTCCTTGAGTGTCATTGTTAAAATCCCAAAATTCCCTCCCTGCTTTGGTCTATTTACAGCACGTGGACTGCTATATTGACCAAAACATCACACATCACTTGTTCCAAATGTAAACACTAAAATAATTTCAATTAATATATATTTAAATCATGTGCCTTACACCACAACACACACATGCACGTGTCACGAGCTGCAAGGAACATAATTATGGACAAAAACTCAACCTGCCCCTAAGTGCAGGTCCCTCCCCCTACTCAGGTCCACCATGGCATTTATATTCAGAAGAGAAAATTCTGATCATTGTCTCTGTCTGACCAGTAACCACAAAAGGAGTTGCCTGAGTTGAATTTGAAGGGACTGTGTGGTCTGGAGGTAATATTGTGATCTTTGCCTTTATTTTCCAGGTAGGGTGACAAGGCAATAACCAGAAATCACCGTCTCTCCTGCCTTGATCCAACCAGCACTGCCTGTCTGACCCGAGAACCCACAGGCAGTCCCTCAGTCTGAAGCAACATTATAGCAGGATGTCCTTTAAATCAAGTGCCGGAGCATTGGGCATAGCAACCACACTGTGAACTTTCACTTGTGCTGGTGTAAGGTCACTGTGGTTCATAAAATTCATCACTGTTTCTGTCTGGGTGGTGATCATCATTCCAGTCATGGTTCCTCTCTGTGTTTCGATATATTTTCTTGTTCCCACCCTCCCACTTCTATTTCAGACTGTGTTTATATGTCTTTCTGTCCCTTAAGTTTCGCCTCTGAAGAACTGTATTCACTTGAAACACTATCTTGGCTCTTGTCCCAACTACTTATGCGAACTGACTTGTACATTTTTAGCACTTGCTGCTTTCGTTTAAGATTGCCAACAATTGCAGTCCTTTGTTTTCACTTCTATGGGACAGGAAGGGAGGAATGAATTATTGAAGTGTCATCCGTAAACTGTGAAACAAATAACAATGATGAGCCAAGTCTTCCTTCATGAGAAATATTATTTCGTGAATGGGTTAAACATTAACACTGTGCAAAAATATTTAGTATGCATGTGTTAACATGCTTGTTCACATCACGTTATGAGATTTCAGGAATCAAAGATTCGGACTGATGACATTGGAGAGAAGAGGGAGATCACAGAATTTGTTAAAACTACATCCCCTCGCACTCAGCTGCTGTTGTACATCTCTTTCCTCATTCCTACGAACCAAGTGCATTCTCATTCAATCTCTTATGTATAGCCTGAATACTGAACAAACTAGAAAATAAATTCAAAAACGTCCTTCGTGCCTAGAGTAGAAAATAACTAAAACACTGTTGAAGTTATTACCAGAAGTAGATATGGGAACCAGGAAACTTTCTGCTGAATATTTCTTCTGCTTTGGCTCCGCATCAACCACTTGGGTCATTTACGGCAATCACTGCCAATTAATATTGCTGTTCATTGCACAAATTTTTGTTTACAATCGCAGTACATTTCAACACACACCAAATAATAGATAAGAAAGTCTTTTGAAAACAGTCCCCAAGTTACACAGCATGTGTCTTTCAAGTGATAAATCCAACGCCCACACTTTTGATGGAAATACAACCTGTGCTGCAGGTTTTGGGTCAGAGGTATAATAAATGGAAAGATCCAAGCAAACATTGCAGTTATGTCTTTGTAAAAATTAAATTTCTCCTCAAATCAACAGTTTTCATCACTTGTCAAGGTTTTTTTCTTGCAACCTTTCTCCTAACCAAATAGATGACAACAGTGGTTCAATTTACTCTCCCAATTTTATTATTATATCAATTCAATATTATATCAACAAACTAAATGCTGTACGGTTAGTCAGATTGAGGTTTGACATTCTGTTTCATTCAGTCCAAAGGAGTTTTAAAGGAAATTCTTTAGTAAGACTGAATGTATAATAGCCTGGGAAATGGACACTCTTGGCAACACCACTATTTATTACACAACCTTGTTTGCCCTGTCGAGATAGCAGTGTGTCATGTGAGCTGCTGAAGTCTGTGTAAGGAAAAAGAGATTGGTAAGGCAAATGTAGGTCCTTTACAGGCAGAAAGAGGGGAATTTATAACAAGGAACAAAGAAATGGCTGATCAACTAAATATATACAGTGGTTCTGTGTTCACAAAGGAGGACACATGTAAATTCAACAAAGACCCTCAGACTGCCCCTACCAAACCCATGACCACTTCCATCTAGAAGGACAAAGGTAGCAAATATATGGGAACACCAACATCTCAAATTCCCCTCCAAGCCACTCAACATCCTGACTTGGAAATATTTCATCACTGTCGCAGGGTCAAAATCCTAGAATTCCCTCCCTAAGGGGACTGTGAGTCAACCCACAGCAGGTGGACTGCAGCAGTTCAAGAAGGTAGTTCACCACCACCTTGTCAAGAGCAACTAGGGATGGGCAATAAATGCTGGGCAGCCAGCAACACCCCCATCCCACAAATGAATTAAAAGAAAACATACCAGAAACATTAGAGAACACAGAGTTTAGCGAGAAGGAGGAACTGAACGAAAACAGTATTATTAGGGAAATAGTGCTGATGAAATTGATGGGATTGAAGCCCAATAAATCCTAATGCCCTAATAATTTACATCTCAATGTACTTAAAGAAGTGAGCCTAGAAATAGTGGGTGAATTTGTGGTCATCTTCCAAGATTCTGTAGACTCTGGGACAGATTGGAGTGTAGCTGATGTAACCCCTCTATTTAAGAAGGAAGGCAGAGAGAAAACGGGAAATTATACACCAGTCAGCCTGATATAGGTAGTGGGGAAAAAGCAAGAGTCGATTATAAAACTATTAATAGCTGAGCATTTGGAAAATGGTGGTGGGGGGGGAAGTGGATCAGACAGAATCAGCATGGATTTACAAAAGGGACATCATGCTGGATAATCTCTAAAATTCCTTGTTGGTGTAACTAGTAGAGTTGATCAGGGGAGTCAGTGGATGTGGTTTATTTGGACTTTCAGAAGACTTTTGAAAAAGTTCCACTCAAGAGATTAATTTGTGATATTAAAGCACATCAGATTGGGTGCAGTGTATTGAGCTGGATAGAAAATTGGTTAGCAGATAGGAAACAAAGAGTAGGAATAAACAGGTCTTTTTTTGAATGGCAGGCAGTGTCTAATGGGGCACCACAGGGTTCGTTACTAGGACCCCAGCTATTGACAAAATATATTAATAACTTGAATGCAGAAACTAAATGTAATTATCCAAATTTGCAGATAACTCAAAGCCAGGAGGAAGGGTAAGCTGCGAGGCAGCTGCAAAGATGCTTTAGAGTGACTTGGAAAAGCTGAGTGGGCAAATGCATGGCAGGTGCAGTATAACGTGGATAAATGTCAGCTTATTCACTTTGGTAGCAAAAACAGGAAGGCAGAATATTTTAAGAATGGCTATAATTTGAGAGCGGGGAATGTGCTTCAAAGCTGTATGAGTGTCTCATACAGCTATCACTAAAAGTAAGCAAGCAGGTAAAGAAGGCAAATGGTATGTTGGCCTTCATAGCATGAGGATTTTAGTGCAGGAGCTGGAATGTCTTGCTGTAATAGTAAAGGGTCTTGGTGAGGTCACACTTGGAGTATTGTATGCAGTTTTGTTCTGTTATCTGGGAACAAATGTTCTTGCTACAGAATGAATGCAGCGAAGGTTGACCAGGCTGATTCTAGGACTGACAATGAGAAGAGGTTGAATTGATTAGGATTATATTTACTGGAGTTCAGAAGAACAAGGCAGAAGTCTCACAAAAAATTATAAAATTCTTATAGGATTGAAAGGGGTAGATGCAGGAAGAATGTTCCTGAAGATGGCAGAGTTTAGGGCCAGACATCTCATTCTAAGAGTATAGGGTCTACCATTTAGAACTGAGATGAGGAGAAATTTCTTTTACTCAGAAAGTAGTGAACCTGAGGAATTCACCACCACAGAAAACCGTTATCGCCAAAATATCGTATGATTTCAATAAGGAGTTGGATATAACTCCTGAGCCTAAATGGTTCAAAGAATATGGGAGAAAAGCAGAAACAGATTGTTGAGATGGATATCAGCCATGACCATAATGAATGGCAGAGCAGGCTTGAAGGGCCAAATAGCCTATTTCTGCTCCTTTCTTTCTGTTTCTTTGCTTCTAATGAAGATATTCATACCCAGCTTTTGGTTAGGGCGTTGTAGGATGGTTCCCCAGTGATAACAAAAGAAAAGATTTGTGATAAGCATCCAAGTCAAAAGGCCATGTGATCTAGAACTTAGTCGTGATGCTGTTCAAATGTTTTTGATGTTCCAGGCTGTAAATGGTTTAGACTTGGGAGTGCTGCTAAACAAGCATTGGAGAGTTGCTGGAATTTGTTCTGTGGATGTATTCAGTGCAGCTACTTTATACTCGTGATGGATGTTTAGACTAGTGGAGGAGGCCCTGATCAAGGCGACTGCTTAGTCCTCATTGGTGCCAGCTACGTGAATGTTGTTCCAGCTGATAGTTTATAGCACAGAAATATTGTGTCTGCTCTGGTCATCGAGCTTGTAACTTTTCCAATCCCGGTTGCTACTCATGGCCCATAGCCTTGTATGCAATAGCATTTCATTGTTCATCTAAATACTTATTAAATGTTGTAATAATTCCTGTTTCTACGCCTTTTAGGTAGTGAGTTGCAAATACCCATCTTCCTCTGAGTGAAAAAGAATCCTTAAATCCCATTTCAATCTCCTGATGTTTAACTTAAATCAATGCCTCCTTTTATTAACCCCTCTCCTAAGGGGAAAAGTTTCTTCCTATCTAGGATGTCTATTCTCCTCAGAAGTTTGTACAATTCAATCAGGTCCTCTCTCAGCTTTCTCTGTTCGAAGACAAACAATCTAGCCTTTCCTCCTCGCTGAAACTGTAAACCAGGCAACATCCTGGTGAATCTTCTCTGCACCCTGGGTGATAGGAATCTGGTAGCTAATGGCTGTAAGGACGGTAGAGGCAGAAATTCTCATAACATTTCAGAAATAGTTAGATGCATTACCCTCATGCCGAGGCATACAAGACTGCAGGCCAAGTGCTGGAAATTAGCATTAGAATAATTGGATGGTTGTGTTTGACTGGCACAGATGCAATGGGCCAAAGGGCCTTTCATTTCCTGTAGAACTCTATGCCCCTTTCTAGTACAGTCACATCTCCCTACAGTGTGGTGATCAGAACTGTACAAAGTACTCTAACTGTGGTCTAACTAACAATTTATACAGTTCCATTCTAACCTCCCTGCTCCCGTGTTCAGTGCTTTGATTAATAAAGGAGAGCACCCCAGATGGTTTTTGATCTACTTTATCAAACTTCCAACATTCATATCTGGATTATTAAGGTTTGCTACAAATAACAAGGAACCTAACATCAAACTTTACAGTATGTCGCTGAATGTAGACAAAACAACTTCAAACTTCATCTCTTCCGCCTGCCACTAAGTCAACTTTGGATCCAATTTGACAAGTTGCTCTGGGTCATATGGATCCTACCTTCTTAGAATCCCTACAATGTGGAAGCAGGCCATTCAGCCCATCAAATCCACAACACCCCCCTGAAGAGCATCCTGCCCAGATCTACCACCCCTCACTTTATCCATGTTACCCTACATTCCCATAGCTAATCCACCTCACCTGCACATCCCTGGACATATTGGGGCGATTTAACATAACCAATCCACCTAACCTGCACATCTTTGGACTGTGGGAGGAAACTGGAGCGCCTGGAAGATATCCACACAGACACAGAGAGAAAGTGCAAACTCCACACAGACAGTCATCCAAAAGTGGAATCGAACCTAGGTCCCTGGTGCTATGAGGCTCAGTGGTTATCACTGTGCTACTGTTCACCAGTCTCTCATACAGCACATTGTCAGAAGCTTTGTTATTCAAGTCTATATAGATGACATCTAATACACTACCCTCATCACATACTTAGTCACCTCCTCAAAACTATCAATCAATCCCTTCAGTTGCACCCAGCCAGGCAAGTGGATAATATTACATTATACTTCTGAAGTCCATCAGACAAAGTTTGGTAAATGCACCTAATTTTTTATATCAGAGATAATAGGTACTGCAGATGCTGGAGAATCCGAGATAACAACGTGTGGAGCTGGATGAACACAGCAGGCCAAGCAGCATCTGAGGAGCAGGAAAGCTTGACGTTTCGGGCATAGACCCTTCATCAGAAATGGGGTGGGGGAGGAAGAGGGTTCTGAAATAAATAGGGAGAGAGGGGGAGGCAGATAGAAGATGGATAGAGGAGAGGATAGGTGAAGAGGAGACAGACAAGTCAAAGAGGCGGGGATGGAGCCAGTAAAGGTGAGTGTAGGTGGGGAGGTAGGGAGGAGATAGGTCAGTCCAGGGAGGACGGACAGGTCAAGGGGGCAGGATGAGGTTAGTAGATAGGAGATGGGGGTGTGGCTTGAGGTGGGAGGAGGAGATAGGTGAGAGGAAGAACAAGTTAGGGAGGCGGGGACAAGCTGGGCTGGTTTTGGGATGCGGTTGGGGGAGGGGAGATTTTGAAGCTTGTGAAATCCACATTGATACCATTGCGCTGCAGGGTTCCCAGGCTATACATTTTGTTATATGCTACTCTCATCTACACAACTTACTCTGTTCTGATTTATAAAATTTGCAAACTTAGTTATAGAAACTTATTTATTCAACCAAATCATACTGTACAAACAATATAAAACACTGTCACAGCCAAAACAGAATGACCAAAAAGTGGTCCGTGAACTGTAAATTTGTTTAGCATGTTTAGGCCCCTTTAGGTTTTTTGCATCATAACGGCATAGAGTCGTAAGCATTGAAACAGACCCTTCAGCCAACTCGTCTATGCTGACCAGGTTTCCTAAACTGAACTAGACCCATTTACCTGCGTATGATCCATATCCCTCTAAACCTTTTCAATCTACGTAAGTGTCCAAATATCTTTTGAATGTTGTAATTGTACCCACCTCTACCATTTCCTTTGGTAGCTCACTCCATATACGCACCACTCTCTCTGTGAAAAAGTTGACCCCCAGGGCCCTTTTAAATCATTCCCCTCTCACCTTAAACTTATGCCCTCTAGTTTTAAACTACCCTACCCTGGGGAAAAGATCTTGGCTATTCATCTTACCTACGCCCCTCATGATTTTATAAATCTCTGTAAAGACTCACTAATTCTGTGGTTACAGCATTTTCAGATTGCCTGGAATTTTCCAACAGAATTATGTTTGACTTCTGAAAGCCTTCCTTATGTGTTTAAGTTCTTCTGGGAGTTCTGACAAAATTAGGTCTCACAGCCCATCTTAAACAGGTCAAAACCTAAGATGGTTACTATGTTAACATCTAAAATCATTGTCAAACAAAGCAAAATCAGTTCTGCTGAAATTTCTTGAATCTTCAAGTCCCCTATTTTCTCAGAAGCTTTGAATTCTCTGAAGCTGTAAAAGGATCCGTTGAGCTATCCATGACTTAATCAAATTCTAAAAGTCTCACTTTGTGATTGATGCATAGATAATCAACCTGGCTGATTTTTGGCTGACAGTGAATCAATAGGAGCAGGCATGTGACTTCCAGAAACCATATTGTAGATACTTCATACATTTTAATAAATCAGATTAGCTTTTGTTGCAAAACATAAAATATGTTAATTACATAACTGTGACAAAACTTTAAGGCCCTCAAGACACAACCATGTCAAACTTTCTAGCTCAATTTTTGGGCCTCACTAGGAAGGATAATAGCATTGAGCATTGTCCTGGTTTCTCAACTCCATTCATGCGATTGCCTATTTTAGTGGAATTGAGGTCAGGACTGTTTCCATGAGGTACATGGTCTCTCTGCCTTCCTCGAGGCAAGAACAGGCATGTGCTGTCCAATCTTTCTCTACCCCCTTTGATTGTCTTGGAATCTCCTTATGTGATGCTGTCATATTTGTATGTCTTGGCATCACCTCAGGTGTTGATGTCACCCATCCCCAAAGCCATCATGTCACAATGATGTTGGTAAAAGTGGCATCTATATGTGGCCATTCCAAGGATTATTTTGATTAGGTTTTCGAGATAATATGATGAACTGATAGGGGAGATGGAGTGAATCTGTTCCCATTTGTTGGAGAGGCTACACATTGGGAATACAAGCAAAATGTTAAAGCAATTGTATCTGCCATTAATGAGTCCGCCAAAGGCCTACGATCTGTAATGGCCCCAAGCCATATGCTAGTGGCAGCAGGATCAGAAGAGAGAAGGCCATTGGCTAGTGAGTGAGTACAGTTCAGGGGAGTGGGCAGCAAAGACTGAACAGTCTCAGCAGGTCTCTCCTTCCCAGTGCGTGGTCCTTTGATCAGACACAGCGTGTCTTTGAATGAGGGACTGACCTGAAGTTTGCTGATCTTCCAGGTAAGGCCCTTAAATAGATATTAATTCCCTCAAAGGCTTCAATTCATGCCTGAGCAGAAACACTGACCATGAATCTTCCTGGCCCAGACTAAATCTGGCCAGAAACAGAAAGCTGGTGAGGTCCTCACCTGATACTCCCTGACCCAGTTAAATCCCTCCCACATCCAAACTTGATCAGGTGAAGAAATGTAAACCAAAGCATTGCCAATGCTAGAAATCTGAAATAAAAATTCAAATTGCTGGATATTCTGGCAGCATGTATAGAGAAAACAAAGTTAATGTTCCAAGTCCAGGGACCCTTCTTCAGAAGGGTGAGGGAGTTAAATTCCCCCAGAAGTGGTAGAAATTTAGAACATCCTTCCACAAATGGAAATTTATGTCCATTTTAAATTTGAGATTGAAAGGTTTCTGTTAACCTGAGGAAAGGTAGGGTTATGAGCGAAATGTGGGTATACAGAATTAAGTCACAGAGTAACTATAGCAAAACAGCATCAAGGGGCTAACTAGTTTACTCCTGTTCCTTTATTCTACAATGCTGGGAGTGAGCTTTAATGTTCATTCTGAACCACCTCCAGGACGCTATGCTTCCCTGTATCTGAGTTCTGAACAGTGCACTATGTACTGTAAGCATTACCCTGTCTGACTTGTAACTTTGTTTATATCATTTAGCATTCTATTTGTTTTGTTGATCATTTGCTCAATCAGATGTGTTGAACATCAAATCTATTAAAAACCCACAATGTGTTTCAAAACTTATGGTTATTTTAACACAATGGAATGCTTATGTCACCTGTATATTTTTCCTTTATGCAATATTTACGTTGGTGTTAAGTTTCATTTGACAAAGTTCTGCCCACTTACATGCTCCATCTACCTCATTTTGCAGATTACACAGTCTGTCTGTTCACATGAAACTGCTTCTCCTGACTATTAATTGCAGCCAGCAGCAGTGTTGGTGCTGTAGAACTCTGCAATAAACAAACATTCAAAGTCAGCAATGTCAAGGTAACAAAAATAAGAACTCAGAATTTCTCAACTTGATGTGAAAACACATCAAGTTTCACAGACACATTGATAATATCTAACTTAACCTAGAGTCACAGAGGTCCACAGCACAGAAAAAGGCCTTCCAGTCTATCATGTCCATGAGAGTCAAAAATGATCAACTAGATATTCTAACCCCATTTTCCAGCACCTGGCCCATAGCCTTGTGTGCCTTGGATCGCAAGTGCACATCTAAATGCTTCTTAAATGTTATGAGGATTTCTGCCTTTACCACTCTTACAGGCAGTGAGTTCCAGATTCCCATCACCTTCTGGTTGAAAAAGCTTTCCCTCACATGTCCCCTAACCTTTTTGCCCCTTATCCTAAATCTGTACCCCACATCCGCCTTTCAATCATTACCCTTCCTTCAACTTCCTTCAACTCAGCCCATTGTGGATCCAATTTGCCAAATTTCCTTTGATCTGCTCTTAACTTTGATATCAGTCTCCCATGTCAAACCCTATCCAAGGCCTTGCTGAAGTCCAAGCAAACTATATCAAAGGCATTGCTCTCATCTACACAGTTGGTCACATCTTTGAACAATTCAATCAAGCTGGCCAATCATGGCCTCCCCTTAACAAAACCATGCTAACCGTTCTTGATCAATCTCTGCCTCTCCAAATGCAAACTAACTCCCTCAGAATTGCTTCCAATAGTTTTCCCATCACAGAGGTTAGACTGACTGGTCTGTAGTTTCCTGATTTATCCCTCCCTCCCTTCTCAATTAATGGTACCACATTGGTTGTCCTCCAGTCCTCTGACACCTCTCCTGCAACCAGAGAGGAATAATATGTTAACTCACTGTTAACTCTTTACACTCCTCCACTGTCTTTGACGGTTGCTGCTTGCAATTTGATATCCAGTGCTGCAAGAATGTCAGACTACAGAGCAGGTTTTCTTCAAACAAATACTGGAAAGACTGAAGACAATTCCAGCAATCCTTATCACCAGCTCCATTCCATGGTCACTTACTCTTTCCTACTCTATAATTGCTGTCTGAGCCTGAAGTTGCAAACTTGGCATGCCGCTTCGCCAAGCATCCAGTGTATACACAATCCACCAACAAAACTGCCTCCCTCCATAATCTTGCTCATCATTGACACTTGCTCAGCTCATCTGCTACAGAAACTCTCATTCATGCCTTTGTTACCTCTAAGACTTCAATATTCCAGTGTTCTCCAGGACAACTTCTCATCTTACATCTTTCTCCAATCTCTGCTGTCCTTAGCCCAACTCATGCCAAACCTTGGCTACTGTCACCTCGTCCTCTGTAACCTGCAATGGCTCCCTGCCCAGGAATGCCAAGATTTGCGTGTGTTTGCCCGATGCCAAAACAAAAAGAAAAAAAAATTATAATTCTCATCATGCTTTTTGAATACCTCACTGTCTCACATCCCCACCTCTGTAAGGACCTCAAGAGTTACAATATTTCTAGACTTCTTCATTCCATTAACACTAGCCACTGCATTGATTTTAGTCAAAACACATTTGGAGGCTGTGCCTTCGACTTTCCAAGTTCCATCACTAAACCTCACCTCCATGCTACACGTCTTTCATCCTTTAAGACACTCCTTAAAACTACCTCTTTGATTGAGCTTATGGCCACTTGTGCTATTACTTTCTGTGACTTGCATTTCAATTTGTTTGCTAATATTCCTGACATGCAACTAGGAACATTTTACTAAATTGAAAGGTAAGATGCAGTTGACATATCAAACGGGCTTTCTCTAACTCATTGCTGGCTAATGGATGTACCACACTTACTTCGAAACTGAAACTGAAACAGAACTCAAATCTAACAACAACATTCATTATACACCACCTTAAATGTGGAACAATATTCCAAGGTGCTTCACTGAGACAGTGACAGGTTTGCCTCACAAGCTAAATAGTCACCAAACCCAGCTCAGCTTACTTGACAAAAGCAACAATGTTTGGCAAGTCCAGCTAATATATTACAGAGTGTTAAAGTGAAACATTCTCCTTGGCAGGACCAAAATATCAAAGAACACATCAAAGAATATCAAAGACACAGAAGTGAGTGTGGAAACATTTGAAACTTATTCAGCATTTTCAGGTTCTCATCAATGAGAAAAAGTAATATAACTAAGGGAAGCTTCCCCTAAATTAAGTGGTCTATACTACAACAAGTAAGAGATAAAGCTTACATAGTTCAGTTTTAATTAAGAGCTCATCACTACTTTATCAACATTAAAATTTAACTAGCAGTCATATGGCAGTGAGTAATGTTATGTATTAATTGCCAGGTTTATAGGGATAGCTTCAAGGTAGTCCAGGAGATCCTTGGAAGGCAACATGATGATGCTTACAAATATTTTAAATAGGATTTAATTGTGTCTTGCTGGTTCCCCAACCTAGCTGTTTGACCCCAAGAAATAAATGCACAATAGTGGCAGCCCAGTTATTTTGGATTTCTACCCCAACATCTGTTTGAAACATTTTGGGCATTGAAGCAACCAAATAGTTGATATTCAAAGGGGTTTATTCTCACCGTGGAATGCAGAAAGTACTTTTACTAACTCAATATGCAATTTCTCTCATAAAGACTATGAAGACTATCAGGATTCAAGTAGCTATTAAACCTTCTTTCATAGTGCTGTCATACTCCATTGAGGATCTGTGAAAAATACTCTGAGGAGGCAGCAGATTATTAGACAAAATGCTTGCACTGCCCTCACAACGAACTGACAGGTAAACTGTGCCCATGACCTAGTAGAAAGGTTCTGTAAGTTCAATGCTTGATCAAGAATATACCCTCGAGCAATTTTAATTAGCATGTGTAAGAACTTGATTTTAAAGGAACCCTTCTTAAAAGAGAGAACTTGTTGATCATAACTTTTGTGAAATATTTGTTTGCTGGAGGCACGCTTCTACTTATTTCAATTTATATCTGGCAAGCCTGCTAATGCTCCCAGATATACAGTCTTCAGCCTTGTATTCCTATAGTGATATATATTTAATCACATTGGGTAAAAACAATCTGCATTTAATTCATCAGACCTCTGAAAATGGAAAAGTTGTATTCAAAAAATACTACTCTAGCTATTTATACAACAAAAGTTCAGCCAGCTATCTATAAATGTCAGCATGGAAAAATACATATCATTGAGGTTTCTCAATCAATTCTAGTCCACATATCATTCTGATGAGTTTCTGCTTCATACAATCTATGTCTTAAATATCCTTTCTATAAAGGGGTCCATATTCTCTATAAAGTGAATAAATTAAATGTTAAATTGAGGAATTGATGAAGATTATTGATGAGGGCAGGCTGAGAAAAAAGATGAAGCCACATGAAATCCATTGTGAGCTGATAAGATGGATACAGAACTGGCTTAGTCAGAGAAGACAGGGAATAACAGTGGAAGGTTGTTTTTTAGATTGGAGATCTGTGACCAGAGGTATTCCACTGGGATCAGCACTGGGACTCCTGCTGTTTGTAACATGTATCAATGATTTTGAGAAGAATGTAGATTTCCTGATTAGTAAGTTTGCAGACGACGCAAAGATTGGGGGAGCTGCGGATATTGAGAAGGATTGCTGGAGGATACAACAGGATATAGATAGGCTGGAGAGTTGAGTGGAGAATTAGCACATAGAGTTTAATCCAGACAAATGCAAGGTGATGCATTTTGGAAGATCTAATGCAGGAGGGAAGTATATAGTAAATGGCAGAACCACTAGAAGCATCAACATACAGAGGCATCTCGGCATACAAGTCAATAGATCCCTGAAACTGGCAACATAAATGTGTAAGGTGGTCATGAAGACATATGGCATGTTTGCCTTCTTCAGTCTGAGCACAGAGTTTAAAAATTGGCAAGTCATGTTGGAACTGTATAGAACTTTAGTTAGGCCACATTTGGAATATTGTGTACCGGTCTGGTCGCCACACTACCAGATGAATGTGAAGGCTTAAGAGAGAGTACAGAAATGGTTTACCAGGATATTGTCTGGTTTGGAAAGTATTAGCTATGAGAACAGATTGGGAAAACTTAGTTTGTTTGTAGTTGTTCATTAGCTTGCCCAGCCGGTTGTTCTGTGGTAAGCAGATGTTTCATTACCGTTCTAGGCAACAGTATCAGTGCAACATCTAACCGAAGCATTGGTGTTCTGTTCTGTTCTGAATTCCTATGATCCTGTGGTGTGGTGGGTCTTGTCACTTCTGGTTCTGTTTTTTCAGCAGTGGTCTGTATATGGGGTCTATTTCTAAGCATTTATTAATGGTGTCCTGTGTTGAGAATCAGGCTTCCAGAAATTCCCTTGCATGTCTGTTGTTCACTTTTCCCAATATGGTCACTTTGTCCCACTTGAACTGATGGCCCTCATTGTTGTGTGTATCAAGACAAGTGAATATTGGTCGTGATAACAAGGTGTGGGGCTGGATGAACACAGCAGGCCAAGCAGCATCATATCCTGCTCCTATGATGCTGCTTGGCCT
>JAHRHZ010000061.1:15056130-15124308 GCA_024137785.1 Ginglymostoma cirratum | reverse complement strand
AGGCCAAGCAGCATCATAGGAGCAGGATATGATGCTGCTTGGCCTGCTGTGTTCATCCAGCCCCACACCTTGTTATCTCAGATTCTCCAGCATCTGCAGTACCTTTTATCTCTGAATATTGGTCGTGTCCTTTTACTGCCAGCTGGTGTTCATGTATCCTGGCCATCAGTTTCCTCGCTGTTTGTCCAACATATTGTTTATTGCACTTACTGCATGGGATTCTATATATCATGGTTAGTCCTGTTTAATGTCAGTCTTTAGTCTTTGATTCTTTTACACTTGAAAATTGAAGGATGAGGGGGCGACCTGATAGAAGTTTACAAAATTACGTGTGGCATGGATAGAATGGATAGTCAGAGTCTTTTCCCCAAGGTAGAAATTTCATTTACCGGAGCACTTAGATTTAAGGTAAAAGTGGATAAGTTTAAAGGACATGTAAGACGCAGGTTTTTTTTACATAGAGAGTGATAAGTCTCTGGAATGTGCTGCCAGAGGAGATGGTGGAGGCGGATACAATAGCAAGCTTTTTGGGGCATCTTGACAGATATGTTAACAGGCAGGGAATAGGGACCATGTAGAGGCAAACGATTTTTATTTAGAAAGGCATTGCATGTTGGCACAGTCACGGTGGACCAAAGGGTCTGTTCCTGTGCAGTACTATTCTTGGTTCTTTGAGACCTCAAAACCACATAAAGTTGTGGCCTTACTATTATTTTGTTGAAATTTATCACTATCGCTTAACTATTTTACTCTATGGCCCCATTTATAAAATATTAAATTCCATAGTTCTTTTTTAAAGCTGCATCTATTTTCAAGGAAAGTTATTGGAATTCCTAGATTTTACTGTTCATCCATGCCCTTCAGCTTGTTTCATTGAGCACATGTTTGCATTCCCTGCTTATCCTTCAGAAATAATACACTTCACACATTTTCACATTAATTTTCAGTGTACGCCTGCCTGCCATTCAATTGGTCTACATTCCTCTGAATTATTGTACTGACTGAGATACTTTGTAGTCCCTTAGGTTAATATTAGTTTTAGCATCTCCAACTCTAACTTTCTGGCTGGTACTAGATGTTAGCAATGCAGAATGAGCAGTTTCCAAAGATGGGACAGGAAACAGATTTGTGCATAAAGTGGAACTCCTGTCAAACAATGATGATGAGGTGATCTACACGTGGAACCAAATTCTCGCTTGCATTTGGTCCATCTTGCGGATTTTTAACTTTTCCTTTCTTTCTATCCCCATTCAGCTGGGGACATATTAATCCCAAAACTATTTGGATTTGGAACGTTAAAAATCTGAGCCAGGACTTCAAAGAACCTCAAACCCACACCTTTTAATGGTTTTACTGGAAGCAGGGTCTACTCCTGGGGGATAGGTTGTTAATTTATAGATTTTAATGAGGTTATACATCTCATATCAACCCACCATTTGAGATTTTGTGCTGGCTGAGACTCAAAAGGCCTGGCAACTTCTAGCAGATGGGGACTGCTGGACCCAGGAGGTAAGTGTTCCACCTACCTATCCCTCCATCCCCACAGTCAGATATAGCCCCCAGCCCACATAACACTCCTCTACCCCAGCCCTATATCTGTAAAAGGCTTTGGACATCATTTCTCCAATGCTTCAGATTCCTCCCTCTCCTTCCCTAAAGCCTCCCACCTACCCAACCTCCAATCCCTCAGGCCTCTGATCTCGGCCATCACCCCAATGGATAGAACACTTCGCCACTCAGGATCTGAGCCGCGAGGTCCAGCAATCTCTTTGGCAGTATTCCCCAGGTGACTGGAAGCCAAGCCTGCCCATCAGGCTGCATGATCAGCCACTTGCATTCTTTCCTCACCCATTCTCTTGTCAATATTTTCAAATCGACCTGGTTAGAGATGTTATCACATATCTCTGTGGAAGGTGGGACTTGAACCTGAGACTCCTGGCTCAGAGGTAGGGACACCACCACTGCACTGCAAAAAGCCCTCCCCCTTTTTCTTGTTCCAATCTTTCTTCACTATTGTTCACCTGAGATACCTTCCCATCCAAACTGACAAAGCTTCTTAAGGTTTGCAATAGCAGCTGGTTGATTGCTGTTCCGCATACTGTCTGATCTGCTGAGTAATTCCAGCATCTTCTGTTTCTGTCTTCAGATTTCTTTCTCTCTCTTGATGCCCTAGTAGTAATGTTCCAGGAATCCTTAGGTTCTAGAAAAGCTCCAGAGGCTTGTAAAACTACTGAAGTAACACTTTTATATAAAAAGAACAAACAAAAACAGGTAACTATAGGCCTCTTAGCTTAACATCTATTACAAGGAAACTGTTGCAGTCTATTATAAAAGATGTAATGGCAAAGCATTTAGAAATACTTAACATGATTAAGTAGAGAAAACAGCCTTCATGGAGGGGAAATCATGCCTGACAAATTTACTAGAATTCTATGAGGAGGTTACATAAAGGGCAACAAGTGGATGGATTTTCGAAAGGTGTTTGATAAGGTAACACACATTAGGCTACGTAGATGGTACAGGCACGATGGGACAAGTGGCCTCCTTTTGCACAGTAATAATTCTGTCATTAAGAGAAGAAACCATGCATTGGAGGTA
This sequence comes from Ginglymostoma cirratum, assembly GCA_024137785.1. Taxonomy (NCBI): domain Eukaryota; kingdom Metazoa; phylum Chordata; class Chondrichthyes; order Orectolobiformes; family Ginglymostomatidae; genus Ginglymostoma; species Ginglymostoma cirratum. Next base: position 15,121,710 of record JAHRHZ010000061.1, on the reverse strand, counting down.
GTATATTAGCATAGATAGAGGATTGGATAGCTAATTGAAGACAGAGATTTGAGATAAGGGGGCCATTTCAGGATGGCAACCTGTAACTAGTGAAGTGCCACAGGGATCAGTGCTGGGGCCACAACTATTTACAGTATATATTAATGATTTGCATGAGGGAAGTTAATGTACCATAGCCAAGTTTGAGATAAGTGGAAGGCAAGTGATGAGGATGACATAAAGATTCTGCAGAGGTATTTAGGCAGATTAAGCAGATGGGCAAAAAACTAGCAGATAGAACATAATGTGGGAAAACGTAAGGTTATGAGTTTTAGCACAAAGATACAGGAGTTGACTATTATTTAAATGGAGAAAGACTGCAGAAAGCTGTAGAACAGGTGGATTTGAGAGCCCTCATCCAGGAATCACAGAAGCTAGCATCCAATGTCACAAGATAAAAGGGAAGGCAAATTGAATGCTGGCCTTTATTTCAAAGGGACTGGTGTATTAAAGTAAGGTGATTTTGCTAAAACTGTACAAGGCACTAGTCAGGCCACACTGGAATACTGTGAACAGTGGTGGGTTCCTTATCTGAAGAAAGATATAGAGAGCAATCCAGAGAAGGTTCATTAGGTTGATACCAGATAGAGAGGGACTGTCTTATGAGGAGATATTGAGTTGGTTGGCTTGTACTAAGTGGAATTTATCAAAGTGAGAGGCAACCTTAATGAAACATACAACATTCTTTGGGGACTTGAAAGGGTAGATGCAGAAAGGTTGATACCCTTGTGGGAAAATCTAATCTCAGAATAAGGAGTCACACATTTAAGTCAGGCAAGGAAGAACATTTTTCTCTTACAGGGCAGTGAATCTGCAAAATTCTTTGCTACTGTGGGCTGTCGAGTCTGCATTGTTAAATACACGCCATCATCTCACCCAGGTGACAATGTCAAAAGGCTTTGTGATATCAAAGAAAGCCACATGTAAAGGTATTGTGGCTCCTTGCTCTCTTCTTGAACTTCTTTTGCTGCGAAGATCATGTCCACAATGTCTCTTGACACACTGATTCCATTGTGAGACTCCAGGAAAAACTCTTTAACCATTGGGAGAAGGTGATTGAGGAGAAGTTTTGCAATGAAGTTGTACACAAATCATGGACCAATGGTAAGCTCTTTTTTTTAATTAGCTTAGAGGATGTGGATTTCTGGCTGGCCAGCATTTATTGCTCATTCTTAGTTACCCTCAAAAATGTGGTGGCAAAATGCCTTCTTGAACCACTACAGTCCACCTCCAGTGGGTTGGGAATGCTGCAATGCTGTTAAGGAAGGGAAAACCAGGATTTTGACACAACAAGCATGGGGCTGGATGAACACAGCAGGTCAAGCAGCATCATAGGAGCAGGAAAACTTGACGTTTCGGGCCGAAACCCTTCATCAGAAATGGGGGAGGGGAAGAGGGTTCTGAAATAAATAGGGAGAGAAGGGGAGGCGGATAGAGGATGGATAGAGGAGAGGATAGGTGGAGAGGAGGCAGACAAGTCAAAGAGGCGGGGATGGATCCAGTAAAGGTGAGTGTAGGTAGGGGGGTAGAGAGGAGATAGGTCAGTCCAGGGAGGACGGACAGGTCAAGGGGGCGGGATGATGTTAGTAGATAGGAGATGGGGGTGTGGCTTGGGGTGAGAGGAAAAACCGGTTAGGGAGGTGGAGATGAGCTGGGCTGGTTTTGGGATGCGGTTGGGGGAGGGGAGATTTTGAAGCTTGTGAAATCCACATTGATGCCATTGGGCTGCAGGGTTCCCAGGCTGAATATGATTTGCTGTTCCTGCAGCCTTTGGGTGGCATCACTGTGGCATTGCAGGAGGCCAAGGATGGACATGTCATCTGAGGAATGGGAGGGGGAGTTGAAATGACTGCTTGACCTGCTGTGTTCATCCAGCCCCATGCTTGTTATCTCGGATTCTCCAGCATCTGCAGTACCTTTTATCTCTTTTGACACAACAACACTGAAGGAACAGCAATATACTTCCAAGTCTGGATAGTGAGTGGCTTGAAGGGGAACTTGCACGTGGTAGTATTCTCATACATCTGCTGCCTTTGTCCTCCTAGATGGTAGTACTTTTGGGCTTTGAATGTGCTGTTAAAGGAGCTTTGGTAAATTTCTGCAGTCCATCTTGGAAATAGTACACACTGATGCTACTAAGCGTCAGTAGTGGAGGGAGTGTATATTTGTGGATGTGTTGCCAGACAAGTGGCTGTTTTGTCCTGGATGGTGTCAAACTTCTTTAGTGTTGTTGGAGCTGCACTCATCCAAGCAAGTGGCAGTATTCTATGACACTCCTAACTTCTGTTTGTAGATGGTGGACAGGTTTCGAGGAGTCAGGAAGTCGGTTACTCTTTACCTTCCAAATGAGGGAGATGAGGTCAAGTGCCTTGTAACAACACTTTATTAAAGGTCACTTCTGAACTCAGAAATTCATCTTTTTCTCTCTAATCATCCAGCAGTACTCAGCGCCCAGGGACATCATAAGTATCAGTGGTGGGAAGAGATTGTTGACCAATTAATTGCGAGGAACAAGTATCAGGAATTTAATTTTGGAATTAAATTCTGCCCTAACTTCAGTTCGTACAAGTTTATTGTTCTATCTTTCAAATATTCCCTCACAGTCGCCCCGGTACTAAAATTCCAGCTGTTCCACATTAAAAAGGATAGTGTGTTCGCTCCAGTTGTGCAATGGCCACAAATCACTATCCAGATCAGATCAATGTAAACAAGTTAATTCAAAATAGTTTGGATTCCTCTCCCTTCCCCAATCCTTTTGTAACATGTTGCAAGGCATTTGAATATTGCTCAGAGCTTTAGTGGTTTGGCAAGTCTGTGACAGAAGATCCAAGACAATTCAATGCGCTACATTCATATATGCAAACTGGATTCAATGCAAGTAGACGGGCAGGTGAATAGTGGATTGTTTTAAGAGAATTGTTGTCTCTGCTGGGTGCAATTTTCCCCTGTCTGGATGTGGCAAGAAGGCAAAATAATTGTGCAAGTTGGCACTTGTGAGATAATTGTACTCTTCTTGCCAACTCATCAGATATGTGCTAAGTGAGAAGCTCCTTTGTGGATATTATGTTCCTAATGAACCTGCTGAGTCAGGTTATGAATCACTTCCAATTCAAATGGGATTCATTTTATGGAAATTCTCCACTCACCAACAATTAAAGCCCTTACTGGTTAATTAAGGATCTCAACTCACCACTAACCCAGTTGCCTGCCTGTAGCTGGTTTTCCAACTGGAAAGTCAGGGCAATCTGCTGCCAGTTTTGGGGTGCCTCCATTTATCTGAATTTGGAATCAATTGTAGGCACGATGGGGAAGGGGTTTCACCGCTGTGAGTCAACACTTTGCACTTGCCTTTGACCCACCTTGTCCCCTCGCTCACGCAGCAATACCACCTTCCCCCGCCTGACGAGAAGCAAAAGGAAAGGCCCTAACTTCACGTAGTTGGATTCACCAAAGAGTAGGCCTCAGCCAATGGTCTTTGGGAGCCAGAAGCTGGTGGCCTCTAATTGGTGAGCACCTAAGCTAGTCCTCCAGCTCTTAACAAGCTGATTGGCTCATGGGCTTTTTCTGCAGAGAAAGCATCAATGCAGTTGACATCTAACCCTCCTGCCCTGGTTCTTAGCCTGGAATATGGAAATACCAGCCTGCATGCTTTAAGGCAGGTGCTCAAGATTTGCAGCATACCAAGAAAGCACGGCTGGTCTAAACACGTCACTATTAGTCGAAGAATCACTTGGAAACATGCTGGTGCTCATTCAAATATGAAATTGTAATGCTGTTTGTGTAGAAATGGCTAACCCATCTTACAAAAATCTATCATAAATCTCATGTTGCAGATCTGAGTGATGAATTATGGACTTGCCACATTGGTCAGAATTTAAAATCGTGGTCCAAGCCAGAATGGCAGGTTGGGAATCTGTTGGAATGTGGAGGGAGAATTGCTGTGGGTCTTTAAGTCAGCCATGGCATTAGCATCCTGCTTCTGGGTTTGTCACCAAACAGGGTAGGATGACATGCCATCAAAGAATTTTCATTTAAATGAGCCCAGCAGGGCCAGACAGGGTGAAATGTTGATTTATTCCTGAAAGTTTCAGCACCACATGAAAAGAAGTATGACCTAGAAATGTTACCCCCACAACAAAGCTCCCCCAGACTCCCACCCAAGGACTTGGAGCCATCGTCCTGCTGCAGGATCTGAGAGACAACAGTGAGTTGATGTTTTTCAAGGATTGAAGGCAATGACCACACTCTCAAACCAAGCAGACATGATGGGGGTGGCCAAGGAAGTCAACAGCAAGAATGTCGTCCCTTCAACCCGGGTGTCATATTGGATAAAGATATTCCAGAAGCTTGGGAGAGCAGGAAAGGTATTGCATAGCAGCTTCAGGCCCCAAGCCCACACTGACTTTCTTCTTTGCAGCACTCCTCAGATCAGCATAACATGCATTTCCATTCATTCTCGTCTCTCTAATTATCCCCATCTGAATTTATAACACTGATACTCACATGCATCCAGTATGCTCCCACACCCATGCTTCACAGTGACACTTTACAATGGTTGCCCTTCTGTCTGCTTCACACAATCCATTTCTCACACACATAGCTCTCTGCTTTCTCTCCTTGTAAGAGACAAGAGTGCAGAACTCCAGAAAGAAACAGACAGACAAAGCCCTGTAATGATTAGCAGCTTATCAGCCTTTGGCAATGACAGTCCACCTTTGCCACTGGGAAAGAGATCTCATTCCAGCGGGCTGAAGATATTCAGCAATGATCTGCCATGAATTTCTGGTCTTCCTGAGGCTCCGGTTTTCACACATGCAACCAGAGCTGGTCCTCTGTCTGTGTTAGGGGTCTATTCTCCTTTGAGCTGGGTCTCCATGTCAATCCCCTCTGTCTTGCCAAGCAGCATGCGTGGCTTCAGTATTTCAATGTTAATAATGAGACCTTTATCAAGAAAATGAGCTTATACTCCTGTTACAGCATCTTGGCAGAGACTGCAATGTCAGACAGAGCTGTTGGTGTTCCTGTTGCTGATGGTGTTGTTGGCGCTTCTCCTGTTTCTCACCAGATGCCCCAGGTAGAACTGCATTAGTTGCTCTCAGACTGCAGTGAAAACTGACAGCAGGGAAAGACAGGTGAAGGTGTGTGAATTTAAAGAAGTGGCTGGTAATCAGTTTGAAATTCCAGTCAAGCAGTAAAAGTAAGCAGTAGGAATGCATTTTCTGAACTGCTGAATATTTCCACCACTCTCTGTTTTCATTTCAGATTTCCAACATCTGCAGTGTTTTGCTCTTGTATAGTAAATCTACTTTTCTTATGAAAGAGGAGCTGCCTATCTGAGTTAGGGTTGACATCTTTGCCAACTTTCTCTTTTAATGACAGTTGCAACAAGGGTGTCTACGTGACAAGTTATCACACACCGGTAGGATTTTGGGAGGTTGGAAAATCTTCATAATCTCCACGAAATTATTTAATGTCGAAATAGTACAATGACCATGGATTCTGTAATTACATAAAAGCAACTGCAACAGAAGTAGAGCCCCTATCTCTGCAAAAGAAGTAACTGACAAGACAAGACTTTGATTTTAATAACTGGGCATTTTTTTATAAAACATTCACTGCAAAAAGTATATTATAGGACAAGGTGTAGACTGTATGGCCCCTCTATGCAATCAGATCATTTTCCAACTTATCCACACGTTCTTCAAATTAATTAATGCCAAATGACTTTATTTGTTTGTCCTCAATGTACTCATTGGTGGAGCATCCACAGTTAAATGGAGTAGAGAAGCCCATACATGCTTAAGTCAAAATGTTTGCCTCATTGCAGTCTTCAACAGCCAACCATTTACTCGAGCACTTTAACCCTGACTGTCCAGCCCACCTTGCTGAAGTAACAACAACAAGTAGTCATGGTGAGACCATTTTTCCACACTCCCAGGTTCTAGAAATGTATTCAAAGGGGATTGAGTAAGCATGGCACTACAGTTAGGACAAAGATTTTGACTACCTTTATAAACTTTCATATAAAATCAGCACTGGAATAGGTCAAGTAATCTCTCTAAAGGGGGCTCCCAAATCTTCATCTCCCAACTCAGATTAATGAAATGAGCAGCAGTTCAACTTCATGGAAACATGGCACAGGCAGGCAAACAAAATATGGCACTCAAGGTGCAGATGTCTGCCAGGCACGTTTGTGTACTGTAGAGGTCAATATGGGAGGTCTCCACAGGGTACATTTTAGCCTTCAAAAAGAAATGGACAGATCACCTGGCATCACCCTAGACACCAGACACCACATTGGCAAACGCAGCCCAGTCAACCTTGCAGAGTCCTCCTTACATACATCTGGGGTCTAGTGTCAAATTGGGAGAGCTGTCTCACAGACAAGTCAAGCAATCAATAGAAATCGATAGATAGAAATGTATTGTTTTTTGTATTTGTGAAAATATAGTAAAATATGTATAAGTCACCACAAAAACAGTACTAATTAATTACATAAATTATACATATAAAAAAAGAGACAAAATTAAGAGAAATATTATTTTTGCTCATTTAACTCTCAGTTTCACAAACCGACCACTGCTGAGGACCAAGGCTTGCCCTGCTGCTGAAGACCAGAGAGATGCCATGGGAGTCCTCAACATCGACTCCAGACACCATGAAGTCACATGGGACTAGGTCAAACATGAACAAGGAAATCTCCTGCTGGTTACCATGTACTTTGACGAATCAATGGCTCCTCCAGGTTGAACACTGCTTGGAGGAAGCACTGAGGGTGTCAAGCACAATAAATACAGTAGCTACAACGGCAGGTCAGGGAATAGGAATCCTATAGTGAGTAACTCACCTCCTGTCTCCCTAAATGCTGTCCACCATCTGCAAGGCACATGTCAAGAGAGTGATGAAATACTTTCCACTTGCTTGGGTGAGTGCAGCTCTTACAACACTCAAGAAGCCTGATACCATCCAGGACAAAGCAGCTCATTTGATTGGCACTACATCCACAATAATTTACTTGCTCCACCGATGATGCTGCGTAGCAACAGTGTCAACCAATAACAAGATGCACTACAGAAATTCACAAAAGATCCTTAGACAGCACCTTTCAAACTCATGACCACTTCCTTCTAGAAGAATAGGGCAGTAGATACATGAAAATACCACCACCTGCAAGTTCCCCTCCAAGCCACTCACCATCTTGGAAATCTATTATTGTTCCTTCTGTGTCACTAAATTAAAATCCTAGAATGCCCCACCTAATGGCATTGTGGGTGTCCCTACAGCACATGGAATGTAGTGGATCAAGAAGGCAGTTCACCACCACCTTCTCAAGGGCAATTAGAGATGGGCAATAAATGCTGTCCCATGAAAGAATAAAAGGGCTTACATTGGGAAGGATGTTCCATGGGTTTTTAGTTCCTCTGTTTCTTAAGTACTAGCAACTAGGAAAGATTTATGCTTGATCTCCACTTTTGCAGGGTTAACTGCTTTTGGTCTGGGCAGCTGAGTAGGGGAGGGGTAATTGCCCATTGTTCCCAGTCTTCATATCTAACAACATGTCCTAATGGAACTCAGCATGGCTGTGAAGCTCTCCATAAACGGATCACTGATTACAATTCATTGGCAAGGCTCATGCATGAAAGATAGCCATTTGTATCTGGCACTCTTGGAACTTTATTCCAGTGAAGGGGTTGTTGCTTTCAGAAGAAAAGACAAGGGAAATTATTGGAGGTATGAAAATATAAGATACAGATTAAAGAATGAGATTAAAGAATTCCTTCACAAACTCACTAGATTAAGATTGATCTGAATCCTTTACATTTGGAAGATTTATTGCAGAAATGTAACGTGGAACACTGAAGAAGCACGACAAGAAGGTTGTAAAACTATGACACAAGCAACTGCTACACTCTAACTTTCCGTCGAGATATAAAGCTGCGGAGTTGTTTGAACTTGTCCTAAGCACTACATACACAAACCATAAATGTGGTTCACCATTATCTAAATAGATCCTGTTATCTTGTTATACTCTGTTCATAAACAAAGAAACTTGCTTTTGTATCTTAACACTCATTGATGAATGGTGTGTGGTCGTAAATGCTTTTGCCAGTCCCACTGGTTATGATGTGAATGCTCCTACCAATGTTGTTAATCATGGTTATACTAGCCAATTAAACGGCTCGTCCTATACACCAGAAACTCATAATTTTTAGCATTTATTCACAGGTTACATATGCTGCGCTTAACTAAAAACTTATATAATGACATTCTTATAGAAAGGTCCTTGAAAATCTTGTATTAACAATCTTGTTGACCGCAAAGCTACTGTAATGTAAACAAATAACATTATAGGTGGTGCCAAAATTATCTGAGACATGGTTTTTATCTGGTATACTGAATGCTGGCAGGGAAAGTAAACAGCTTCCACCAGTGGCGTAATTGATTGTAGCCACTATTTTTGATTGATCATAGGTTGGTCATCCTTTCAATCTCAATCCACTTTTGCACCAGGAAAGGTTCAGACATATTCAGCAAGTCATAAATCCAAATTTGCATGAATTCTGTATGTGGAGACTTGGGTTTACACGAGTAAAAGAAATGTTTGAGATGGTTAATGGAATGAACCGTTACGAAAAGTAGAGGACATGATACTCTAGAATTTAAAACAAACGCTGAAATGGAGATGAAGGCAGAAGATTTTTGCAATCTGTCTACAAATAAAGTTAGATGCATAATTATCTTGTGAGTTTATGAACCAAGTTAGTCAGAGGTTTATCATTGACCAGAAACCATACTAGAACAGCCATTGTTAAAACCAAGTCTCGAGGAGTATACTGTTACTCTAGTTCCACTAATCCACAGACTGCAGCATAAAATGAAAATATGTTTCCCAGTAACCAAGATGGCCAATTAAATCGCCTTATAAGGTTTTATATTTAAAAAGTCTATCAGCCAGCTTTCGACAATAAAATCATTTACTAGTTTATTAAATTTCAAATTTATTCAATAACTGGTTAATATACACAGTCAGTTATATAGATGTATGAATGTTTATCTCTGTAAATAACTCAAAACACGGATAGAGCACAAATATAAAGTTGCTGGAAAAGCTCAGCAGGTCTGGCAGCACCTATGAAGGAAAAAACAGAGTTAATGTTTCGGGTCCGGTGACCCTTCCACAGAACTGATGGTGGCTGGGAAAATGTCAGTTTATATACAGAAAATAGGGAGGTGGATGGGGTAGGGAGTAGACAATAGGACAGAGCCTTAAGAGAGTGAAAGACAGTTGGAACGACAAAGGAGTTGCTAACGATCAGGCTGGGAGGGTGAATAGTTGTTAATGGGGACTGTTAGTGACTAACAACAGGGGGTGTGTAACGGCCGACTATGTGGTAACAAGGCCTGGTGTGTGGGGTAGGGGGCTGGGACATGGGAGAGTTAAGGCCCTAAAATTATTGAACTGGATTTTGAGCTCGGAGGGCTGCAAGGTGCCCAAGTGGAAAATGAGGTGTTGTTCTTCCAGCTTGCCTTGAGCTTCACTGGAACACTGCAGCAAGCCTGAGACAGAGATATTGGCCAGGGAACAGGGTGGTGTGCTGTAGTGGCAGGCAACAGGTACTTCAGGGTCTTTTTTGCGAGCAGAATGTAGATGTTCTGCGATGCGGTCACCCAGTCTACACTTCATTTCCCCAGTGTAGAGGAGATCACATTGTGAGCAGCGAATGCAGTAGACTAGATTCTGGGAAGTGCAGATGAGGTGTTGCTTTACCTGGAAGGTATGTTTGGGCCCTTGGATGCTGGGGAGGGAGGAGGTAAATGGGCAGGTGTTGCATCTTCACCGGTTACAGGGGAAGGTGCCATAGGGCTGTGGGGGTAGTGGGGGGGTGGTTGGTGTTGAGGATGAAGGAAGTGTGGACCAGGGTGTCCCAGAGGGAATGGTCCCTGTGGAAAGCGGACAAGGGAGGGGAGGGGAATATATGTCAGGTGGTGGCATCTCGTCGGAGGTGGCGGAAATGGCATCTGATGATCTTCTGGATATGGATGCTGGTGGGGTGGTAGGTAAGACAAGGGGACTAATATCTACTATAAATCCACTGACTCCCACAGCCACCTGGACTATACATCTTAACAGCTCACTTCCTGTAAAGACTCCATCCCATTCTCTCAGTTCCACCTTCTCCGTCGCATATGTTCAGATGAGGCCAACTTCGACAAAGGAGCCTCCCTAAATGTCTACTTTCTTCCTCAACCGAGGATTCCCCAGCTCCGTTGTCAACAGGGCCCTCAACCAGGTCCAACCCATCTCCCACACTTCCGCCCTCACCCCTTCTCTCCCCTCCCGCAACAGCGATAGGGTCCCCTTTGTCCTTCCCTACCACCCCACCAGCTCGATATACTGGATCCAATATACAAACCACTGAAAAACAGAACCATAAGTAATGCTAGCCACTCCAACAAACTGAGGCATATAAGTAACAAACCGGAGAGAACACCAACGCTTCACCGGAGGTGCACTGACAATGTTACCTTGCATGGTGACAAAATGGCTGCTATCAAACACACTAGCTTGGCGAGCAAGTCTACAACCTCATCCACAGCCCAAGCTACAAATCTTCTCAAAAACTTTAGGTGAATAGTGTAGATGAGAACTCGAAAGGATTTTTGTTGAAAAGGAAACTAACCCATAATTCATTAAATGATGCAGCTAAACCTATAACTGTGAAGGGCCACAGGTTCCTTTGATGGGGAGGAATTGGGATTTTCTTCCTAGCAGTTCAATGAAAGCCACAGTTATTAAATAGGATAAGTGGAGTTCAGAGACTTTGGAACTCCTTGCCGTGGAAATTTGTGGAGACAGAGTCCTTGTGTATATTTAAAGCTGAGACAGATTGATTCTTGCTCAGTAGAGGAATCAAGGTTACAGCAAAAATGCAGAAAAGTAGATGTGAAGACTGTCAAATCAGCCACAATTCTACTGATTGGTGAAGTAGGCTTGAGAGTCATCAAGTCTGAATGGCCTTCTCCTGTTCCTATGTTTCATATCTTATGGCCTAATGGAGAGTATATCCCAGTTCCATTATACAAAGAGCAACGGAGTGTGGACTTGTTATCTGAACCCGTGGTAGTGGTGAAGAAACCATCCATAAACAGAGTTGACATACACCTGGGCAATCATTTCACTGGAGTTAAGGCTACGACTTCACCCATAATCACAAAAAATCTGAATGAGGTTAAAGCAACATAACCATTACAGGTTCCAGGTATTTTTCCATTGTGTGTAGTGACCAGAGCAAGTCCATCACCAGAGGTCAAAGTCATACTGCAAACAGATGTTAGAATAACTGAAACTTTGTTTGAAGAAGTAGATAAGTCAAAGGAAGGATTTGGCATGTCTTCGTTATTCGAGGCTCAAAACACAGATCCAGAGTTAAACTTATATAAGGTATGATTTGTCTGGATTGCATGCAAAACAATACTTTTTGTTGTATTTCGATACATATGACAATAATAAATCAAATCAAATCAAAGTCTGTCACCTATCATTCACAAACACGGGGAGATTTGGAGGGGTAGCGTTGGACTCTCACGACAATTATTAAAACCATTGTCATGAATACACACGGGATTAGGAGAAAGAATTAATTTGCTACCAAAGATTCCCCACACGAATCTACTGGATTCAGTCGATTTGAACTGATCTATGGCCATGAGATAAAAGGTCCATTAAAACATATTGAGGAACTGTTCTTTAGAGAAAAGGATAAATTATCAATGTCAGATCATGTTTCTGGAGATACTTGCAAGAGCATTTAATTTCACACAGGAACATTTAAAATCTTCACAAGCACAAAATAAAAGAATGGGAAGACAGGTATGCCTGCACAACATGCAAATATATGCATAAAAATAGTGAAGCTGTAAAAGAAAATCCCCAGTTGCTAGTGATAATAGGTACTGCAGATGCTGGAGAATCTGAGATAACAAGATGTGGAGCTGGATGAACACAGCAGCCAAGCAGCATCATAGGAGCAGGATGCTGCTTGGCCCGCTGTGTTCATCCAGCTCCACACCTTGTTACCCCAGTAGCTAGTCACTCTTTGTCTCTGCAAATTGCTTTCATGTAAGGCAAAACCCACCTTTAGAGATATTGAAAGGTCAAATCCTCAATGGGTGAATGAAAAGGTGAGAATCAATATGTCCTCAGCCTCATGCCTTCATCAAAAAGTCAAAAGAAATCAGCTGGGGATTGAAGGAAAATATCTCGCCAATGTATACAATCTGGGCTGGTGTCAAATTACTGCTTCAATCTTTATTTTTGCTTTCCAACACATGATATTTGTGTCATGTCTTGCCTCTTTGTGTGTCTGGTTGTTTGTGTATGTAATCCTCTTTAAAGGGGAATAGTTTGATCTATTGAGTTAGAAGTTAGTAATTGGCTTCTTTTCTGTCACCAGTTAATTAAAATCTGTTTGCAATAAATGGCTGTTTTCTTGTTAAGTACAGAAACCTGATGAGCATTTTTATTTAACCTGGGTTCATCAGTCAGGTAAATTAGGACGTTGGATAGTTCAAATGAATCTCTTCACATTTATGACAACTGCAGGACTGGTGTAGAGATAGTAGGAATTGCGGATGCTGGAGAATCTGAGATAACAAGGTGGAGAGCCGGATGAACACAGCAGGCCAAACATCATCAGAGGAGAAGGAAAGTAGGAAAGCTTTCTGAAGAAGGGTCTCGACCTGAAACGTCAGCTTTCCTGCTCTTCTGATGCTGCTTGGCCTGCTGTGTTCATCCAGCTCTACACCTTGTTATCTGCAGGACTTGTGTGGCTTGATTTCCAGCAGACTGCCCCAGTGAGTCATGACACTTGACACACTCCAGAACAAAGCAGCATTGCTCATCCAGAGCCTTTAAAATTTACTCCTGTCAATACTAAAGTACAGTGACCGCTGGGTGTACCATCTGTAAGATGTTCTGCAACAACTCACTCAGGCTCATTTGACAGCTCCTTCAGAACAGTTCTGAAGAAGGGTCACTGGACCCAAAACATTAACTCAGCTTTCTTATTACAGCTGCTGCCAGACCTGCTGTGTTTCTCCAGTTCTTTGGGTTTCTTTTTGAATTCAGTAAATTGGAATTGGCAATCCTTATTAATTGCATCCTCATTCCAAATTCAGGGGATCTCAACGATGCCCTTGGTGTGGTGACCTTACACAGGAAATCCCACAAAGTGAACTTGGAGCTTTTCACACTCAAGACTAGGGCACTTACTAAATTATCTATTGAGGAATTCTTCTTCCTTTATTGTCAAAGACAAGTAAAGTCAATATTCCTTCTGCCATTCATATGTAATTTACTCTGTTCAGTTTTCCTTTCATGCTAATTTTGTGAAAATTAGCTGTTTCTCTTATCCTAAAACCTCTTGTCTGTACTTAGCATACTGTATGTGATCTCAGTTCATTCATTCCTGTGGCATTTCTGCCAAATTCCTTATTGCTGACAACATGTAATATTCATGGTCAGATGGATTCAATCTGTTTTCAGTTCATAACTGAATTATATGATATTTTTAATTTTGTTTGCAAGCACGTCTGATGGTGAAAAGGGGCAGTAAAATGTACAGCAGTTTGTAAATGGACCATATTGAAAATTTTTGGAAGTTTGAACCCCAGAGCTCGATTTTTCAATGCAATTTCTGGAATCTGACAACCGAATAATTTCCACATCTAATCATTCAGACAATACAATCCTGAAACATCCGTAACTGGGCCAGAACCTTATCAGGAGGTGGGAACTGCTTGTGGAATACAAGTGACAAAGGCAGATGGCAGCCATAATGGGGCCTTCTGCCGCTACTGCTCTCTTCAAGAAGACAGGAGGCAGCACCTCAGAAGGAGAGCAGCTTCAGTGCAGACAGAAGACGGGAAACAACAAAATAAAAGGCAAGGTGCATGATCTGGCATAAAAACTTTAACTTCTGCCTGTATCTAACCCAATAATTGTGAGTCCAATATTATGAACCAGACTGTTCCAAATGGCTGAATGACAGACTGAAAGTTGCATTCTTCGCCTCCATGTTCCAATAGATAGCTCCACAAGGAACGTAACAGGTCATTGATGGCAGATAGGTTCCTGATGCCCTCTCCCTTGGCTCACTTTGAAACCTGTCTTGGAAATATCAGGTTCCAGAGTTCCAGGAATGTAACCTGTGTGCATCCCTAAGCACTCGGAAGATACAGCCTAGGAATTTACCATTGTTCTCTGTGGCACCAAAGGGAGAAAATGTGAATTCCAGTTCCCACTCCTGACTCCAATCAATGGTACCTGCTGGAAAGTGGGCATCAGATGATGGCAAGGTCAAGCTTAATTATGGCACTCCAATCTCCAGGATAGCTCACTATCTAATATTTCATGTGAATAATGTCAGCGAGTGACTGACATTTTGTCCATATCATCATTTTCCATGTAACTGGAACTGTAAAAGAAGTGGCAGAAGACAAAGAGAATGACAAATTCAAAAACAAAACCTTTTGTCACAGTTTACAGTACAGAAATATAATTTGTAATGTTTTCTCCGATGTGCTCAATTCTCAGACTACAGCCTTGACCTTAAGAAGGAATGAAACCCTTGCTCAAGGCTTCAGCAAGTGATGTACAGATATGTCAAAACCAAAAAGATTTTTGACTCTTGAGTCCCATTTAACTATTCACACTCAGATTCTTGTTCAAACCCAGCAAGGTTCATTACCTGGCCAGCTAGCAGAAATGTGAACTTGAATGATGGTAGGCCACTGCCATAATCCATGGAAATGGCCACCAGCAGTAAGGTAAACGGAGCTGGCAGTGGCCTGGGCAGGATATTGCTGGGATGTATCACTTTGGACATGACTGTGATCAGGGTGAGATAAATGAAGGGCAGGCAAAGGAGGCCCAAGATTTCCTTAAGGGGTAAAGAGGAATGTTCCTACAACCTCTGACCCACACGGCGACTCAAAATTAAATTAAAAGTTTAATTTATTTCATCTTTCCTGGTCCTCAAACCAGCTTCAGGCAGCTTTGGGTTGGCAGGGCATGAGTGTTTTCATGCTAGTCACTGATTTTAGCAACACTGGAAAATAAGAACAGGAATAGGCCATTCAGCCCTTGAGCATGTTCCACCATCCCATGAGATCATGGCTGATCTGTGGCCTAACTCCATACACCAGCTTTCAGCCCACAGCCCTTAACACCTACACTTCACAAAAAATGTATCTATCACAGATTTAAAATTAATAATTGATCCTATATCCACTGTCATTTATGAAAGACGGTTCAAGACATCCACAACCCTTCCACTTCTCACTTATTTATCAAAGAGGGAAGCAGGAGTGAATCTGTATTCCACAACTAGTTATTTACATTTTATTGTTCAATACAAACTCCTGTCTACCCTCTCCCCTTACTAATCAACTCCCTTACCAGGAAAAATCAAGCCTTAAATACATGTTCCAATGAGATCAGCTGCCCTCTGTGACTTCTGGAACATACCCTGGTTCATTTTTAACAAGACCATTTCTGAAGAAGGTTCTAGGCCCGAAACGTCAGCCTTCCTGCTCCTCTGATGCTGCTTGGCCTGCTGTGTTCATCCAGCTCTACACCTTGTTATCTCATAATTTACAACATTTCTGTCACCACTGCTGCCCTTGTTCATGACTCAGAGTAAAATGACAGATCATGCCCCAGTTACAATGCACTTAGAGAGGATCTCACTAACTTGGACCAGGTTTATTTTCCACATGCAATTTAAACTTGTGGGGTTTTTTTGAGTCAAAAGCAGTGGTAATGAAGTTTCCTAGTCCATTTTCATTGCCCCATGCGTGGTTTCCAGGTGAGAGAAGTTAAAACAATGGTCTACATATCATACAAGCATTAGCTATAATTATGGAGGAATCTTCACAAGGACAGAGGGGTTTTGCAACACTTACTTAGAATATTCATGCATAAAAAATGAAAAAGTGTCAATGGACTATGTTGGAGTTCTCCTTGTAATGTGAACCAGAGTGAGAGACAAAGAGACCGTAGAGTGGCCTTCAGTTCTCTTTTATTCGGAGAACATGCTGTTACGTTCTTCTGAGCCTAGGCTATTGCAGGGCGTAGACGTAGCCTTCTTATACAATATCGTACCAGATGCTTGTGTCCACAGCATTTTTACAGTCATCACTTCCTTAATATGATCAACAGATGTCTTTTTTACAGAGTATTGACCTTATTGTAGTTCTTTCACGTCTACCTCTACGACGTGTTGATATAATCAGTCCCCCTCTATGATGCAAAACTACTATTGTGCCTGATAAGTAGCCATTAAACTCTTTAACTCTGATCTTATTAAGGCCCCTTTAACCTTCTCCTGCTTTGTAGGTATCCACTGAACCCCACAACTATAATGTAAGTTGACAATGATGACAACGAAAGCAACTAAACATTGGCTAAAGAGGTAGGCTTTCATCCTAAAGAAAGTCAGTGAGGTAATGTGCTGGAGAGCTAAGGTAGAGAATTTTGGAGGTTTAAACAGAGACAACAAAGGTAACAACCACTCAGAGCAATCAAAATTGGCAATTTATAAAAAAACACAGTAGAAATGTGAAGATCACAGAAAGACAGGGTTTAACACCTACTTAATCTTTCATGAATAGTTCTTTAGCTTCCTTTGGAAACTTCTGAGGATCAAATGGTAGTATAAAATGGCAGATTCTGGGGCTCTCATCTAAGCCGAAACATCCCAACCACATAGTCAGAACATCTGATGCTCGCTGAACGAAGCAAACCTTCTCAGGAGAGCTTGAGTCTCGGATGCCCCATCATGGCAGTAAAAGGATACTCAGAAGTCTTCAAACAGGAGTTTGAATATCAATTGTGGCCCCAGGAGAAGCCTACCCAGGATCACTACAACTGTTGTAATCAATTTTTTTAAACTGATGTGTTCACTTTGGAAAGCAAGTGCACATTAGGGTCATAGGGAAAGTGTAAGACAAGGAAACTGCGAGCCAGCAACTCATCCAAAACTTTGCGTGCCTGTGGTATCCTGTCCTATTTACAGCAAAGCCTTCCAGAGCTTCACAGTCACCTACATACCCACTGGAATCCTACCAAACACTGCAGTTGAATAACATAGACCCCTATCTTTCCATCCAACGATGGAGAAAAGGTGAGCATACCCATAACAGAAGGAATGAAGTGAAAACAAAAAGGTCTTCAAAACACATGTCATAGAACTTTCTGTAGTCCTCATGTTTGTCAAATTCCCTGCATCCGTGGATCTTTCATGCTCCTCTCTATCATGTTTCTGTCTCCTTTAATCTGTTTTCCATTTAATTTCATTATTAAGGATCAGTCATTCTTAGTCACTTCCATTTTTGAATTACTCTAGGGGGTTTCAACCATTCTACTGAATCCCTGCCAACTTAGAAGCAAAACTGTTGCACAATCCCAGATTCCTACAAATTGACTCTTTTATTTTCCCACTGTTTTGTTTTGCAAAAACCTTTACACAAATTGATGTGGGGTCAAATCAAAACACACTATGCTCATGAGATACTTGCCAGGCCACTTGCCAGAATATGTGTACATTGTTGGGTGGTGTTGGATATTGATGGAGATAAGGCAGGTTTGTTTTGGTTGTGACTTTTTTATATTGTTCATTTATGGGATGTGGGCATCGCTGGCTGGGCCAGCATTTATTGCCTGTCTCTATTTGCTCTTGAGAAGGAAGCTGGTGGTGAGCTGCCTTCTCAGACTGCTGCAGTCTACTTGCTGTGGCTTGACCCACAATGCCCTTAGGGAGGGAATTCCCTCCATGAAAACTTGCTTTCAACAGCCACACCTCCTTTTTTAGCTACTGTCTCCAGCTCTGACTTAGTCCATGCAGATTCCAAATAAATCCATTCTTCAATCCACCCACAATTGCAGGCATCTTCTAATTAAAGTCACCATAGCCCCAGAGGACCATATGGCTGTTCTCTCATTAGAGAGAGAGATGACTTGTGTAGAGGTCACCACACCTCAGGCAAGGAGTGAGGTTGAAAAGGCAGGCCATTCATGGTGACCTCAGCTGGTGTGGGCATTGAATTCACACTGTTTGCATCACTGTGCATCACAAAACATCTAGGAAGGATGTGTTGGCCTTGGAGTGGGTTCAGAAAAGTTTTACAAGAATGATCCCAAAGATGAAAGGCTCGTCATATGAGGACCGATTGAAGAGTCCGGGTCTGTACTCAATTGAGTTTAGGAGGATGGGGGAGGGGATCTGATTGAAACTTACAGAATACTGAGAGGCCTGGATAGAGTGGACATGGAGAAGATGTTTGCATTAGTAGGAGACACTAGGGCCCCAGGGCACAGCCTCAGAGTGAAGGGATAACCCTTTAAAACTGAGGTGACGAGGAATTTCTTCAGTCAGAGGGTAATGAATCTGTGGAACTCGTTGCCACAGAAGGCTGTGATGGCCAAATCATTGAATGTATTTAAGACAGAAATAGAGAGCTTATTGATTAGCAAGGGATCAAGAGTTATGGGGAGAAGGTGGAGAACAGGGGTTGAGAAAAATATCAGTCATGATCAAATGACAGGGGGAAATTGGTTGATCTGAATGATCCAGTTCTGATCTTCTATCTTATAGTCTTATGGTCTAAAGCAACGTTCTAACCAACTAAGCTAGACCTTGAAGCATACTATGAATAAGTCTATTTACTGCTTCCTATGATCCATGCTCAACACCGAGCAGGTCACGTGTACACCTTTCATCCTATCAAGTAGCACAAACTCACTCAATCTCAAAGCTGACCTAGTCTGTCGATTCATTTTATCCTTTATATTATCTGGCGCATTTCCAAAAGTTTTCAACAACTTCATGATAACAATGAGCCGCATTGTTTTTCTTCTCTTTTTCATCCCTCTGACCTTACACCAATATCTATTCATAATACTGTCTCATCTTCCCCTCTCTGACCCTGAATGATCTGTGCTTCACAAAGGCCTGAACTTCATTCAACTACAACCATATCTCTATGAAGTTTGAGTTCAACATGACACTCACCTCCGCTTTCACTTCTTTGGTTGGAAGTATAGCAGATGTTTTTAGTCGTCTCTAGTATTCACATCTACCTGGACCCTTCCCTCTAATCTCATACCGTCTCTCAATCCTTTTGTATGGTGTGGAGGTGCTGGTGTTGGACTGGGGTGTACAAGGTCAGAAATCATATCACAACAGATTATAGTCCAACAGGTTTATTTGAAAACACAAGCTTTTGGATCCTCACTTCTTCTTCAGTTGTTAGTGAGAGAGGTAGTATCAAACACAGAATTTATAAATAATAGACCAAGAGGTCACACCACTGATGAGGATATTCTAAACAAACCTAGCGTGCTGTTAAATCTTTAGTCAGTTGGAAGGTTTTAATTGATTAATATGTATATGTAAATCCCTGAATTCCTTTGAAGTTAATGACCTGAGAGAACTAAAGGTTTTATCAATGCAAAGAATAGGTGACATTTTAGGTGTTAGGTATGTTATGCATGTTAGGTATGAGACCTTGTTTAGAATCTGTTTGTGTTTTAGTTTGGAGTCAGAATGGTTTTATTTCTAAAGACGGAATTTATAAAACACCACATTGACTGACAGTCCACAAATTGTGAACTTTTTGAACAGAATAAAATGTATCTGCAAATACAAACTCGCCCCATTGATCTACGTGTGTGTGTGTGTGTGTGTGTGAAGGTGAGTGAGTGTGTGTGTGTGAAGGTGAGTGAGTGTGTGCATGTGTGTGCATGCGAGGGAGAGAGTGTGTGTGAAGGAGAGTGAGTGTCACTCACACTCCTCTCACACCCTCCCTCTGAATTTGATGCATTCTGTTCACTCAATTAAAACCTAGGCATTTTCATCAAAATAGATGACAAGTTTGGTACTGAATGGCAATCTCTGACACTTCCTCTTTCATCCTGCTAGACCATGATCCCATCACTGAATATCAAGCTATTCTTTCAAGATTATCATTAATGTCTCTTTCTCTGGAGATCCTCCCTCCATGTTCTCCACCCTCATAGAGTCCTAACACCAAACAGCTCACTTCTACCTGCTTCTCAATCCACAAACAGAACTGCCCTGATATATAAATATACATATAGACTGTTCCAGCCTCACTGAACTGAGTTTTTTCTATCTCAACTCAATTACTTTTCTCCTCTTGCCCAGTCTTTCCCCACGTACTTGGTGACTCTTCTGATGTCTTCCATCACAAGCAGTTCCAGTTCCTTCACCCCAGTCATCATATTTCTAACGTAAATCTCAAATCACTCTACGTCTCCATTCCTACCAGGATGGTTTGAAAGCTCTCTGTTTCTTACTTTGACAATTCAATCAGTTCTCATCCAACCATACCATCCTATGCTTGGCCAAACGTTTGTTTTCATATTGAACAACAACCCCTTCAACTCGTCTCACTTTCTCCAAATAAAAGGTTTTTCTGTGGGTGCCATCTTTGGCCTGTCTTTTTGTTGAATAAATAGGACATTCATTCCCATTCAGATATTCCTTTTTTTCCAATGTGTTTTCATGAGTGCATGGTGAGTATTACCCTTCCTTCAGAGTGATTGCCTCAATCAGAGATTTTCCAGGAGCAGTCTTCTATAAATTTTAGAATAAAGAAGGATATTTATTATCCCCTACATCCCAGAGGTTTAAAATTGTATTGTCTAACTTATTTGACTCATATACATTATCATTCATACAAAACTTGCATTGACTTGGAGAAAAAAACCAATACAAATTTGAAACATTTTAGTTCCTTTCCTAGCAGGCCTGTACTTTGCTAGATAAGTTTGAAGGCCGTGAAAAGCTTGCATTCTCGGTGAGCTGCAATTGGGAGGGTGCTCAGATGAACTTGGAGAGGAAATCCTCCCACTTTCAAGATACCACTGTAATTAATTTGACTGCATAATAGCCTTACAGCTGGTTTGATGACTTTCAAACGGTCTTTCTACCTCAGAATAGTTTCTGTTGTTATTTAAAAGCTACAACAAGCATTTCATCCTGTGACTTGTCAAAAGTCCAAAGTCCTTTCCCAAATAATATGTTGCATTAAACCAATAGTCCAGAACCATCTTTCAATTGCCATGTTAAGCCAAGGTCTCATCTGGCCTCTAGGGTGGATGTAAAAGATCCCATAGTTGTATTATGAAGAAAAGAACAGAGGATTTCTTCCTAGAGTTCAACATCACAAAACAAATCTGGTCATGATTACATTGTTGCCTGGAGGAGGTTGCTCGTATAAATTGCCTGCTATGTTTCTTACGTGATATTCCCAAAGAGCTTAAATTGTATTAAAACGGTTTGAAGCATCCAGTGATCATAAAAGCACTATGAAAATGGATTTGTTTGAAAACTTGTGTTGTGGTATAAGTTTGCTACATGACCTATATGCCTGTTCCTAAGTTCCTTGGACAGTGAGGAAGAGGTGTACCTAACTAATTACATGGTTAAGAAAGAGGTTTCTAACAGCACAATGTTGAAGCAAGTATTCTTGTCTAATTCCTTGATGAATAAATTTTACACATTGCAGAATAATAAGGAAATTAATCCGTTTCTTCTGTTGGCATAGCTTTATGCACAAGTCTGCTTACATTGCACATCAACATTTTAATTATAGATACAAAAGTAGAAATTGCCAGAAAATCTCAGCACTCATCAGTTCTGAGGAAGGGTCAATGGATCAGAAACGTTAATTCATATTTCTCTCCATAGATGCTGCCAGACCTACTGAGATTTTCAGGAATTTCTATTTCTTAATAGGTCTGGTAATATCTGTGGAACAAAATCTGAGTTAATGTTCCAGTGACCCTTCATCAGAACTAATGAGCGCTGAGATTTTCCAGCAATTTCTGTTTTTGTTTCTGATTTCCATCATCCACAGTTCTTTTGTTTTTTTCTAATATGGATATTTTATTTCTCTGTTGGTTACCTCAGATAATAACCAAAAGCTTATGTTCTATCTTGTTTAGATAACATTCAAAAACAAATTAATTTTGCCATCACAGATTCAATTTCCTAGTTCCTGGAGATATCTTTAATTGATGTTGCTTGGCAATGGAAAGGATGTTGTTTATAAACAGTGACTTCTGGTACATTCATCATGTTAATCATATAAAATCCTGTTCTGAGGTGTGCAGATCCAAAATATAGTGTGGTTCATTCAATTCAGGAGGCGGCTTTAATTCAAGTGTTTGGTGCAAGGATTTCTTACAGGGAGTTTTCCTAATGCAATACTTACACTGAATCATTTACTGTGATCAGTAATTCAAAAAGTATTAGTCATGGAGTTATACAGCATAGAAACACACGCTTTGATCCAACTTGTCCATGCCGACCAGTTACCTTAAATTAATCTAGTCCCATTTGCCAGCAGTTGGCCCATATATCATCCAAATCACTTTTAAATGTCGTAATTGTACCCGCGTCCACCACTTCCTGTAGCAGTTCATTCCATACATGCATTAGCATCTGCGAGAAAATGTTGCCTCTTACTTCCCTTCTAAATATTTCCCCTCTCACCTTAAACCTATGCCATCTAGTTTTTGACTCCCGAACCCCGAGGAGAAGACGTTGACTATTCACCCTGTCCATGCCCCTCATGATTTTATAACTTCTATATATGGTCACCCTGAGCCTCTGAAGTTCTAGGGAAAAGAGCCCCAGCCTATTCAGCCTCTCTCTATAGCTCAAACTCTCCAACCATGGCAACATCCATGTAAATCTTTTCTGAACCCTTTCAAGTTTAAAACATCTTTCCTACAGCAGGGAGACTAGAATTGAATGCAGTATTCCAGAATTGGCCCAATCAATGTCCTGTACAGCCACAACGTGGCATCCCAACACATTTGCTCAATGCACTGACCAATAAAGGCAAGCTTACCAAATGCCTTCTTCACCACCCTGATTACCTGTAACTCCATTTTCAAGGAACTAAGAACCTGCACTCTAAGGTCTCCTTGTTCTCTTCATCCCCAGGACCCTACCATTAAGTGTATAAGTCCTGTCCTGATTGGCCCTACCAAAATGTAGCACCTCACACTTATCTAAATTAAACTCCTTCTGCCACTCCTTGGCCCATTGGCCCATCTAATCAAGGTCCCATTGTACACTGAGATAACCTTCTTCGCTGTCTACTACACCACCAATTTTGGTGTCATCTGCAAACTTACTAACCATATCGTCTATAATCGCAACAAAATCATTTCTATAAATGATGAAAAGCAGTGGACCCAGCACCAATCCTTGCAGCACACCGCTGCTCACAGGCCTCCAGTGCAAACAAAAACCGTCCATCACTACTCTCTGTCTCCTACCTTCAAGCCAATTTTGTTGTATTGTATCACGATTGTGACCTGGGAGTTTGAATATCCCTCAAAGCTTGCCCCTTGGATTTTCTCTGAGTCATGGTGCTATCAGCAGAGAATCAGACTAGAATATCGTCCTACCACAAGACTATTTCCTACTTCCAGACCTGATTCCCAGACATCGAGGCCTTTTTAATTTATTCTGAAGGAACTCCACCCTACACCATAGGAGTCAGAGATAATAGGAACTGCAGATGCTGGAGAATCCGAGATAACAAGGTGTGGAGCTGGATGAACACAGCAGGCCAAGCAGCATCATAGGAGCAGGAAAGCTTGACGTTTCAGGCCTAGACCCTTCATCAGAAATCCCCTTGGTGTTGTGACAGATTACCACTATCTGCTGTAACTATGATGCTACTGTAACATGCCTCAGATGGTATATCTGCATTCTTTGCTTAATATACATATCTAGTCCAGCTCCAAATCAAATTCGACAAGTGAGAAATGGAATATCTTCAATGTATTGCAGGATGGTAACTCTGATCAACTGTATTAATTCTATCCTCATGGTTTTCAGAGGAACAGAAAAAGTTGCAAGGTACATGTCAAATATTTGAAGGAAAACTATACCAGTAAGTTTTACCATTCTTGTTTAAAAAAAGTCATGTTCAATATATTGGAACTGAAATTCAACAGCCCTCATTTTCACTGCAACTTCATTAAGATTGACAGGCCATAAACTTCGGCAGGCCTCAGCTTGATGCGGAAGGCCCAAATACAAGCCCATATATAATGGTCAGCCTTATAAGCCCAGTCATGCAGAGAGAGTGGGGTTGATTCCCTGTATTTGTTTTCCACGTGAATTTGTCTCACTAAAAGTGAATGCATTTTTGTTAGGTCACTGTACTCATGAATCCTTTCATGGCATGGATACTTGCTATGACTGCAGAGAAATGACTGCAATGCCTACTTATGCCAGTGGTGGTCCTTGATGGACATGAACTTAGACTAATGGTTGATATTTTTGTCTGATTTTTCAGCGTCCTTGCTCCATTACTGACCTTTGAGTTTAGCAAGATGGCAGCCAATGGAATTTTCAGCAATAAATCATTCTGTCTTATTGGAAGCTGTTTTCCATGTATCCAATTTTGTTCTGTGGCTTTTGAACATTGATTAGCCACAACTTGCTTGTTGGAACGTATCTTCTCCTTCACTTGTCACTTGTTCCAATTTTCTGCTGTTAAATTTCAACCATTTAGGTGCAAATATTGCACAGATATTTCTTTAAATGCAAATATAACATTTGAAATATGATTTCCTAAGTATGATGGTCAAAGAGACACCAGATTTTATATACAGATACATACAACAGATGCCAGATATATACCAACATTTGATCATTCAATTTGTTTATTTTGGATTTGGAGTAATGTTTATGTTAAAAGAAACTAACTCTGTCTCACATAAATTCCATTTCATTCAACTCATTGGCTAAATATGATAAATATTATTGTTCCCACTCAGTAAAGGCCTATTCTAAGCAGTGTTTATGAATTCCTGCCATTAGCGAGTGCCTCTTTATACTGTAATGATTGTAATCCATAACATATTTCCCAAAATGCCTGTTGGAAGCCTGCAGCAGAGTAAATGCATTTACCAAATTCCAAACTAAGTAGAGTCATACAGTCATACAGCATAGAAACAGACCCTTCGGTCCAACTAGTCCACGCCAACCTTGATCCCAAGCTAAACTAGTCACACCTGCCTGCACTTGGCCCGTATTCCTGCAAACCTTTTTTATTCGCGTACTTATCCAAATGCCTTTTAAACACTGTGACAGTACCCACATCCACCACATCCTCTGGGAGTTCATTCCACAAATGATCCACACTCTGCACAAAAAAGTTGCCTCCACCCCCACGGCCTTTCTAATCTTTCTCCTATCACCATAAAAATATGACCCCTCGTCTTGAAATTCCCTACCATACAGAAAAGACACGTGTCATTCACCTTTTCTGTGTCCCATGTGATTTTGAAAACCTCTATGAAGTCACCCCTCAACCTCCTATGCTCCAATGAATAAAGTCCCAGCCTATCCATCCTCTCTCTATAACTCAGACCTTCCATTCTCAACAACATTTTTGTAAATGTTTTCTGCACCCTCTCCATCTTAATAATATCCTTCCTATAACAGGACGACCAGCACTGGACACAATAGTCCAGAAGGGGCCTCACCAAAGTCCTGCACAACCTCAACATGACTTCCCACGTCCTATATTTCAAAAGTCTCAGTAATGAAGGCAAGCATGCTAAATGCCTTCATATGTGATTCAAATTTCAAAGAATTATGTACCTGAAACCCTAGGTATCTCATAAAAAGTGCTGCCCTTGCTTGTTTTCCCAAATTGCAATGCCTTGCATTTCTCCAAATTAAACTCCATCTGCCACAACTCAGCCCATTGACCCAATCGATGAAGATCTTTTTGTATTCTTAGATAACCTTCTTCACTAAATTTATTTTTGTTGCAGGATAACAAGAAAATGTCTTACTGGCAACTGTGCTGCTTTTTTTTTACAAAAGATTGACAATTTATGCACAAGTTCTGCCACACGCCACCTTCTTAAACATCCTCACAGCAGATACATTACCTGAACCTGGAAGAATCTTTCAAATTAAGATTAAATGTCCTGCTTTTAGTTTGAGTAATACTAATTTTTAGAGAACTCGACAGAGCATTAGGGGAATGCTAATGAGACAAAGTTTTACTCATGATTTAAATAAGTGCACTTATTGTGAATGCCTATCAGTGTATGCTGCTGTCTGACTTTACATTTCGGATCTTGCCCTTGAAAATGTTGGTAACTCATAAAAATCGCTTTTTATTTTCATGGCTGACCATATCATCAGAGTTCACCATTGCCTTATCCCATTTTGTCATTTCCATAGACATGTCTATTATTTCCCAGCATCTCAGCTTCATCTTCCCATTTCAGGTCTTTTTTTTTTCGATCAAGATCCATTCTTTCACCTGTAGTCGGCAATGATACACACATCTTACCATTAGCTTTGCTATTTAATGTTGATGGGATGTGGACATTAATGGTTAGATCAGCCCATCCCTAACTGGCAGGAGACAGTTACAAATCAACCACATTGTTGTGGGTCTGGAGTAGCATTTATGTCCGGTGTGGTGATATCCTTTCCTAAATGCTGTGAGTGAAACATAGTTTTTTTTTACAACGGTTGATAGCGGTTACACAGTCACCACTAAGCTAACATTTTATTTCAGACTTTTATTGAATTCAAATTTCACCATGAGCCATTGTGGGATTCAAATCCCGTTCCTAGTGAATTAGCTTGAGGTCCACGATTTCTAGTCTAATGACACTACCACTATGCCACTATCTCCACTACAATGAAAGCATAAAGGGTTGCATTTAACGTGCCCTCCATTGGTGCAGCCCTCCCTGCACTGAAATGGACACTGTGTCAAATCTCTTTGGTGCAGCTTGAACCTACAAGCTTCTGAACACAGCATAAGCTAAGCGAATAAAGTCTGGACAATTCTTATCAGCAGGAAATTTGACCATGGATGGCGTCACAAGCCAGACCTAATCATGCTCTGACACATGCAAACTTTCTGATAAGAGTCGCACAAAATATTTGAGAATGCTGATGAGTCACCCTGTCCTGAGCCTATGGATTCTTTGTGTGTCCCTGTTTATATATAACTGCAGCTGTAGGTAGGACTATCAATGTGAATATATAGTTGCAAGTTGGTCTATGTTTATGCATATATTTTTCCCTTGTGACGCCCTACTGCTCCTTGTGATATAAGAATCGGCTGTTTAAGCTGGTTGTAATTATAATGTTCACAGTATATTATTTTTGACAGTGATTTAGATTCCTGCTGCAAAGAACTGTTTGTGTTTCATCCTGATGATATTTACTTCCCGGCTCCTATATAATCGTTTTTCTGTTGTTTCTTCTTTGATGTGATAATCGACAAATATCAAATTTGTAGCGCAAATAAAGAAAGTCTATTGCAGACTTTACATTAACAGCTCACCCTGTCATTTCCAGTTCATATCAGATAAGGCTTTGTTTTGAAAGTGTTTAATCCTTTTTTACTAAAGTTAATTTGTCTTTCTGTTGGCAGCCATAGTAATAATGTTTACACCCTGAGGTCAAGAAATACCGCAGGAAACACTCCTTTCAGATAAAAACCAATCCAATTTTCCATTGTTATTCTTTCCAGTCCCCAGAAATATCAATTGTGTGTACATAGTCTCAGTCAGATTCACACGTACATTGAGTTACATTTATCTGAAAGTTGTACATCATCTAGGCTGACATTTCAGCACAGTGCTGGGGGAGTGCTACACTGCCAGAGGTACCATACTTTACATAAGAAGCTTAACTCTGCCTCCATCTGCCCTCTCAGGTAGATCATTCATTTTATATGATTCAAAGACAAACAGGGAGGTCTCTTCTTATCCAGACCAATATTGCTCCTTTAATATCATTAACAAAGTAATAAACCTTTAAACAACATTTAACATAAATAATTTTAAGACATTGTTGGGCCTCATTTTTCTCTATTATATCAGTCATTAAACTTTAAAACAACTTCATTGTCTGTAAAGCAATTTGGAATATCTAAAGAGATAATAGAATCAAAGTATAAATGCAAAGTCTTTCCATCCTACTTTAAAGCAGGAGTGACTACAATTTTAGTCTTCATGGGCTGCTTAGGTGTATATTATTACCATCTCAGGAGACAGATTACTTTTAACACAAAGAAATCCCCATGAAGCCAACAGAAAGAAAACTGCTGGACATAATTTCATGTCTTAAGACATTTACTGTAGCATACTAACGAAAATCAATATAATTCATTATTTTTTGAAACAGTAATTAACACCTGAAGAATATTTCAAACAAAAAATTTAATTTCACTTTACATATGCAATATTAAAAAGATGCTTCTCAAGCACCATAGTTACATAGTTAGGAAGCATTACTTCCTAAACAAATGTGCCATATACAGTCTCTAATAAGTTAGATCTCTTGCTTCCCCTCAATTGTTTTCAGCCCTTGAGTCACATTCACCAGCAGCTGCACTATATCCAAAGACATGGTTATCACTGACAAGGTTCACATCTACAACTACATTCTGACTCGGGTTACAGTTGTCCTAATAGTGCAGTATCTCCACATACACATGCTCTGGGTCTGTTTCTTTCGTCTAGCAATACTGAAATGGCAATGGGTCTTGTCCAGTCCATAAACAATTACCATTCCAGTCGTCAGCTCTTTCCAACCATATAAAATGTTGTACTACAGTTTCCATTCTATTCTCAGAGACCTGCTTCAGCATAAGAATCTGTTCAAAGCATTCCAATCATTTCATTTGGAGAAAACCTTTCCAATTTCTTCTTTACACAGATTCTTAGTTTGTTCTGCAATGAAGCTGAAAACATTGGGAGACTCCAAACCATTGGAAGTGACCTGCAAGAAAAGTAAGCAATATTTGGAACCTAATAAAGTCATAACCAGGAAACCAAATAACCTTATTTCACACTAGGTCCCAGCCCTGTTTGGTTTAGAAAGTATATTGTACAAAAGAACACACAGACTTTTCCCAATATATGGGTCATCTCACTACGACACCGCTGAGGATAGTACAGGGGCTGATATTCACCTTCACCATTTGGCCAGTGGTTTGACACAATCACGCTGCTCAATTATGACCCATTAATTTTCAAAATCAGAATTTGACCTCTGAAAAAACTTCAATCTCATAAACTTTAAATATTTTAAAGATTTTTAAGGAGAAGCTATATAACTACACAAGGCAGAAAGGAATAGCAGGATGTACATACCAGATTGGATCAAACAGGAAGTGAATGAATGATTTATTATCACAAAAACCTTGAAGATACAGTGAAAAGTGTTTTGTCCAGTACTATTTTGAGTTACAATAACAATAAAAAGAAATTACTTAAGTGAGGAGGCTCCTGCACAACATAAACACCAGCATGGACCAGTTGGGTTGAATGGCCTGTTGCAATTCTATCTAAATGAGTTAGATACATTAGAGCAAATAACATTGAGTTGCCTCATTCTAAAGGGTCAAAATCACGAACTCTATGTGGATCATGGGTAGTGGATTTCATGCATTTGTTATCTTCCATAATAGGACAAAAATTGGGGAATATTAGCATAAAGAAATTTAATTGTACAACAAAGCAGAAGAGTCTATTAATAGCATCTGCCCAAACTGGCTTCGAAACATTGGTTTTCATAATTCATGAGGACAAAAACAAAACAGGCATAAAGTAGCTAGGTGACATTAAGGGACATGATGCTTTATTGAACCAAATCTTTCATAAGGTTAGCAAAATACCATGAGTAATAACATTGCCTCTTTATGTAGTCATCGGGTTTCTTTTCTTTTCTCAACAAAAAAAAACAGACAGAAGTTTTTTAAGAAACCAAATATCCCAACTGGCTGCATTCCTTCAATGTCTGGGGTTACTCTTTAACAAAATATTGGTAAATTTACGGAGACAGCTTCCAATGTGAGGTTACGGCTGTGGGAACTGATGACAGAAAAGGCAGTTTCTTATAACAACTAAGCCCTGCAGCATCCCACAGGCAGATGTGGAAATGCCCTGTAACTGTAGCCAGAACATTTTAAGCCATTCATTCTTGAATGCAACCCATATAAGTGAACTAAGAAATAACATAGTTGTTGCTATTAATATGGAAAATTGACATTCTGGCAATGACCACTGTAAATGTAAACTTGCCAATATCTGTGTGCCTTTTGCATTGTAGGGTTTCCAAGAAATACTAAGCACAACTATTCAGGCAAAGGATGTTTTAGAAATCTTGATCTGAAATTTCTAGAGGGGCAGCAGGAACAAACATCATTAAATCAGCAAAGGAAACAATCAGCAATTGTTTGTTCACACGTCTCTTCCGTAATGGTACTTTCTGAAAAATCTATGAAATAACATGATCAATATTGGAAACAAAGGAAACTCATTCATCAGCTGTAGGTACTGATCACAAAGCCTTCAATTTTGAGAAAATAAGAGGAGTGTAAAAGGAAATTGTCCAATGAGAGAAGCGATTGAACCAAGTAGAGGAGGCTGTTGGCAGAAGCAGACTGGTTGGACTTCCATTCAAGAAACAAATGTTGAGGCTTCAGCCCTCCCGGTGAGGGATGGAGGTATAGAACAATTAGACATCCATGATGACGAGGAGACACAATTATGTCCAGGTGATTGAAAACAGTTCACCAATGGAGTACCTCATGAAAATTGTGGACATAGGTGCAAACTGGACAAGGAGAGAAAAGGTAGAACTGAGATGGGGAAAAATCAATTCATTGGGGCAGGAACAGTCTGAAACACTATGTGTATCAGGATAGTTTTTTTTTTAGATCTTGTGAAGGAGGTATACGTGATTGTGTTCAGTGTGGGGAAACAATGATGTTGGAGGCCATGGAGCAAACACCTCCACAGGAGATGAAATCATTGATAATCCTGGAAAAATTATGGGAGGTAGGAGGAAATGTCGAACAGCTAGTATTCATACTCTGGTAAATAGAAGTCAGTAGACCAGACAACATCAGTTACAATGATGATGTCATGGGCAAGCCTGAGAGAACAGAGTGCAGAGGGAGACAATTTAAAGTGTGGTGGTGTGGTAATGTGCTGAAGTTCACTCAGAAAATTTGAGTTGCTGTAACAACATATATTGTTACATACATGTTGTCGCCTGGAGATATATGTGCTGATGATAGAGACACAAACTCTGTTTCCATCTTATGGCTGAGCAGGAAATAGTTTAAAGAGATGCATGTACCTTTTACTAAGATTCCTACAGAAACAGGAAGGTAAGAATGTTCCTCTCAGCTATTCGACACACCTGAGGTTGCCGTGGACTCAATTTTCTACTTTCTATTTTTTTTTTGCCATGCTTCTGGATCTACCTTGGAGCTTTTGCAGTGTGGCAGCAGATGTTTCAATTGCAAATTTAGGTGAATGAATTCCAGAGGCTGAAAGGCACCACATTTCAGCTCCCGTACTATAGTATTACATTTCAGAAGAGGTTTACTAGATTGATACCTGCAGTACATGCATTGTTTTATGAGGATAGGTTGGACGGACTGGGCTTGTTTCAACTGGTGTTTAGAAGGGTGTGGGGTGATTTGATTGTCACGTGTAAAATCCTGAATGGTCGTGACAAGGTAGACATAGAAACAATGTTTCTTCTTGTAGATCAGTCCCAAAAAAAGGGACACTGTTTTAAAACTAGGGATCACTCTTTCAAGACAAATATGAGGAGACTTTGATTTTTTTTTAAGAGGGCCCAGCAACTTTGCCTCAGAAAGCAATGGAGGCCAGATCAATGAGATGCACAGCACGGAAACAAATCCTTTGGTCTAACTCATCCAGGCTGACCAGATATCCTAAATTAATCTAGTCCCATTTGCCAGCATTTGGTCCATATCCCTCTAAAACCTTCCTATTCATATACCTGTCCAGATTCCTTTCAAATGTTGTAATTGTACTAGCATCCATCAATTCCTCTGGCAGCTCATTCCATACACGCACTACCGTCTGTGTGTAAAACACTTAAAAATTATCGACTTAGCTGCTCCCCTGCTGTGAGCTCTCCAGTACAGATTTCTCCAGGGTCAGCTACGAATTTCCCTGTTTTGTTAATTTTTCTTGGATGCACTCTGTTGTCCAGAGATACTCGAACCCAAACAGCAGAGGAAATAGCTGTGCAGATTCACTGCTGGAGCAGACAGCAGTGTAGGTTTCTTTCTCATTTGAGTCACTTCATATGTGGTCTCTACTTTGTCTCTCTTCCTCCTTTTTAAAGAGCTGTTGTTTTGATTATTTTTCCCCAATGATCCGAAACATTGCAACAGCTTGTAAAACAGTAATTACTGTTCCTGGAATTTGAAGAAATCAGCTCCATCGTTGAAAATACCTCAAAAAGGGAGCAGTTCTTACAACCACAATATTTTCCCATCCTCCATCTCATTAAATATTTTTAAGACTGTGGTGGATAAATTCTTGTTGAGCTGGGAAATCAAGGGTTATCAGGGTAGATGGGAATGTGGAATTCAAAACACAAAAAGAGATCAGTAATAATTTCATTAAATGGTAGTGTAGGCTGAGGGGCTGAATGATCGACCTCTGCTCCTATTTCAAAAATTAGAACATTCGTAATAAGTTGAGGCCGGAGGAACAAGTTCATATGAGCCTTTGACCCTGTGAAAATAGATAAAAACCCTTCTCCATCAACCCCTTATCTAAAATGATTAACTTGACTATACAAAATCCAGCTAAACCTACCCATTGATGATGAGCGAGCTGGATAGCATGACCAAGAAATAAATTTCAATTAAGTCAATTATTTAAATATTGTACTACAGAAGTTCTGAGCTTACAATTTATATATTTAGAATTACAAAAGAAAATTTCCCTTTGCATTGTCTCCAAGACATCAGTAATAACCATTTAATATCCATGCCAGCTCTTTCTTCACACAGAATCCTCCTGTAGGCATTGAACTCTGTTGAAATTAATTTTTTTTTACTTCATCTCTTATTCAAATTCATTTTGTTCGTAATTGCAGAATCATTCCAGTGTAGAAGGAGGCAATTCAGCCCATCTTGACTGAACTGGCTATTCAAACAAACATCATCACCTTTTGCCAATCTCCTGCGTTTTCCCAAACTCTTACACACTACCATTATCCAAATAAGCACCCAGTGCCTTCTTGAATGTCTCTGTTGTACCTGCCTCCACCACATTTCCAGGTAGTGCATCCCTAACTACTCACTCAGTAAAAATGTGAACTTAATTCCCTTGACATTCCCCATATAAACTTTTGAAAGTCTTCTTTTACAAACCATTACCTAAACTTCTTGATTAATCCTTGTCTTTCCATTGAAGCCTTTCTTGTGATTTAATGATTGATTCTTAATCTCATCTTTCTCAATCATGTAAAATTTCAAGTTATGAAAAAATGTGTTACATTAATTTGAGAGGCAAAATACACATGAATTCCTATGACCAAGCTACTGTGATTCATGTCTCTGTAAATAGTGTCAGTTTAGCTGCCTCTGAGGTAATAATATAATCGTAACATTAGACAATAGATGAAATATACAGATACCGAAGTTTTCTCAGAACTAACAACATCAGTTAAAAATTAACCAACTTGGATTCCTTTATGATAACAGCAGTATTACCTTATAATTACTAAACTCTTAAATGGAAGAATGCAGTTCATATAATATCAGCCCTTTAGAACATTCCAAATCAATAACCTTCATTTTACATGTTATATGACAACAACAGACTGGAATTCCACCCCCACCTTCGCTATGAGGCATTTACAAACAGAAATGAATATTCCCAAGCTACTGTTTCTGAAGGTGCAGTCCATTAGCGAACTGTACAGTCATGAGAGAAAATTAGAAGTGAAATCTAAGTATGTATACTATTTTAATATTTTAATTGTGGAAATTCACTCATGGCACATGGCCATTGCTGGCTTTTAGTGCCTGAACCAATTTGCCCTTGACAAGGTGGTGGTGAGCTGCCTTCTTGAAGCACTGCAGTCTATGTGCTGTTGGTAGACCCCCAATGCCCTGAAGGGTGGAATTCCAGGACTTTGACCCAGCGACAGTTATACTTCCAAGACAAGATGGTGAATGGCTTGGAGGGTAACCTGTATATGGTGATATTCCCATGCATCTGTTGTTCTTGTCCTTCTAGGAAGTAATCGTGGGTTTAGAAGGTGCAGTCTAAGAATCTTTGATGCATTAGTCCAGTGCATGTAGCACACACTGCTGCTACGAAGCGTTGGTGGTGGAGGGAGCAGATACCTGTCGACATGGAGCCAACCAAGTGAACTTCTTTGGTCTGGATGGTGTCAACCTTCTTGAGTATTGTTGGAGCTGCACTCAATCAGGTAAGCAGGGTGTATTCCATCACATTCCTGACTTGGGCTTTGTAGATGATGGACAGGCTTTGGGGAGTCAGGAGGTGAGTTGCTCACCACAGCATTCCTAGACTCTGACTTGTTCTTGTAGCCTCCATCATTATGTGGTGAGTCCAGTTGAGTTTCTGGTCAATGGTAACCCCCATTCAGTGATGGCCAAACCAGTGAATGTCAAGGTGTGGTGTCTAGATTGTCTCTTATTGGTGATTGTCATTGACTATCAATTGTGCAGAGTGAATGTGACTTGCCATTTGTGAGCCCAAGCCTGCATATTGTCCAGATCTTGTTGCATTTGAACATGGACTGCTTCAGTATCTGAGGGGTTACAAATAGTGCTGAAGATTGTGCAATCACTGGCAAACATTCCCACTTCTGCTCTTAAGATAGAGGGAAGGTCAATGATGAAGCAGCTGAAGATTCTTTCGCCTAGAACACTACCCTGAGGAACCCCTCAGAGATGTCCTGGAGCTGAGATGACTGATCCTCACTAACCACAACCATCTTCCTACATGCCAGGTATGACTCCAACAAGTAGAGAGTTTGTCCCCGATACCCATTGATTCTAGTTTTGCTTAGGCTCCATGATGCCACACTCGGTCAAAAGCAGCCTTGAAATCAAGGGCTCTCACTCTCACCTCACCTCTGGAATTCAGCTCTTTAGTCCATGGTGAATCAAGGCTGTAATGAGGTCAGGAGTTGTGACCCTGGCAAAACCCAAGCTGGGCATCACTAAGCAGGCCATTGCTGAGCAGGTATTGCTTGGTAGCACTGATGATGACACCTTCTATCACTTCATTGATGATCAAGAGGATCCTGATGGGGCAGTAACTGGCCAGTTTGGATTTGTCCTGCTTTTTGTGTACAGGACATACCTGGGCCACTTTCCACATTGTTGGGTAAATGCCAGTGTTGGAACTGACTTTGAACGGTTTGACTAGGGGAACAAGTAGTTCTGGAGCACTTCAATACTATTGCCAGAATGTTATCAGGGCCCATAGCCTCTGCAGTAACCAGCACCTCCAACTGTTTCTTGATATCATGTGGAGTGAATTGGTTTGGCTAAAGACTAGTGTCTGTAATCCTGGGGACCACTGGAGGAGGCCCGAGATGGATCATCCACTCGGCACTTCTGCCTGGACATTGCTGCAAAAGCTTCAGCCTTATCTTCTGCATTGATATGGGGTCTCCTCTATCATTGAGGATGGGGATATTTGTGAAGCCTCCTTCAATGAGTTGTTTAATTATCCACCACCATTTTTGACGGGATGTGGCAGGTCTCCAGAGCCTCAGTCTGATCCATTGTTTTGGAATCGCTTAGCTCTGCCCATTACTTGC
The DNA here is from genome assembly GCA_024137785.1 of Ginglymostoma cirratum. Classification (NCBI taxonomy): domain Eukaryota; kingdom Metazoa; phylum Chordata; class Chondrichthyes; order Orectolobiformes; family Ginglymostomatidae; genus Ginglymostoma; species Ginglymostoma cirratum. Next base: position 15,085,927 of record JAHRHZ010000061.1, on the reverse strand, counting down.
TTCTTAGGCTGTTTAACAGCAAATAGCCCTGTTTGGTACCTTCATCAGGTTGACACCTCGTTTTCAGGTATGCTTCGTACCGATCCTCACGTGCCCCCCTGCATTCTCCATTGAACTAGGGTTTATCCCTGCCTCAACAGCAATGGTCGGGTCGGGGATATGCCGGGCCACGAGGTTACAGATTGTGCTGGACTACAGTTCTGCTGCAGTTGATGGCCCACAGCGCCTCATGGATGCCCAGTTTTGAGCTGCTAGATCTTTTCGAAGTCTGTCCCATTTATCACAGGAAGAATGTCTCACAACATGATGGAGGGTGTACTCCATATAAAGCCTGGGTTTCGTACAATCTACATGTCATGAGGTCCTTGCTGCTCTGCTTTCTTGCTATTGACCTGTCTTCAGCATTATATCATAGTGCTTGTGGACTGAAACATGTCTCCGCAAGGACAATGCGATGGTCACTCTTACTGATACTGCCATAGACAGATGCATTGCAGCAGCAGATTGGTAAGGATGAGGTCAAATACATTTTCCTTCTTAATTGAAAACAAAAATTTCTTCAGCAATGAAGAGTCATCTAGATTCGAAATGTTAGCTTGTTCTCTCTGGGATGCTGCCTGACCCATTGTGATCTCCAACATTTTTTATTTTCAGTTAAGACTCTAGTATCTGCAGTGATTCGCTCCTATATTTTCCTCTCACCATCTGCCACAGACCCTGTTCTGGCAGTTTTTCTTAAAATTTATGTCCAGGGATGAAGGCGTCACTGGCTGGGCCAGTATTTATTGCCTATTCCTAATTGTCCAGAGGGCAGTTAACAGTCAACCACATTGCTGTGGCACTGGAGTTACATGTAGGCCAGACCAGGTCAGGTTGGCAAATGTGAACAGTTTCATAAAAACCAAAAGAACTGCAGATGCTGTAAATCAGGAACAAAAACAGAAGTTGCTGGAAAAGCTCAGCAGGTCTGGCAGCATCTGTGAAAAAAAATAACAGTTAACTTTTCGGGTCACCGGACCCGAAACTTTAACTGGTTTTTTTTCTTGACGGATGCTGCTAGACCTGCTGAGCTTTTCCAACAACTTCTGTTGCAAATGCTTTCATGGTCGTCATTAGATTTTTAATTTCAGATTTTTCTTATGTGTTGCATTCAAATTCCACCATCTGCCATGACAGATTATTCACTGAATTTCTGGATTAATAATACCATTAAGACATTGCCTTCCTTCAACAAATGATTTCATAGGCATGTTTTATGAGCTTCTATGCCACTACTCAGAGAGTAGTAAGGGCATGGAATGCCTTGCCTGCAGCAATTGTAGACTCGCCAACTTTAAGGGCATTTAAATGGTCGTTGGATAAACATATGGATGATAAGGGAATAGTGTAGGTTAGATGGGCTTCGGATTAGTTTCACAGGTCAGCGCAACATCAAGGGCCGAAGGGCCTGTACTGTGCGGTAATATTCTATGTTCTATGTTCTACTGTACAATTTAATTTCCAGATTATGTCAAAGATTAGATTTGCTGAATGGTCAATTCATGAGAATTTGGGTCAAGACATCACTGTGTTGGTCTTGAAAGATAGCACACTCTGTTGGCGAATGCAACATACTGCTGTCCCCGACATTTCATGTCTTTGCAACATTCATCCTCCTTGAAACAAGTGATAAGTTATCCCAGTACCATTTCTAGACATGTGCTGGGTTTTATCCAATTTTACACATGCCATGATGTTCTTGTCACTGCTGCCTTCTTGCTATTGACAGGTTTTCAGCATTATATCAAAGTGCTAGCGGACTGAAACTGGGAAAGGCACTCAGCAATTTGATTGTCATCTTGTCCTTCTGAATTTGGACATGTTTGGAGCTCCAGATTACCAGGATGAAGAGCTGATGCTTGCATGTTTGTCTGTGATGATGGTAGTCATTGTTCTTATTTGGGATTTTGGTGTAACATAAAACCATTATGAGTCCAGCATGTCTTCAGACCTTCTCCATCTAGACTACTGTAATTTAGCCTGCACTGCAGCAGAAACTCCTCTTACAATGGCAAACAATTTCTGAACCAATAAAAAAAAGTTGCATTTATATACATCTATTAATTCTTCATTGAACTGATATTGCACCATCCACGTTGTTCTTCGAAGGACTGTTGTGTTGTTACTAAAGTAATGCAAGTAATCTGGAAGCCAATTTGCAGGTAGCAAGGTTCTGCAAAGAGCAATTAAAGAAAAGATCAAGTAACCTGTTTTAGATGTTCGTCGAGGGGTGACAATTAACAAGAACGCTGGGAGAACAAGTTGCTCTTGTTCAGATCGTTGGATCTTTTACATTCATCTGAGAACAAACAGTTATCACTTCATCTTAAAGGCATCACCTCCAACAGTGCTGCATTATCTCTGTACAACACTGGAGCATCTCTGATGTGGCACTTGCATCTCATGACTCAGAAGTGAGATTGTTACCACTGAGCCACAGTTGACATCAACATAATGACTTGAGTATAATTAATTATAATTCAATTCAGTTTAACTTGTTCAATGTGGAAAAAAAAGACATGTAGCTGCCAGAGGGTGAGGCCTTCTACAAAGTGGCGACGCAGTGAGTTTAGAGTTGGAAAATTCAAATCATAATCATTACCCAAACAAGCCACATAATAGCTGAAGAACAAACAGTTCTGAGGAAGGGTCACTCGATCCAAAACATTAACTCTGATTTCTCTCCAGAGATGCTGCCTGACCTGCTGAGTTTTTCCAGCAATTTCTGTTCTTGTTTCTAATTTACAGCACGTGCAGTTCTTTCGGTCTTTACGTAATAGCTCACCACCATCTACCTTCTCTAGAGTAACTAAAAATGGGCGATAAATGCTGGCCCAGCCGATGATATCCACATCCTATGCGTGACTTTTTAGAAAAAGCCAAAAAAAATTAACTCCATTGTCATTTTTGATCCTAACTGTTGCCTGCCTGTAACATAAATCATGATAGTTTAGCTTCCTTTCTTTTGGACTGACCTCAAAGAAAAAAGCTCATGACTAGGGGATAATTGGTCCTCTTCCCTCTCAGTGATATTTAGTGATTGTTTTGTGACATTCAAATCAGAATAATATTGTTTTAAGTATTTCCTTCAACTATAACTGCATTTAACAACAGGTTTTCGAAGCGAACATCAGGCTGAGAAATTAAGAAGGGTAGACTGTCTCCAGATGCCAGGAGAAGCAGTTAAGCTGTACACCTCGGAATATATAAAATGAAGGCACTCTTGGACAGGCATGCAAAAATTAAAATCATTGAGATTGACAATGGTAGGCCTGACAGGTCAGAGGGAAATCTCTCCTGGGTAGAGTGTTGGGGCTAATGAAGGCTGCTTTTTGTGTAATGGGCCTCTACTTTGAACCACAGAGCCTCAGGCTGTGTTTCATCCATTTACAGGACAGGGAGATTCCCCCCACCCCAACCCTCCATGAAGCCACCTGTCTTTGTGTGAAAGGGGATGTGGACCAACTACAAATGGGGGGGGGGCATGCTACACGGTTAGCTCAATTGGCTAATTGGCTTGTTATGTAGAGCAATGCCAACAGTATGAGTTCAATACCCACACTGGCTGAGTTTGCCATGACAGTCCCACCTTTTCAACCTCTCTCCTCATGTGATGCATGGTGACACTCAGGTTAAACCACGCTCCGTGTCTCTCTCTAATGATAGAGCAGCCCTCCATGTGTAAAGGGGTTTTAACTTTTACATTTTGCCATAATAATAGATCATAGCCATAACCAATGCAGTGAGTGAAAGCATAGGCCTGTGTTACAATTTTTAAAAATAGGACCAAACGTTTCCATGTTTTATTCCCATGCTGTGCTGAGTATATTGATTTCAGATGTAATCACACGAGGTCTCTCATTTCAGATGTAGAGGAGATGCTCAGAGAGTTGTCAGATGGAATTCACTTCCTAAGAGAGCAGCAGAAGCAGGGTCATTGGGCTGAACCTTTCCAAAATTTGGCCAAGTGTCTTCATGAAGTTTCCTGAGATGCAGCCTGGTCCCATCTCAGGGGAGTTGGCTGCTGGTCCCAATGCACAAAACATCCTTGCAGCAGCAATGTTAAGCAATGGTGCACAGCATTGAAGCACAGATGTGTACTGTAAGTGGATTGAGATGCACCATGATGATACAGTGATGTTGGTACATGTCAGATGCCAATATCCATCGATGTAAGGTACATGCGGTCATTGTCCATTGACTGCATCCTGAGATGTAGGTGCTGGGTGTCCAAGATGGAGTTGGAGTCACCACGTACCTGCTTTGACATTCGTAGAATCATAAAGGTCACAACAGACCCTTCAACCCATCAAATCTACACTGACAAGCTACCCTAAATTTACACTAGTCCCACTTTCCAGCATTTGGCCTGTAGGTGTGAATGTTTGGATATTTCTAGTGCTTTTTAAAGATTGTGAGGTTCCTTCCTCAACTACCCTCCCAAGCAGTGCATTCCAGATTCCCACCACTCTGGTGCAAAAGGTTTTCCCCCAATCCCATCTAAACCTCCTACCTTGCTCCTTTGTTAGTGACCCCTCAACCAAGGGGAACAGCTGCCAATTATCCACCTTGTCCATGTACATCATAATCTTATGCACACCAACAAAGGTCCCCTCTCAGCCTTCTCTGCTCTAAAGAAAACAACTCAAGCCTATCCAGCATCTCTTCATAACTAAAATGCTCCATCCCAGATAACATCCTGATGATGTATAGCCAGTTCTGAGGAAGATTCACTGGGTTCAAAACATTAACTCTAATTCCCTCCACAGATGCTCTCAGACCTCCAGGGTTTCAGTTTGTTGGTTTGTTTCAGATCTCTAACAATGCGGTTCTTTATTTTATTAACATCCTTGTGAATCTCTTGCCTTTGCACAGCCTCCAGTGCGATCACACCCTACCTTCACTGCCGTGGTCTATCCGAAGTCCTGTACAGCTCTAACATTCCTTTCCTACTGACATAACTTACATCATAACCGATGAAGGAGTGTCCCATAAGCCTTATTGACTACACTATTCATGTGTCCTGCTACCTTCTGAGAGCTGTAATCAGGAAACCCAACATCCCTCTGCTCCTCTGAGCTTCCCAATGTCCTGCCATTCATTGAGTACTTACTTCTACATTGTTTACATATTTATCATGAACAATAAAGGGAATCAGTACGGATCCCTGTGATACACCACTAGACACTGGCCTCCAGTCACACAAACGGCCTTCTATCACCATCCTCTGTCTCCTACCACTAAGCCAATTTTGGATCCGATTTTCCAAGTTACCCAGGATCCCACGTGCTTTTACTTTCTTTATCAGTCTCCTATATGGGATCTTATCAAAGTTTTACTGAAATCTATATAAACTACAGGAATTCTCAGCATTTACATTCTATTCGGCCAGTGGGAGAATGGGAGACTGCATATTGATGGGTTGATATGAGGTAATAATACGAATGATAGTGAGCAATAATCCATGGTAACAGACCTCTCACCATTCACCAGTGAGAATTTCATCTTGGCATCTAGGGCTTGGTTGGAAAATATGATCTTTGGTCCTGACATTGAAAAGGACCTGGCTTGACACTTCACCCAATTTTCCTGTTATTGCTCATGTCATTCAGGGCCCGGGCAAAGTCAACCTTTGAACATCTAAGGCCAACTAAGGTAGATTCTTGACTGATAAAGGAGTCAAAGTGTGAAAGGAGTGGACAGGGAAGCAAAGGTCACAATCAGATCAGCTGTTATCAAGTGACAGACTAAGATAAAGAGGTCAAATGGCCCACCCTTGAATGCAATTTTTATGTTCAGAGTGGGGTAATAGTTTAGGTCAAACAAGTAGTGGCACATCTGGCGTATTGATGGGAAAATTCAGGCTCCATTTAGTAGTAGTGGGAGCTATCAGCTTTGGTTCAGTGGTCACATTCTCACCTCCTAGTCAGAAGGTTTTGAATTTAAGGTCCATTTGTAGACTTGCAAATTCTAGGCTCACTCTTTAGTACAGTGCTCATGGAATTCTGCGCTGTTGCAAATGTTGTCCTTTCCTTAAAACCAAGGCCTTTCTGCACTCTCAGATGGGCATAAGGATTTTGAGAGATAACAAGGTGTAGAGCTGGATGAACACAGCAGGCCAAGCAGCATCAGAGAAGCAGGAAAGCTGACATTTCGGGCCTAGGCCCTTCTTCAGAAACTGTAGGATAAAATAAGGATTTTGTGCCAGTTTTCAAAATAGAGCAATGGTGTTTGCCTGGTATCTAGAACAACATTTGTCCCTCAGATGATACCACCAAACAAAACTTCAGTTTATTTTTATCTTCACTCGTGATTTGAATGCTTGTTGTGGACAAAATTGTTGCTGTACCTATCTACATTACAGCAGCGACTACACTTCAAAAGTGGTTCTAAAACATTTTGGGATGCGTTGGAATCCTGGAATGCTCTCCACAAATAAAAGCTTGTCCAATTTTGTTTTTGCTGTAACATGCACTTTCACATTTTCATGTTGAGCTCTTAACAGCTAAACAGTCCAGTCAGACATTATCTAGCCTTATGTGCAGGCAAAAACAGAAATTATTCGAGAAACTCAGCTGGTCTGGCACATCCGTAGACTGAAAGCAGGGTCAACATTCCAAGTCCAGTTACTCATCATCAATTTATTGTGTATTTTTAAAATAAATGATAGTTTTTCTATAGTTAGATCCGCAATGCAAAATTTTTATAATATAGTTTTTTTTTGTTCTCATCTGTGCATGAGTTCTGAGGCCTGCCACTGGTGAAAACTACATGATTTGGCATAGTGTGTGAAAGTATAAAGGGTACAGAGACATTAATTGACATGAAGCATGTGAGAGTCATGGGGATGGCTACAGGGTATAGGTGGTATGAAGGGCATCAGCGGCCATATGGGTTGGGTACTGGGGCTAGGTTGACATTGAGGATGATGTGAGGGATCCATGAGTTGAGTACAGGTCATTGGGTGGCATATGTTGGCTAGATGGAATATGGGAGTCAAGTCTGAGGGCAGGATGGATTTTTTTTTTAATTCTTATTTTTAAACTTAAACATAGTGCCAGAGCTCCCAAGCATGCTTTTTGTCTATCCCACTTCTGCAACAACCATCCTTTTCAGGACTTCCCAAGTTACCGATTTCAATTCCCAATCCTGCCTGCCACCCCTACCTTCCCCACCCACACACACACCCTGTCTCACCTCCACCCACAAGTAGAAAGGGAAGTTCAAACAATCATTTATAAACATCAGCATGTCAACTCAAGAATGACATTTATCGCAACTCTCTGCTTGTTGTTAGCTACCGAATCCTTTATTCATTGTAATATGTTAACCCATACACTATGAGATCTTGAGGTCAATACAGTGTGGAGCTGGAGGAACACAGCAGGTCAGGCAGCATCAGAGGAGCAGGAAAGTTGATGTTTCAGCTCAGGACCCTTCATCAGGACTGGGGAGGGGGAAGGGAGCTCAGAAACAAATAGAGGTAGGGAGTTGGGGCAGTGATATCTGGATGCAGTTAGGGGGTTGTGGAGTTTGGTCAATGGGAAGGGTGGGGCAGATAGGCAAGAAGGAAGATGGACAGGTTGTGTCAGGTCAAGTAGGCAGGGATGAGAGGGAGGGCTGGACATGGGATCAGGCCAGGGGTGGGGAGATTTTGAAGCTGGTGAATCCTATATTCAGGCCATGGGGCTGTAAGCTCTTGAGGCAGCATATGAGGTGTTATTCCTCCAATTTTCATGTGGCCTCATTTGTGACATTGGAGGAGGCCCATAAATGGACATGTCACTAAGGGGGTGGGAGGGGGAGGGGGAGGGGGAGTTGAATTGGCTGGAAACAGGAAGGTGGTGTTGATTGGAGTGTCACAGAGTCTGCACTTGGTCTCTCCGCTGTGGTCTCCTCTACATCGGGAGCAACAGATGCAGTAGACCAGGTTGGAAGACATACAGGTGAATCCCTGTTTGATACAGAATGATTGTTTAGGGCCTTGGATGGGGGTGGGGATGAGGGGGGGAAAGAGGGTGTGTAGGGGCAGGTGTAGCACCTCCTGCAGTTGCAGAGAAAGGTGCCAAGTGTGGTAGGGTTGGAGGTGGAGGTGGGGGTGGGGGGAGCGTGGAGTGGACAAGGGAGTCGCAGAGAGAGTGATTCCTAAGGAAAGCAGTAGGGGTGGGGCGGGGATTATCTTGTTGGTGCTGGGGTCAGGTTGTAAGTGGTGAAAGTAGCGGAGGATGATGTGTTGGATTCAGAGGATGGTGGGGTGGTATGTGAGGACCAGGAGGATTTCAACTCCCCTTCCCACTACCTCAGCAACATGTCCATCCTTGGCCTCCTCCCATATTACAATGAGGTCACAAAACTTGGAGGAACAACACCTCATGTTCCACTTCAGGAGCTTACAGCCCAATGGCCTTAACATGGAATGACGCTGGGGTTGGGGAGATTTTTGAAGCTAGTGAATTCTATGTCCAGCCCTCCCTCTCATTCCTGCCTCCTAGACGTGACACAACCTGTCCATCTTCTATCTCACCTATCTGCCTACCCTTCCCATTGACCAATCTCCACATCCTCTACCTTCCCCCAGGCACACACACCCCCATTTATTTCTGAGCTCCCTTCCCCCTCCATAGTCCTGATGAAGGGTCCCAACCTGAAACATCAACTTTCCTGTTGCTCTGATGCTTTTTACTTCTTCAAAAAGAAGAGTCTCAATAAAATTATCCAAACAATTTCCCTTTCACAAAGCCACGTTGACTTTGACTTATTGTACTATGATTTTCAGGGTGGCATGGTGGCTCAGTGGTTAGCACGGCTACCTCACAGCACCAGGGACCCGGGTTCGATTCCAGCCTCATGTGTCTGTCTGTGTGGGTTTCCTCTGGGTACTCTGGTTTCCTCCCACAGTCCAAAGATGTGCAGGCTAGGTGGATTGGCCATGCTAACTTGCCTGTAGTGTTCTGGGTGGGATGCTGAGGTTCGGTGTGGACTTGTTGGGCCAAAAGGCCTGTTTCCACACAGTAGGGGATTCTATTCTATGATTTTCTAAATGTCCTGCAGTTAACTTCTTAATAATGGATTCCAGCATTTTCCCTATGACAGAAGTTAGATAAACCAGCCAAGAGTTTCCCACTTTCTGTCTCCCTCCTTTCTGGAACAGATGCATTACATGCGTGGCACGGTAGCTCAATGGCTAGCACTGCTGCCTCACAGCACCAGGGACACAATGGCTCAATTCCATCCTTGGGTGAGTGTCTGAGTAGTGTCTGCACATTCTCCCACACCCCATCTGTGTGGTTTTCTGCTGGGCACTCCAGTTTCTTCCCACAGTCCAAAGATGTGCAGGTTAGGTAGGTTTGCCACACTAAATTGCCTGTAGGGTCCATGGCTGTGTAAGTTAGGTGGATTAGCCATGGGAAATCAAGGTTACAGGGAAAAGGGTAAGGGAATGGATCTGGGTGGGATGTTCTTCAGAGAGGTGGTGTGGAGTTGTTGGGCTGATTGGCCTGTTTCCACACTGTAGGGATTCTATACGTTAACAATTTTCCAGTCATTGGAACCTTGAGAATTTTAGACAGTTGCAATTCTCTGCTATGAATTTATCTACCATCCCTGCAGCCACTTCTTTTAGGACGAAAGCCAAGGTACTTCACAACTTTAATTCTAATTGTTTTATGTTCTCCTCTCCCTTTTAGCTCTTGATATTCAAGTATCCTGGAATGATTTTTGTACCTTCTCGAGTGAAGACGGACACAAAACACCTGTTCAAAACTTTCGCCGCTTCTTTCTTCCCTGAATTAGCTGGTTTCTGTTGGGAGTAGCAATTGGAGCATTGCAATTAGCCAGAGTAATCCTGAGGAAGGAAGTAACACTTGCAAGTATCAAGCAATGATTGTTGGTACAAAGAACATGTGGCATGAGGATGTTGTAAGGTAAGACAAGGTTCAAGTGTGATTCTCCTGGAATTGTATGGCGTGCTAACACTCCCTGTCTGGCACCATGCATGAAGAACATAGTTACTTGACCAGATACTTAAAGCTTGCCAGCAACTTTGCGATAACATTCAATGTTTTAACAAGGGGGCCTTTAAAAAAAAAACCTATGGGACAAAAAAAACTTTAGTTTTCCCCATGGTAATAACTTGAGCTCTTTTAGAAATAGTTTGTGCAAGTTGAAATGCTGGCAGGGGATCGTCCAACAAATACAACCGATTGGCCTGGTGTTCTCTTTGAGTCGAGGGGAATGCCAACCCTCAGCACTGCTGAAGGCACCCGCTCAGATTGCATTCTTTCATAAAGTGCCAAGCCTTAAAATTTACTTGTGTAAATTCCACCATTTTCCAAATTAAAACACTTGCTGGGATGGAGGAGTGGATTCTGACAGTTTACTGTTGGTCTCAAAAAAAAATTTTAAAAACTCAAACTAATCACAAGACACTGAGTAAATTGCAAACAAAGCCATAAAGCTGGATTTTTTGAGGCCAGTACCGAATTCTTGTCCTCTGCAAAAATAGGCAGCTTACACAGCACAGAGCAGACTCTCCAGGACCTCGCCCCTGCTTTTAAATTGACAAGAAAATCAGCCAAATTTTCTTCTCATTTTGTTTTGCTGCACCCAAAACACCTGAGCTCAGGCCTCTCTGCAATGTTTAAATCAAATGAAGAGCTTTGATCATGTTTTGTTTATTTCTTTGGAATTTTCCAGTCAGATTTCTGTAACTATCGCCTAACTTTTGTTCAGCATAGGTGAGTAAACCTGCTTGATTCAGTGGCACAGGAGAAATGTTCTTGCTGTCGTGGTATGATTAACAGCTCTTGATTATGTGCAGAAATGCTAAGATCATCAGGTCTGGTGGCTGTTCTTGTGATTTGAAAAAAATCTTCCACTCCCAAGGAGTGAAGGCTTCAGGCAAAACGGCCCCTGCAGTAACAAAAGTCAGCCACAAATTGCAAGCTTCCAACATCTGCAAGTCATCACGCTTTAATTTAAACACCCCAAGGCAGAGAAACGAACGTCACTAGCTGAGTGAGTCATGGGGTGGGGCTTCGGACCAGCTTTTACACAATGTAGCTCATTGTGTTATTACATTTCCCTGTTTTATGGTAAACAACCACATGAGCACCTTGTACGGCATTCCTCGAAAGGAATCGAACATTCTACTTGCTTGGAGAAACTAAACTTAACTAAAAATTTTGCATGCAGTAAGCTCTTGCCCCCTGTACCGTTTTGATACAGTTAATCATTTAGTTTTATGTTTATCCTCGGCAGGTGAGGCCTACTGATAACGCCAGCATTTATTACCCATTCCTGGTTGTTTTAAAGAAGTGATAAAGGTAGCTCCACCTCCTTGAACCACTGCAGTCTGTTCAGTCCCTCATCTCCAATAAAACTGAGGGAGTTACTTGGCCGCTCCGAGGGCAGGGGTGAGTCAACCACGTTTCTGTTTCTACCTTTGAAAACATTCAATCAACATTTCAGCCTCCATTGTCGTTAAACAACACATTGCACATTCCGCTCAGCAATCAGTTCTTACCTCCTTCATTTCAAACAAATTTCAGTTCCACTGATGGGAAAACACTCGCATCTGAGAGTCACATTATTCCCTAACTTTGGGATAGCAAGAACTGCAGATACTGGAGTCAGAGACAACACAGTGTGGAGCTGGGGGAATATCGCAGGTCAGGCAGCATCAGAGGTGCAGGAACGTTGACTTTTCCAGTCAGGACTCTTCTTCAGAAATGGGGGAAGGGGGAAGTGGGAAGCCAGCTCAGAAATAAAGAAAGAGGAGGGGGTGGGTGCTGAGGAAGGTAGGTGGGATGGTGATAAGTGAGCGCAGGTAGGCAGTGGTGGCGATTGGTCAGTGGGATGGGTGGGGCAGATAGGTGCGAGAGAAGATGGACATGTTGTGATAGGTCAAGGAGGCAGGGAGGAGAGGAAGGATTGGACATGTGATGAGGCTGGTTTATCATCTCTTGCACTTCCTACACTTCTGCCCTCACAACCCCTACCCCCAATGAAAATAAATGCAGAATAAAAAAAAAACTTGGCCTCACTTCACCCCACCAACCTCTGCATTCAACATATCATTCTCTGCCACTTACAATCTGACCCCACAACCAGGCTATATTTCCCTCCCCACCCCTATCTGCCTTCCGTAGGGACCACTCTCTCTGCGACTCCTCGTCCACTCAACACTCCCCCACCACCGCGACACTTTTCCCTGCAACCACAGGAAGTGCTACACCTGCCTCTACACCTCCATCCAAGGCCCAAACAAACCTTTCATATCAGACTTGATCTACAGTATCCACTGCTCCCGATGTGGCTTCCTCTTACATCAGTGAGGCCAAGCATAGACTCAGAGACCATTTCATAGAGCACCTGCACTGTTAGTGACAAACGACAACACCTTCCGGTCACCAACCATTTTAACCCCCCCTCCCACTCCCTGGGTGACATGTCCATCCTGGGTCTCCTCCTACATCATAATGACACCACTCGCAAACTTGAAGAACAACACCTCATATTCCGCCTTGGGAGCCTACAGGCTGATGGCCCAAACATGGATTTCACCAGTTTCAACATCTCCCCACCCCCAGCCTCATCCCATGTCCAAGCTTCCCTCTTATCCCTACCTCCTTGTCCTGACACAACCTACCCATCTTCTCTCCCACCTATCCAACCCACTCTCCCACTGACCAATCCCCACCACCGCCAACCTGCACTCACCAATCACCATCCCACCTACCCACCTTCCCCAGCCCCACTCCTCTCTCTATTTATTTCCCAGCTCCCTTCCCTCTCCTCATTTCTGAAGGAGGGTCCTGACCAAAATGTCAACTTTCCTGCTCCTCTGATGCTGCCTGGCCTGCTACTTATCCTGTTCTTTGACTCCCAAAAAATGGCTCACTTCCAAGTAATGACTTTAATGTTAAATATTGTTAAAACGAGATGATTAATGAGCTCACATATCTCCTAAAAGCGTTGGTTGAAGGAGAAAATTACCATGGTACTTGCAAAGCTGGCAGCAGAGGAGTAGGCAGCATCCTCAGCCCAGGCCTCATCCATTCCATACTTTTCTTTTTCTTTCCTCGTTCTCGGATAATCAGTGGCTTACGAGCCTGGTCAGACCATGTGTGGAAACCCTCTGTGCTGATCTACTGCAGGTCCTTTATAAAAAGATTATAATATTTATCTTTTTAACGTTATTTCTTATTTTTCTAACTTGTACAATGGATAACTAAGGTAATGTAACATTTTTCCTCTTGTTCCTTTATTTCTCTATTTTGTATCTAAGATTTGTACCCAGGTACTGTGTACCTGAGATGGTGCCATGGGAGGCAAAATTGTAAACTTTTCAATATATTCTTGTACTTTGGTATTTGAATGCACGTGACAATAAATTAAATTCTAATACTGTTTGATCAGGTCTCAAACACATTTCTTCAATCAGGACCCTAGGAATTTTACACATCTACAGCATGAGCAGTTTAGCTGTTACAGCCTGTACATGACCATATCTCGATCATGTATTTCAGGGAAACGGTGGTGACCTCTACACCATGTCCAGTTGTCAGATTTTATGTGATAAGATGAAACTTTCGACTGCTAAGGTGAAAATATGTGAAGTGATGGGTGTCTCTGCATCTGGCTGGAGATGGTAAGAGCCTCCACAGCATGTTTTGTTAAGAAGGCACTTACATGTCAGTAGAGAGGCATGCTCCAGGTTCATGGACCTCCAAGCCAGAAGACACCTTGCCTCCTGCCCCTGAGAAGTGCTCGTATATCAGAGGCCAGCAGTTCTTCTGAAATCAGCAAAAATACCAGGTAGGCAGGGGCCATTGCTGGTACTATATCTCCCAAAGCCTTGGATCAAGGAGAGACCCAGGAAGGTGATTTCAGGAGGGAGATGGCAGTCTCAGGTGTCACAGGGATAGTGGGAAGACAGAGCCAGCAGTAAGGTAGACAGATGGACATGCAAACACAATTCTTCCCAATACTGCATCCCTCAAATTAGGAAGTGCCTTTGAAGGAGAAACATCCTTCTCCCACTCCATCCCATGAAATGTCTTTGTCAAACAGGATTAAGAAGAAATTCAAGGTGTTCTTGATACACATAAAAGGAGCAAGAGGATAGCAAAGAAAAGGGCAGGTCCACCAAAGGACAAAGGAGGGAATTTATGAGCTAGAGGAAGTGGGTGTGGTCCTTAACAAATACTTTACATCGGCATTCGTAAAGAAGAAGGACATGGGTGGTGAGTCTTGGGAGAGTTATATTAATATTCGAGGACATGTCAATATAAAAAAAAAGGAAGGGCTGTTGATGGGACCTGACAGGATCTAAAGCAGAACGCTGAGGGAAGCAGGTGAGAAAATTGTTGAGGCCTTGTACAAACTCCTTTTGTCATTGGAGATGTACCAGAGGACTGAGAATAGCCAACATTCTTCCTTTGTTTAAGAAGAGCATCAGGTATAATCGAGGAAATTACATACAGGTGAACCTTACATCAGTCGTGGGGAATTTATTGCAGAAGATCCTTAGGGATAGGATTTACTCACATTTGGAAAAATATAGACTTAGTGGAGGGAAGGTCATGTCTCAAGCTTGATTGAGCTTTTTTTGAGAAAGTGACAAAGATGATTGATGAGGGCAGGGCAGTAGATGATATCTATATGGACATTAGCAAGTCTTTTGACAAGTTTCCTCATGATAGACTGATACAAAAAGGTGAAGTCACATGAGATCCATGGTGAGAGACAAAAACAAAACTGCAGATGCTGGAATCCAAGGTAGACAAACAGGAGGCTGGAAGAACACAGCAAGCCAGGCAGCATTTGGGGGAAAGGAAAAATCAGCATTAGGATATTACCCTTCTTCAGGGCATAGTGAGCTGGTAAGATGGATACAGAACTGGCTTAGTCATAGAAAACAGAGAGTAGCAGTGCAAAGGTGTTTTTTTTCCTGACTGGAGATCAGTGACCGGTAATGTTCTGCAGGGCTCAGTGCTGGGATCCCTGTTGTTTGTAATATATAAATGATTTGGAAGAGAATGTAGGTGCCTGATTAAGTTTGTGGATAACAAAGATTACAGGATCTGCAGATAGTGAGGAGGATTGCCAGAGGATACAGCAAGATGTAGATAGACTGGAGCCTAGGGCAGAGAAATGGCAGATGGATTAATCTTAACAAATGCGAGGTGATGCATTTGGAAAATCTATTGTATGAGGGAGGTATACAGTAAATTGCAGAACCTTTTAAATACCAACATATAGAAGGATCTGTGCATATAGGTCCACAGTTCAAAGTGGCAACACAATTGGGTAAGGTTGTCAGGAATTCATATGGCATGCTTGCCTTCATTTGTCAGGGCATAGACAGTATAAAAATTGGCAGGTCGTGTTGCAGCCATATAGGACTTTAGTTAGGCTACATTTGGAAAATTGTGTACAGTTCTGGTCGCCGCACTACCAGAAGGATTTGAAGGCTTTGGAGAGGGTACGGAAAAGGTTTACCAGGATGTTGCCTGGTTTGGAGGGATTTAGCTATAAAGGAGAAACTGGATAAACTTGGTTTGTTTACACTTGAATGTAGAATGAAGAGGGCAACCTGATAGAAGTTTACAAAATTATGAGAGGAATGGATAGAATGGACATTCAGAGTCTTTTTCCCAGGGTGGAAATGTCAATTACTAGGGACATAGCTTTAAGGTAAAAAGGGGAAAAAAAGGTTTAAAGGAGATGTAAGATGCAAATGTTTTACACCAAAGATGCCTGGAATGTGCTGTTGGAGATGATGGAGACAGATACAATAGCAATATTTGACAGGCATCTTGACAGATATATGAATAGGCAGGGAATGGAGGGATAGAGACCACATGAGGCAAGAGGTTCTTAGTTTAGAAAAGCATCATGTATTGGCACAGTCTTGGTGGGCCAGAGGGCCTGTTCCTATGCTGTACTGTTCTTTGATATTCTTTGTTCTACCCACAAGGCAAGTTCACCCATGCACACATTCCTGGTTTCTCATCCAAAAGATGGTAGGATTGGTGGTGAGATAACAAGGTGTGGAGCTGGATGAACACAGCAGGCCAAGCAGCATCATATGGGATGGCTGTCCAAAGAGTGGAGGAGGGAATGGAAATAGTCACCCCACTGCCGGAACAAAACCACCATGCATCAGCGTTAACACAGTGACAGGAGTTAGGAAATCTTAGCTGAGTAAAATGCTTTGAGCTCACTTGCTAATGATTACTCCTGATCCCTATATAAACGACTCCGGCAGGGACATTCATGTGTGTGGATATTGTAGTGGGAAAGGACTGGGCTCAGTCAGTTATGATACATGGACAGAGTTCTCTGACACTCAACAAGGTATTAGAGGAAACTAAACCCTTGTGATGGATTAGTCCCTTGAGGAAAGGGGAAGAAAATAAATGGGATGAAACAAATTTTCTTTTACAGCTTCACTCAAACATTGAAGAGGGTTTTGCATGCTATTCACTGAGAATATTTGGTTCTTGCAAACAGCTGTCTTCTAAGGCAAGGCACACAAAGCTAAGCCAAGGCAAACAAAATATATATGAATAAACCCTATGAAATGTATCTTTTGTAAAATCATGAAAAACACTGAGTAACGAGAAAGTGCACTCATACTTTTGACTCATTAGCTGACTAAAGACTGACTGACTAAAGTTTTCGGTTCAGAACATTTGAAAGAGGTTAGTGGGTGGTTCCTCTGTCAGTTACATAACTCTAAATGTGACTGAAAATGTTCTCATTGTTTCCAGTGGATCTCAGAGGAATGGTGCCACATTAAGGAAATCCTTGTTCAAGTTGGCATCTCATAATTTTAATCAAATTTCCAATTTCAATTCACAATTATTTATGTGCTGCAATGTTGATGGAAAATGTGACATTAGACACCATTTCACACTGTTCAACATGTATTTTTCCCCATTCCCTTCCCCACACACACTTCACATTCCTCACGAAAATAATGACAGTGCCATCTTTTACCTGTCAGGCCCTCCTCCAGCCTCAACAAGATAATGGTCAAAACTGCCTCAGCTCCAGCAGATTAGGAAAGGTGAATTTCAGCAGCTTTGAAACTCCTCAGTTCCCCACACAAAATTCAAGAACTTTATCTCTTCTGCTTTTTTGTCCCCCTTAATATTCTGATCTCAGCATTAGTTTGCTTAAAAGGAAAGTTTAGTTGTCAGGTGATCCAAATCTCAATATTAAATATTATGTTTTGCCCAATTGGTACTGAAAGTCCACAACCACAATGTCTGTTTGCTGATCTCAACCCGGATGCCACTAAAGAAATCCATTTGTCCAGTCCTAGACTCAAACACTTACAGTATGGAAGGAGACCAGTCAGCCTATCATGTCTGTGCTCGTCAACAAGAATCTGACTACACATCCCATTTTTCAGCTTTTGGCACATTACTGTAGCTTCAAGGGCAATGCAAGTGCACAACTAAAAGCTGTTTAAATGTTACAAGAGTTTCTGACCGATCCACCCTTTCGGCAATGAGTTTTTGACTTTGTCATCAAGCCTACCAACTAGGACGGTACTGTTGTTGTCTAGCATACCAACCTTTACATTGCTGAGACTGAGCACCAGTTCTTGGACACTTGACCATTATTCCGCCATTGAACACCAGGCCATTGTGTCCACAACGGTCACTAATCCCATTTCATTTGGTGATTTCTCCTCCCCCACCAGTGCCTCCAAGCTCAGTCCCCCAATCCCCAGTTCTGAAGAACTGAACCTGAAATATTTAACTTTGCTTTCTCTCCACAGATGCTGCCAGGCTTGCTGAGTTTTTCCAGCAATTTCTGTTTTCGTATCCCATGTACATGTTTAACCACTTTATCTACCTGCCCTGCCACCTTCAGTGATCTGTGGTTAAGTCTACCAAGTTCCCTTTGATCTTTAATATTTTCAGTGGTCCTACCATTCATAGCGTAACCCCTTGACTTGTTAGTCCTCCCCTGGTGCATCACCCCACACTTTTCCAGGTAGAATTCCAAATGAAATTCTAAAGTCTAATGATGACCTTAAAACCATTGTCAATTTTTGGAAAAAATAACTGGTTCACTAATGCCCTTTAATGAAAGAAATTGCCATCTTTATCTGGTTTAGCCTACACATGACTCCAGACCCACAGCAATGTCATTGACTCTCAAATGTTCTCTGGGCAATTAGAGATGGAGGATAAATGCTGGCCTGGACAGTGATGCCCACATTCTATGAACAATTAAAGAAAGCAATCTGAAACCTTACATGTGGCAAGAGAGTATTTGACAATTATTGGTAGGATACTAGTAACTCCTTAACTTTCTTCAGTAGCCTAGGATTCATTTCATCTGAATCTATGGATGATTCCACTTTTAAGGCCACAAAAGTTGCTATTGCTTCCCCTCGCTCTCTCTATTAAATCTCAGAATCATTGTGATGCAGAAGGAGGCCATGCAGCCCACCTTGTCCACTTTGGCTCTATTATCTAATACCAATCTCCTGCCTATTCCCCATATCCCTGCACAACATTACTATCCAATTCCCTCTTGAATACCTTAATTGTACCTGGCACCTCCACACTTCCAGTTACTGCATTCCATACCCTAACTATTCGCTGTGTGAAGAAGGTTTTTCTCAAACTACCTTTGCTTCATTTGCACATCACTTTAAGTCTATACCCTCTTATTCTTGTTTCCTTTACAAGCAGAAACAGCTTCACCCCATCTACTCTGTCCAGCCTGCTCATGATTTTGAAAACTTCCATCAGATCTGCTCTCAGCCTTCTTCTATCTGAGGAGAACAGCCCCAACTTCTTCAATCTATCCTCAAAGTTGAAGCTTCTCATACCCGGAACCATTCTAGTAAATCAATTTTACATTCTCTCTGCTGCATTCACGTCCTTCCTGTCAAGTGGCACCCACAACTGTAGACAACATTCCAGCTGAGCTCTAACAAGTGTCTTCTACAGGTTCAATAGCATCTCCTTGCTCTTGACTCAATGACCCTATTAATAAAGCTGAGAACACTGCATACTTCTGATCCCAACCCGAAACATCAGCTTTTCAGCTCCTCTGATGCTGCCTGGCCTATTGTGTTCCTCCAGCTCCACACTTATCTCTGACTCCAGCATCTGCAGTTCTTACTATCTCTGAGGACACTGCACGCTTTATTTATTGCTCTCTCTACTCTCCTGCCACCTTCAGTGTTCTGTGCACATAGACAACCGGGTGTCTCTGTTCATGAACCCTTTTTAGTATTGAACCCCCTATATTATATTGTCTTTCAGTATTTTTCTGACTGAAATGCATCAGCTCATACTTCTCTGCATTGAACCTGATTTGCCACCAACTTCTCAGTGTCATATATTTCAGTTCTCCATCCTGATGTCAAGAGCTTTGTCATTTTCCATTGTGAAGATCATCAAAATATACTCACTCATTGAGGAGTGTGCCCACATTTACTGGGTCCACACACATTACCTCTATGGTCCCTAATGGCCACACTCTTACCCTTGTTATTGTTTTGCGTTTTATATGTGTAAAAACTCCTTTGGGTTTTCCTTTATTTTACCCACCAGAGTTATCTGCCATCTCTTTGCATCACTAATTTCCTTTTTAAGTTAGCCTCAAATGTTCCTGAGAAAGAGGAAGAGGAAATGGGCAATGTGAATCACTGATGAGAGCAGACCTGTGATGTGCTGCATAGATCAACGCCCTGTAAGTATTTGATCTCTTAGTGCATGCTGATAAACAGTCACAAAAACAAAGTTGCTGGAAAAGCTCAGCAGGTCAGGCAGCATCTGTGAAGGAAAAAAAAAAGTTAACATTTCAGGTCCAGTGACCCTTTCTCAGAATTCATAAACGTTCATTTGGGTTAGCAGAGGGCGATTGGCACAATTACAAGTTTTTTTTTAATTTCAGGTAAGGAAGGCAGTTTTATGGTTACTGATTAAAACCCACCCACTTCAGGAGAAAAGAGAAGGAAAAATAATCAAAATTCAGGTTAAAAAAAAATTTCCTTGCTGAAGTCCCAAGGCCCTTTTAAATAGACCAGTAGTGGCATTCTCTCCTCAGAGTCAGAAATTTACGGCTGAGTGAGAACGCTTGAGACATGAGAACATCATCTAGCTGGACATTCCATGCTTTTCTTTGTGATAAGATGATATACCAAGGACTATTCTAACCTTTCAGGCAGATGTGAAAGATGGCACTTGTGTCCAGGCCAATATTTAGCAGTGAAATGACATCAATTCTTGGCCCTAGTCTAGCCCACAACTCTGTGCCAAAATCATAGGACTATGAAACACTTTTGGGAAAATGGTGCGTGCAAATGGCTGTCACACATCTTTCATATTACAACGGTAACTACACTTTAAAAAGTACATCTTTGGCTGCAAAGTGCTTTGAAACCCATTGAACTTGCAAAAGATGCCAGAGAATTCTTCTCCATTTATACTGTAGTTGACAGAGTGAGGTTTGCTGAACTTTCATTAGCTACTCCCCAATACAAGATAAAAAATACTCAGGTAGTTGGAAATGTCAGGTTTGTAGTATATGGCTGAATAGGGCAGACACCCTTCAAGATACAAGGCCACAAGGGAAATGCTGAAATTCTGCAAAAAAAAATTATGTTGCTGTTTGATGAGGGGTGGGTACTGAGAGTGTAAAAATTGTCAACCAAAAGTACAGTCAATTGTGTAAGACCGTGGGAAACTCAACAGACTGGGTGGTGAGGACTGAACTGTCACAATTAACTGACACTGTCTCATTTAGTTACTTCACATTATAATTGCTTTTAAATTTATATTAACAAAGGAGGAGAGGTTTTTATTTCAGATCTGAATATGCATGTTTCACTTAGGCACTAGTTTCCTTCTTAGTTTGGAGGCCTTTGCCCAAAAATTGAGCCATTGGTGAAAATATCTTGTAATAGCAAATCTTGCAAGAAACTCTCTGACTAAAATAAGTTTTTTTTTAAAAGAAAAGAGAAAGCAGCAGTACCAGGAACATGTAGAACAAAAAAAACCAAACCCAACCAAAAACTTATTTCTGTCTGACTTGGAAGAATTGTGCTGTTCATTCCTGGTGCTTAGTTCAGCTATTTCTTCTGCTATATTTAACTTAGCTTCTTGGAGTACCAATTAAACAGAAATTCATGAAACATTGCCAGAGATAATGGTGTTGAAGTCAAGCTCCTCTCTCCTAGTTCAAAATTTTATTCACAGTACTGAATTTTTCACTGTCCTGTGGGTGGTTTTGCGGGCATCAAGCCTATTATAAGACATGGGTGCGTTTTCTAGTACCTATCCATCAATCCCTGACCTGAGATAACAAGCATGGGGCTGGATGAACACAGTGGGTCAAGCAGCATCATAGGAGCAGGAAAAGTTGACGTTTCAGGCCTAAACCCTTCATCATTAGGCCCGAAACGTCAAGTTTTCCTGCTCCTATGATGCTGCTTGACCTGCTGTGTTCATCCAGCCCCATGCTTGTTATCTCGGATTCTCCAGCATCTGGAGTACCTTTTATCTCTAATCCCTGACCTGATGCAGTTTTACTACTAGTAACTCAAACAGTTCAGGCAGACTGTGCCACCTTGCCAACTGAAGCACTTGAATGGTGAATAAATGGTCACTTAATGACCACTTCCCACCTGCATGACTTTTTCTCCCTCCTTGTGTGGTGGTGACAGAGGGGATGTCTAGCAGGTAAGACGACTCAGGCCTGTGCCAGGAAGGAGTTTGCCACATTTACTAGCATCCAGTTTGCATTGGAGGACCCTTCATGGTTTGATCACTCCTACATTTACCTTCCTCCCCTTCCCTGTCCAATACAGCATCTCATCTCTTTACCCAGCCTTACCAATGTGTCCCTGCTGATACCCAACAATAGCCCCACTTATCTTTCACTGCTGCTTCAGCAATGATCCTCATTCAGGGTTGCTGCATTCCGGCAGTAGCTGCTACTCCAGGTTGTGCTGCTGGGAACATAGAGCTGCTGGATATTTGATTGACAAACAGTCCTCTTAGGTGGGACACCTTCTCCAGACAGGATGGAAATCTCACTACTAGGCAATTAATGCCACAATTTTAAATTGCTATGAGACTGGGCAAGAGTCCACTCACAACACAACTGATTCCTGTAAAATTCTGCTCCTTGGGCCAGATTTTGAGTTTGAAATTTGAAACTCAACAACCAGAAAATTTCCAGGTCCTGATTCCACGCCATACCTTTACCACTCACACAATGCAGTTGTCAAACATAAATGTCCTATCTGGACTGGAAGCCAACTCAGCACCTAATTAGTGGTTGTCATGATAGTGGTAGCTCTGAACTTTCATCTTGCAAATATTATTCTTGACATCCTTCATAGACTATAATAGCTTTTTTAAAAAAGGAAGAAAAATGGACCTAAAATGGCTACAGTGGCCATCTGACCACAAAATGGAGGCAAGCTTGTGGGACCTGTGTGGGAAATATACAAAACCATCTGTACTGAAACTACCATTTTTTTCTAATTACATCAAAACCAGGCAACTGAGTCAGCATCAAGAAATTCATATTTCCCCTGTTTAATTAACACACACACACACACACACACACACACACACACACACACACAAACACAATAATCTCACACTTTGGAAGATGAAAGACTCATGAGTCAATTAGCTAGTTTGGAAAGACAATGAAACTAGAGACTCGGAATACACACTATTGTATTTCAATAGCTGGTTTTGAGCAGTACAAAGAGAAGGAAAAATGAATGTGTGATAAGAGCATGGGCTGTTTCTGTCATCATTCCAGAATACAGCATCTGATGAAAAAGTAGATTGGGAAAACAACTATTCACCAGAAATCAAACATATCAACAGATTCTGCTACTGCTGGGGATATAAGTCAACCATCAAACAACTGCAGTCACAAGTCAAGAATCCAACAACTTGAGGAGTCTGAATTGCATAATATTTAAAATTTCCTTGTATATCATAAAGTCAGAGATGTACAGTGTGGAAACAGAACCTTCGGTCCATCTAGTCCTTGCCAACCAGCTATCCTAATTTAAATGTCCCATTTGCCAGCATTTCTCCCTATCTCTCCAAAACCCTTCCTATTCATATACCCATCCAAATGCCTTTTAAATGTTGTAATTGTACCAGCCTCCACCACTTCCTCTGGCAGCTCAAGCCATCCACACTCCACCCTGTGCATGAGAAAGTTGCCCCTTAGGCCCCTTTCAACTCTCACCTTAAACCTATGCCATCTAGTTTTCGATTCCCCTACCCTTGGCTGTTCAGCTTATCCATGCCCTTCATGATTTTATGAACTTCTATAAGGTCATGCCTAAGCCTCCAATATTCCAGGGAAAATAGCCCCAATCCATTCAACCTCTCCCTACAGTTCAAACCCTTCAACCCTGGCAACATCCTTCTAAATCTTTTCTGAACCCTTCCAAGTTTCACATCCTTCCTATAGCAGGGAAACTTGAAGTACTGGAGATGTTCCCTTTTATACTTATTACCTGTGTTTCTCAGTGGGTGTACTTGATATCACATTTTATGACTATATCTTGGGATAATAGGTAATAAAATTCCTCTTTCTTTCAAAAAAAAACTAGGCAATTTGCTTCCTCATTTTCTACTGAAATACATTTTAATAAAGTGCGATAGTTGTGTACTAAAATGAAAAAATATTTATGTTGACCAACCAGAAGGTGATCAGTTGATTCTCCAATCCTCACTCATTTGTAACTTGGTGCAAAGCATCAGAAGGAGGAAAGAGATGCATTCAGAGTACCAGCTGCAAAGGAAGAGGGCAATTATGATACCTGCTGCTCCCTGACCAAAGTATCTCAGAGGGTCACAGGCAGACTACAGACAAAAGTACAAACATGAAATAATTCATTTAAAGAGAGAACTTGGACAGCATGAGAGACAAAAGCAAAGAATAAATGAGAAAAGCACAGGTGGCACCTCAGAGAATGATTCTGTTTCAAATGAGGGATTTGGTTGAACTAGAAATCGCTGTTTAGTGTTTCATTTTATAGAGGATGGAGTTGAAAGATATTTTATCTCAATTAAGAAGGTAGTTGGGCAGGCAAAGTGGCCAAAAAAAGTGTTTGGATATTTTTATTATCAACCTATGGAGAAATGCTTTTACCCACTTCTGGATCAGGTGAGACTTGAACACTGGGTTACCTGTTTCAGGGAACCTTAATGTGCTGGTATATCTGTGAATATGTACATCAGTTTGGCAGAATTGTAATCTGCAGATTGTGAAACTGTGAAAATAAATACTCAATGCTTATGAGTTTGACCCTTAAGCCTGTCACTTAAAATGTAGGCATTGAAGAAAGGAATATCAGACATTTGTAGAATTTACAAGAGGGGATTTGAGCTATAGGGAGAGGCTGAATAGTCTGGGGCTATTTTTCCTGGACCGTACAAGGCTGAACTTTATACAAGTTTATAGGGTGAATAGTCAAGGTCTTTTCCCCAGGGTGGGGGAGTCCAAAACAAGAGGGCATAGGTTTGAGGTGAGAGGAAAAAGATTTAAAAGGGACTTAAGGGCGACTTTTTCATGCAGGTGATGCATGAATGGAATGAACTGCCAGAGGTTGTGGTGGAAGCTGGTACAATGACAACATTTAAAAGGCATCTAGATAGGTGCATGAATAGGAAGGATTTAGAAGGATATGGACCAAATGGGACAAGATTAAGTTAGGATAGGTGGTTGGCATGGACGAGTTGGACTGAAGGGTTGGTTTCTGTGCTGTACATCTCTATGACTCTATGGGCAAAATCCAGTGGAAGATCAACCAGCACCTGAAATTATTCACCTTACATTAAAAAAATTGCATGTCCAGCCTTCCCACCTGTAACAAGCTTCCCGAAAAGCTTGATGAGTTGTACATTAGAAGTGGGTATGTTTTCAAATTCCTCCCCCATGCCCTGTAACTGGCTCCATCCCCGCCTCTTCGACTTGTCTGCCTCCTCTCCACCTATCCTCTCCTCTATCCACCTCCCCCTCTCTCCCTATTTATTTCAGAACCCTCTTCCCCTCCCCCATTTCTGATGAAGGGTTTAGGCCCGAAACGTCAAGTTTTCCTGCTCCTATGATGCTGCTTGACCTGCTGTGTTCATCCAGCCCCATGCTTATTATCTCGGATTCTCCAGCATCTGCAGTACCTTTTATCAAGGATATTCATTACTTTACTAAGGAGAAATGCATTCTTAAAATTTCGCCCTGAAGTAACCATTGCATTTAAACGAAATTATTTAACATTTCAACTGGAGTGCAGACAGTGAAAAGATTCATATCAAAAATGTCAAGTTCCTAACAAGTTCTTCCTCATCATTTTATCTGCCATTATCTCTGCAGAGTTCCCTCTTTAAACTGGCAGCAGACAAATCCTGTATTTGCAAGCCAAAATTAGTATGATCACTTGCAGATGTGAGCTAATTCATTTGCCAATTACACAGCCAATTATAGGTCAGCTTTGCCTCTGGGAGTGACTTACTCAGCTTCCAAACTTTTAATTGCTTTCATTTAACATGAAGTGGATAAAATTGGTTTCACTGTTACATGGTTTGAAGCCAGTCAGCAAATGATATAAATCATGTCTCAAGAATTTTTATGTTCTTGATGCTTTCCCCAATGTCTTATTCACTAATTCCATGATGGCCAATGTAAAAACAAAATGTAGATTAATAATAAAGTTGGAATTTCCATACATCTGCAGTGCACACAGAGACAGATGGTCCAACCGTGAGTTTAATTAATAGTTTCCATGATTTGTCAATGGTCATGTAAATACACATAGTCATTTCCTCTCTACAAATTTGAGTGGCTAGTTTGTTGAATAAGTTCCATAATCTCTTGACC
This sequence comes from Ginglymostoma cirratum, assembly GCA_024137785.1. Taxonomy (NCBI): domain Eukaryota; kingdom Metazoa; phylum Chordata; class Chondrichthyes; order Orectolobiformes; family Ginglymostomatidae; genus Ginglymostoma; species Ginglymostoma cirratum. Next base: position 15,059,989 of record JAHRHZ010000061.1, on the reverse strand, counting down.
TAATTAAACAACAACAACCTGCTCAGTCATTATCACCTCATGCAAATCACAGAATCAGAGACTTTGAGGGATGGAGTGGAGGAAGGTGGGATTGAGGCCTGCTGAAGGAAAACGGGGTCATGTGGAGGAGAGTAGAGGGAAAGTGGTGGAAGGGCAAATATTCAACACTAGACGCTTTTTTGGCTGAAAATTGGACACCCAGAATTTGTGGAATAGGCGGTTCCTCCAGCAGTCCCTTGGATGTCTGGAGATTACCAAATGTAATTTTCAGGCAGGTCTGTAAATGGGTGCAGAGATGAATGCCAGTTTGGATTAAATATGAGGGTGGAGGTCCCACACTGTTGGAGGAACCCTGTAAATGTCAGCATACCTGGATGTAGCATGCTTAACCAATTTGTAACAAGGAGCGAGCTGCAGTCATTAACTTTCAGTGATTTCTTCACTTGCCATGGGAAAACTCCATATCCTCTTAAAATTATGGGGCCAGGGAGGAACTTTTGACATACCATCTCTCCAGAATTGATTTCTTTCAGGATCAGGAATCAGTTAAGATTGGTCGGGTGGTTAAAAGTGAGGTTGAGTGTCTTGGGCTACAAGATGGTCAAACGGGATGGTCAAATAGGTAAGTAGCAGATGGAATTTAAACCTGAAAAGTGTGAGGTGGTACACTTTGGAAGGAGTAGTTTGATAAAGAAGTATTCAATGAACAGAATGATACTGGGAAGTTCTATGGAATGAAGGGACCTTGGTGAGTTTGTCTATTGATCTCTGAAGGCATGTTAGTGGAATCGGTGTAAAAAGGCATACGGGGCATTTGCCTTTATCAGTCGAACCGTAGATTACAAAATGCAGGGCAGTCATGTTGGAGTTGTATAGAATTTTGGTGACACCACAGCTTGAGTACTGTGTACAGTTCTGGTCACCACATTGCGGGAAGGATATGATTGCAGTGGACAGTGTGCAGAGGAGATGCACCAGGATGGAAAATTTAAGATTGAGGAAAGGCTGTAGAGGCTGGGGTTGTTTTCATTGGAGCAGAGAAGACCAAGAGGTGTCCTGATTGAGGCACAAAAGATTACAAGAGGCATGGAACAAGTGGATAAGGAGTAGCTGCTCCCTTTATTTAAAAGGTCAACCTTGAGCGGACACAAGTTCAAGGTGAAGGGCAGGAGGTTTAGGGGGAAAATTTTTGTTTTAAAACACAGAGTGTGGTGATGGTCTGGAATGCACTGCCTGGGAAGGTGGTAGAGGCAAGTTGCCTCACATTTCTTTAAGAAGTACTTGGATGAGCACTTGGTACGTTACAACATGCGAGGCTATAGGCCAAGTGCTGGTAAGTGAGATTAGGCTGAAGATCAGACATTTCTCACGTCAGTGCAGACTCGATGGGCCAAAGGGCCTCTTCTGCACTGTACATGATTCTATGATCAATCCACCGCCTTCCTTCCATTGCCAATGGTCTTTTTAAAGCTTGTTTCTTTTCGGGTTTAAATGAAAAGCGTATCTAAGCCACCAATCTCTGAACATAAAAAGGTGGGGGCTTGTGAAATATCTCACTTGCGGCAGAGTACTGTGGGGTTTTGCTCTGAACAGTTTTTTCTTTAACATCCCAAAATGCAGGTGTTCTCTTTCAGGAAGAATAAAAGGAGTAGCTGTGAAAGTGAATGGATATCTTCACTTTTACTTTTGGGGAAAACTTTCAAATCATTTTGCCACAGGAAATTCAATAGATACATTTAGACTCCATGGATCGTAATTGGTCTCTGAAAGAAGCAAAATTAATGGCTCAAATGGCTTATCCTCATTTCTTGCTTTATCGCGATCTTAAATTCTTGAAGTAAGTAGTGAAGGTGAGCAGAATGAGTCCACATTAATTGCTGTCAGATCACTCTCAGAGGGCATTTAAATACCAAGTGTTCTGAGGAAGAGTCATTGGACTCGAAACTTTAACTCTGGTTTCCCTTCACAGGTGCTGCCAGACCTACTGAGCTTTTCCAGCAACTTCTATTTTTGTCTCTGATTTACAGCATCCGCAGTTCTTTTGGTTTTTATTTAAATACTAGCATAGGCATGAAAACAGATGATTCATCTGCTATTTAAATACAGTAATAGTGAGGAGCATGATGGAGAAAAAAAAGTCACAAACTAAAGGATGGAAAAATACATAGTAAAAAGGACAGTAAAGCACTAAGATAATGCTGCTTGAAAATATTGTAATGAGTTATAGTCAGTGTTTTACGTAAAAGCACTTCACCTGTCCGGAACGAACACTTTACAAAGTTTGCAAATATATTGGAAGCAAATGCTATCTCACTTTTATGTTGCAACAATAATTTTGTGGTGTTTTTAATTTCACCACAGGAACAAAATGAAGCATGAGTAGAATACTTTTAAAGAAGTAATTATGCTGCAAATGTTAATTACGATAAATAGCATTTGGGTTACAAATTGAAAGGATCTTGGGTTATAAGTAACCTTACTGTAGTGATTGTAACAAGGTCAGCCAAGTGGATATCATAGAATAGGAGTTCTCTTATTGGACCAGATTAACAGCCCCAATCTTGGAGCTCTGGCTGACAGATATAAACAGGAGCGTTAGAGGTCTTGTCACAGAGAGGTGGCTCAGTGTCAAGGATAAACCACGTGTACATAAAGGGTGGTTTGTTGACAGGATACCAGCCTCTGTGTTACTTCAATTACCTCCTCAAACCTACTGACACTGGAGGAGCATCCAAAAACACTCAATTACCTATTTATCCCACACTTTCCATAATATCAAAAAACCTCGTCCAAATTACTTCATTGTGCATAAATTGACTTACACATTTTCTACATTACAACAGTTCAAAAGTACATGTAAAGATGCTTTGGAATGCCCTGAAGGCAAAGGTACAAATTTAGGATAAGCAAAAAATATTTATACAGAGAACATTAAACACTTGCAGCAAGGTGTTGTGAAGGCAAAGGCCAAGAAAATTTACTAAGTCGGTGAATTGGAATCCACAATTGGGAACTGGAGGTCATTCTTCTGGAGAAGAGAGTGAGATGGGAAAATTTAATTTGTAATCCAAAGTTTTGTCTATAATCATTCTAACTATCATAAAATCAAATATTTACACAAGTAATGTTGCTGAACCTTTTCATCGTACCCACACAGCCTTAGTTTTAAACTCTTTAGCCTAAAATGAGCTAACTGGAATGTTACTATAATTCGAAGTTTTATGAAGGTTAAACAATTTCTGAAAAATAAACTCATACAAAACTCTACTATCCCCATCCTAACTCTCACCAAATTGATTTTAGATGTCTCCCTTGTGTTTGCTGACCTACACCGATTCCCAGTGTAGTACTGTCTCAATCTAAAACATTCACAGCTTGTTCTCATCTCTGTAACCCCTTCTGGTATATAGCCTTCCATAGAGATATTGAAACATGGTAGGAGTGAACCATTTGGCCCTTCAAGCCTGCTCCACCATTCATTGCTTTCATGGCTGATTGCAGAGCTCAGTACTGTCCTTTCTTCATTTCTGAAAGGGTCCAGACCCAAAACTTTAGCTTTCCTGCTCCTCTAATGATGCTTGGCCTGCTGTGTTCATCCAGCTCTACACCTTGTTATTTGAGAGTTATTTCTACTTCCTTCTCGAAAACACATTATGGTTTGATCTCAACTATGGTAGTGAATTCCAGAGTTGAAAACACTACTCCTCTCTTCAGTCCTAAAAATATTTACCCCTTATTCTTATGACCCTTGGTTTTGGACTCCCCCAGCATCAGGAACATCCTTCCTGCATCTAACCTATAAAATTCTGTTAGATGTTCCTGATGCTGGGGGAGTCCAAAACCAAGGGTCATAAGAATA
>JAHRHZ010000061.1:15038994-15056030 GCA_024137785.1 Ginglymostoma cirratum | reverse complement strand
GATGTTCCTGATGCTGGGGGAGTCCAAAACCAAGGGTCATAAGAATAAGGGGTAAATATTTTTAGGACTGAAGAGAGGAGTAGTGTTTTCAACTCTGGAATTCACTACCATAGTTGAGATCAAACCATTCTAACAGAATTTTATAGATTTCTATATGATTCCTCCTTCTCCATTCTTCTAGACTCCAGCGAATTCAATCCCAGCCGACTCCGTCTCTCCTTATACATCAGTCCTGCAATGTGCTTGACTCTTAACTATCCATGGAACGACCTAGCAAGCCACTCAGTTGTGTCAAAAGCCACTTTGCAGTCTCAAAGGAATGAAACTTGATGAAGCGCATGCCATTAATTCAGCCCGACAAAGGACAATGTCACATTCAGGACTGGCAGGACAGACCCAGCAAACAACACCATGCTATATAGTCAGGATAATGTTACTCCAGGAGTCCTCAATATTGACTCCAGTCCCCATGAAGGCTTGTGGCATCAGGTTAAATTCATACAAGGAAGTGTCCTGATAACTGCCACGTACAACCACTCCCAATCAGTTGATGAATTTGTACCCTTCCGCATAGAACATTTACTTGGAGGAAGCATTAAGAGTGGCAAGGGTGCAGAATATATGCTGAACGGGGGATTTCAATGCCCACCAAGAGTGTTTTGGTAGCACCACTACTGACCGAGCTGGTCATTTCCTAAAGGACAGCTGCTAGACTGGTTCAGCAGGAAGTGGTGAGGGGACCAACAAAAGGGAAACACATCCCCATCCTCACCACTTTACATGCCACAGATGCAATTGCCCATGATAGTATTGGTAGAAGTGACTAACATACAGTCATTGTAGAGATCAAATTTCATCTACACATTGTTGATTCACTCCATCATATTATGTAGCACTACCAGCAAGCCGAATGGAAGAGAGTTTGAATGGATCTGGAAATTCAAGACTGGGCATCTGTGAGGCACCGTGGGCCATCAACGGCAGCAGAGTTGTACTGCAGCATCATCTTCAACCTCATGGTTTGAATGTACCCCGGTGGACCATTATCATAAAAGCAGGGGGCCAACCATGACTCAATGAAGGGTGCAGGAGAGTACGCCAGGAGCAGCATCTGGCAAACTGACAACCTGTTGAAGCTGCAAAAACAGGATAAATTGCATGTCAAACAGCATAAGCAGCAGTGACAGACAGAGCTATGTGATCCAACAACCAACGGATCAAGTGTAAGCTCTGCAAAACTGCCACACCCAGTCATGAGTGAGTGGACAATTAAATAAATCATAGTAGGAGCAAGTTCCACAAATTATACTGATCCTTCATGATCAGAGGCCAGCACATCATCGTAAACATAAGGCTGGAGCATCCACAACAATCTTCAGCCAGAAATGCCAAGTGTTTGATCCATTCCAGCCTCTTCTAGAGGTCCCTATAGGATATGTGCCAATCTTCAGCAATTTTGATTCACTCTACATGATGTTAAGAAATTGTGGATATCACTGGATATTGCAAAAGCTATGGGTCTTGACAACATTCCAGCAATAGTCCTCAAGATTTGTGCTCCAGAACTTAACGTACCCCTAGACAAGCTGTTTTAGTGCAGCCACAATGACAATGACATCAACCTGACGATGTGGAAAATTGCCTACACATGTCCTGTACACAAAAAGCAGGAAAATCCAATTCAGCCTATCACAACACCATCAATCTACTCTTCATCAAAATGATGGAAGGAGTCACCAACAGTACTATGCCAGTGATTCCCATTTTGGGTTCCAGCAGAGCCATTCAGGACCTCATTAGAATTTTGGTCTGAGCATGTACAAAAGAGTTTAACTCCAGAGATGAATTGAGAGTGATTGTCCCTGGTTTCAAGGTCACCATTCACTATATTTGCCATCAAGGAGGTTTAGCATAGCTAAAGTCAATGGTCATCAGGGGAAGCCTTCTGCTGGTTGGAGTCATAGCTGACAAAAAGAAAGATGGTTATGGTAGTTGAAGGTCAGAACTCCAGATCATCTCTGCATTAGTTCTTCAAATTAGTGTCCCAGGCCAAACCACCTTCAATTATTTCATCAATGACCTTCCCTCCATCATAGGTCAGATGTGGGAATGTTTGCCAATGATGGCGTATTGTTCAGCACCATTTGCAACTCCACAGATTCTGAAGCAGTCTATGTCAAAATGCAGCAAGATCTGGACAATACTCAAGCTGAAAATTGGCAGGTAATATTCACACCACACAAATCCCACATAATAACCATCTACAAGAAGAGAGAATCTACCATTGTCCCCCGATATTCAACATTGTTACCGTTTCAGAATCCCCCACTATCAATATCCCAGAATTACCATTGGCCAGAAACTGAATTGAACTCACAATATAAATAAATTAGCTGCCAGAGCAGGTCAGAGGCTAGGAATCCTGCAGCAAATAACTCAATTCATGAATCCCCAAATCCTGTCCACCATCTACCAGGCACCAATCAGGAGGGCAATGAAATATTCCCCATTTACCTGGATGAATGCAGCTCCAAACAATGTTCAAGAAGTTTGATGTCACCCAGGACAAAGCAGCTCGCTTGATTGGCACTAATTCACAAAGATCCACTTTCTCCACCATTGATGCTCAGTAACAGTTGCATGTAATATCTACAAGATGCACTCCAAAAATTCACCAATGTTGCTTAGACAGCACCTTCCAAATCCATGACCACTACTATCTAGAAGGATAAAGGCATAATGAGTAAAATCTAATCCACAAGGCCTGTGGTTTCCAGCTTTAACTTTAGATCCTTTTCCTCAACAATTTTATGATTTTCCAATCCTCTTGCACTTCCCTCAAGTCTGAGGAAGGCTGAAAAATTATGACACGTACCTCCACAATTCCGACTCTCACTTCCCTCAGTTTTATTGCATGCATATCATTGCTCATAGTACCTTATCAACTTTCAGTCAAGAAAGCCAATCCAATACCTCCTCATCAATTGTCTTTGAATTACTTTTTGTTTCACCATGGCCTGGGTAGCATTAGCCTCCTCAGTTAAGATTGCTATAAAGTATTCAATTAATACTTCTTTTATACACCCTGCCTCCAGTGTATTTTGATGCCTATCAGACTTACACTTCCTCTTTCTACCTTTTTTACTATTTTTCTGTTTTGCAAGTAATGCTGGTGCCATGACTATTCCATTTTTAAACATGAATGGATTGCAGCATATTATAAATCTTTCATCTGAGAAAAATATCAAAAGTCAGCAATTTTAGCAACTGCAATCATCAGACATCTCAGTGACTCACCATTTTTATTTCAGTGATTCACTACTTCAATACAGCATCAAATTGCTGGTACTCAGCTGTTTGTTCTAAGCCAGGACTCTGTCAGGACCAATACAACCAACATTTCTTTCACTCATTCGTGGTATATAGGTATCACTGACAACACCAGCATTAATTGCACATGTTGAACAATTGAGCAGCTTAATAGGCCATAGAGGGCAGTTGAGAGTCAACAATGTTGATGTGAGTCTGGAGTCACAGGTAGGTCAGATCAGGTAAGGGTAGCAGATGTCATTCCCTAAAGTGTTTTAGTGAATCAGTTGGGGGGGTTTATGTTCACTATTCTTCCTTTAACCAACCAAATTTAAATTCCTAGTTGCCAAGGCAAGATTTGAATTCATCTCTTGGGATCAATAGTCCAGGCCTCTGGGTGACTTCTATCAATCTACTCTGCTGTATCTACTGCCTGCAATGTACCAGGAAGACCAAACTCAAACATGGTGACTGTTTTGTAGAATGCCCCCACTCAGTCCATATGCATTGCCCCACCTTCTGCAGATTTCCAGTGACCTGTAAATCAAGGTGGAGGAACAGCATTAATTTTCCAATTAAAACACCTTGCTACCTTTAGGATTCAACATTGAGTTCAACCACTTCAGAAAATAAACTCCACCCACCATTTTGACATCTTTTTTCGTCTGGTGCCTGTGCCTTGTTCTCATGCTTTTGCCTTTAGTCAAAGTTGACCTTTATTCTGCGATTGAAACCTATTCTGGTCCTTTGTTTCTTCACTACAATCATTGTCAGCTCCTTTGCCTTTCGTTCTATGATACCTTTGATTTCCTTACCCTCTAACCTCTACCTGACGTCTGCTTTTGGCCCAATTGCCCCTCCCTGCTTTTTCAATGACATAAAACATATCACATTTCCACTTCTCTTCAGTTCTGAACAAAAGTTATGTTGTACTCAAAACATTAACTCTGTCTTTTTCTCCACAGATTCTGCCAGACATGCTGAGTTTCGCCAGCATTTCCATTGTTATCTCTGGACGATTAGCTCAACGAGATAGCTAGATTTCATAATCACCAGTTCAGATAGCAACATTAAGCTTACAGTACCACCCTGATACCCAGCCAGGAATGGCTTATGGAAACATACACGTGCAATGCTAGTTGGAGACAGGCTTTGGTTAGGTTTGATGCTACCCATTGCTAAAAGAGCACAGCTGTATTCACTTGGTACACTCACACTTGAACAGTAACATTCTGGAAGATAATAGGTCTTCATGGCATTGTACTTCAGTATGAATCTTTATCCTCCAGATAGAAAACTGAAAATCAAACTATTTTAAACTTCCTACTGACAATCCTTTTCTGAGCTTGCCCAGCATGAGGAGCACCAAAGCCATTTGTAATGCATAACTCTGAATTATACTGCAACCTTGAAGCATTCAGCTCCAATCTTTAGCAGCTGCACGTTGAATTGACGTTGCAGTTGGTAATTGCTTTATAACAGCAGCACTCCCGAACTCAAAAACATTGATATCAGATGCAATTTTACATCGTTATAAGCTCTGTGTCTTTGAACTCTATGACTGGCAACATTTTTCAGTACCTAGGCTTAGCTATTGTGAGATGTATTCTGATCTGCCTTGCTCCACAAGTATGTTTGACACTTCAGTCTGTTCGATTAGATAGACCACTGGACTACTGCTGCTATCCTAAGAGAATATCATTTCCTTACGTTTGCATAACACTGCTCATATAGAGAAACTATGCAATATGCTTTATAAAAGCAGAAGTAGGCCATTCAGCCCATTGGGTTTGCTCCACAATTCAGTAAGGTCGTGACTGACCTGATAATCCTTAACACCACTTTATGAATAAAGTTTGAGCATGTGCCTCAGCTGCTGTAGGCATGACCAGCAAAGGGAGGAATTGGATTAAGGCGTTCAGAAGGTTCCAGAAACAAAGACAGAGAATTTTTAATGGAAAGGGGTAGTAGTGGGGCTGGTGAACGTTACAACGAAAAGAAGTTGTGTGAGCCTCAAACATCTGTCCAGCACTGCTCCCCAGAATTAAATCCAGAACTACACTGTCCCTTATAGGACCATCAAAATGTTGACATATAAAGCTCTCCTGAATATATTTCAAGAGATCTGCCCCCTCTCTAAATTCTTTATACTATGATTGTCCCAATTACTATTGAGGTGGTAGAAATCCCCTTAATGTTATTACCCTATTTTTATTTTTGCACGCCTTAGTAAATTGTCTACCAATCTGCTCCATAATTGCCACCTGACTGTTTGGGGGTCTACAAAACATTCCTAACAATGTGACTGCCCCTTTTTTACAACAAGGCTCTACCCACAAAGCTTTAATTAACAACCCTTCCATGATACCTTCCTTCCTTATCGCACTACCTGACTACTTAATTGTAATGTAACGCCATCTCTTCTTTTACACCCTCCCGTGTCTCTCCTGAACACTCTATACCCCAGAATGTTGAGTTGCCAGTTCTGTCCCACCATCAGCCACATCTCAGTGATGGCAACAATGTCACAATTCCTTGTCTCAATCCACACTCTTAATTCATCTGCCTTACCAATAATATTCCTAATACTAAAGAAGAAGTCCTCCAGCCTTGCCTTACTCCCTTGAACCACAACATAGCTGAACTCACTCTGCCTAGGTTCCTTTTCCAAGGTGTGCTTTGTCATTATTGAACCAATACACTGTGTCTGCTGCCCCAGCAAACTGGAGTAAACTCTTCCCAACAGCACTTGCAAACCCTCCTGCCTTGCTCCCCAAGCAAGTTTGACATTTCAGTCTGTTCTATTAGCCAGACCACTGGGCTACTGCTACTACCTGGTCCAGATGCAGACCATCTCGCATGTAGGTATCCCAGCTCCTGACAAATGGTCCGACTGATCCAGGAATCTAAAACCCACCCTCTTGCACCAACTCTTGAGCCACATATTCAATTGCCCTACTTTGGTGCTCACTAATGGCACTGGAATTAATCCTGAGATTACAACCTTTTGCATTTCTGCTTTCAATTTACTGCCTAGCTCCTCGAACTCTTGATGCAAGACTTCGTCCTTTGTTCTACCTGTTGGTACTAATGTGTATCATGACCGCCATCTTATCTTGCTACGTCTTCAGGATGCCCTTCAGTGACACATGACTGTATCACTGGGGAGGCAACACACCATCCTGGAGTCACATCTGTGGTCACAGAAATCTCTCTGTTCCTCTAGTTAATGAATCACTTATCACTATTGCTTCTGCTTTCTTTTTCCTTCCCTCCTGTACAGTCAGGTTGTTTGTGGTGTCAGAAACTTGGTTCCATCTGTATTCCCTTGAGGAATCGGTGCCCTCATCAACTTCCAAACTGGAAAACCAATTTGTGAATGAAATCCCAGGAGACTCCTATACAACGTGACTGATTGTCTTTGACTGCCTGGTGGTCACAATTCCCTTCTTTCCTCCAATCCCTTGAGCTGTGCCATGACCACTTCTCTAAAAGTGTTATCCACAGATGTCTCCACTTTGCTAATGTGCCAAAATGTCTCCAGCTGCCACTCAAGCTCCGAAACACAGAGCTCGATTTTCAGTAATGGGGAGCACTTCCTGAACCCCTGGTCATTTAGATACCAGTAAGATCAGTGACTTCCCACAAATGGCAGGTGTTTTGGGAGCAGACCACCCTCAAAATATTTTAAGAAGGTAGTCTAGACTCTAACTTTTTCTTATTTTAAAGGTAGATGTGAAGTGGGTGTTCGATATGTGATGCAACTGATCAAACCACTCAACGTTAAGCAAAACACGATTTATTTAAACACTATAGTTAAAATACAAACAAAAGAAAGAGGAATTTTGACTAACTTTATTAGAAAACTTAACCGAATTATAGATGTAGTACCTATTATTAATTAGCTGTTCCAATATAGTAACATCCCATAAACACACCCCTTGGTAAAAAAGGTAAATTCAGGCACAGATTCTTACGTGCAGTTTCCCAATCCAGAAGGGAACAATATCAAGAGAGATTTCAGAGAAAGTCACAGTTAAGAATCATTTACTGAAGCTTGCAACTCTTCTGGGAACCAAACAGCTTCTACTGCTACAGTTAAAACAAACTGGAAAGTCTCATCTGGGAGACCTGGCCAGTCCCTTTCCACTGTTATAACTGCTTTAAGAAACCCTGAAGGCCCCTTAACCTCTTGACTTAGGCCAGTTCCCATAGCCACTTTGGTACCTCTGCCTTTACAACCTCTCTTCAAAAAAAACCCAGGACAAAATAACCTTTTTAATGTGACAACACCATCCCACAGGTCACACATTCCATTTGGCTGCCCTTGCCTGTTAAGCTTAAACTTACTGAATCTTACTGGCTAACTTTTCTAATCACTTAAGCTAAAAGATTGTCCTCTTTCCTTTTGTCAACTTTTCTTATTCTGACAGTTACTTACCTCTGGAGCATTTTTCTTTTCAATTAATTTTCAGTTTTCAGAATTAAGAATTAACTGACAACCATGAAATCATTATCAATTGTCAGAAACACCCTTCTGGTTCACTAAAGTCCTTCAGGGAAGGAAATGTGCCATCCTCACCTAGCCTGGCCTACTTGTGGTACCAGACCCACAGCAATTTGGTTAACTCTTAATTGCCCTCTGAAATGGCCTAACAAGCCATTCAATTGTACCAATTACTATAAAGTCTCAAAGAAATGAATCCAGACAGATAACCTGGCATCGACCTAGGCACCAGAAAACATAACGGCAGGGACAGCCCTGTCAACCCTGCAAAGTTGGAGGTGATTCATCTCAGCTCCAGGACATTTCTGCAGGAGTTCCTCAGGGTAGTGTCCTAGGCCCAACCATCTTCAGCTGCTTCATCAATGACCTTCCCTCTATCATACGGTCAAAAGTGAGGATGTTTGCTGAAGATTGCACAATGTTCAGCATCATTTGTGACTCCTCAGATACTGAAGCAGTCCATGTTCAAATGCAACAAGATCTAGACAATATGCAAGCTTGGGCTGACAAGTGGCAAGCAACATTTGGGCCACACAAATGCCAGGCTATGACCATCACCAATAAGAGACAATCTAACCACAGTCCCTTGGCATTGAACGGTGTTACCATCATTGAATCCCCTTACTATCAACATCCTGGGCGTTACCATTGACCAGAAACTCAACTGGTCTCATCACATTAAAAAAAAATGGCTACAAGAGCAGGCCAGAAGCTAGGAATACTGTGGCGAGTAACTCACCTCCTGACTCCTCTACAGAGCACAAGTCAGGAGTGTGATGGAATACTCCCCACTTGCCTGGATGAGTGCAGCCCCAACAACACTCGTGAAGCTTGACACCATCCAGGACAAAGCAGCCCTCTTGATTGGCACTACATCCACAACTTTCCACTCCCTCCATCACCGATGCTCAGTAGCAGCAGTGTGTACTATCTACAAGATGTACTGCAGAAATTCACCAAAGATCCTCAGACAGCACCTTCCAAACTCATGACCACTTCCATCTAGAAGGACAAGGGCAGCAGATACATGACAACGCCACCACCTTCAAGTTCCCCTCCAAGCCATTCACCATCCTGACTTGGAAATATATCACCTTCGCTGTCACTGAGTCAAAATCCTGGAATTCCCTCTCTAATAGCATTGTGAGTCAACCTACAGCAGGAGGACATGCAGCAGTTCAAGAAGGCAGCTCACCACCACCTTCTCAAGGGCAACCAGGGATGGGCAATAAATGCTGGCCAGCTAGCGACACCCACATCACACAAATGAATAAAAAATGTTGATCCCTAATTCACTTGTACACTTTTCAAATAAATGCTATTTAAGATAAATCCCTAAAAGTATTCTTCACTAACCAATCAGCTCATTGCTTTCCTGCGACATCTATTCACATTTTTCCCCCTATTTACATTTAATGTGAAAACAACTTTTGATGCACGTTCAAATTAGCAACTGCTACTAACCAATAAACTTACGGCTTTCATGTAGAACACAGAACATTGAACGTTACAGCGCAGTACAGGCCCTTCGGCCTCGATGTTGCGCCAACCTGCGAAACCAATCTGAAGCCCATCTAACCTACACTATTCCGTATCATCCATACGTTTATCCAACGACCATTTAAATGCCCTTAAAGTTGGCGAGTCTACTACGGTTGCAGGCAGGGCATTCCACGCCCTTACTACTCTCTGAGTAAAGAATCTACCTCTGACATCTGTCCTATATCTATCACCCCTCAATTTAAAGCTATGTCCCCTTGTGCTAGCCATCACGATCTGAGGAAAAAGGCTCTCACTGTCCACCCTATCTAATCCTCTGATCGTCCTGTATGTCTCTATTAAGTCACCTCTTAACCTTCTTCTCTCTAACAAAAACAGCCTCATGTCCCTCAGCCTTTCCTCATACGACCTTCCCTCCATACCAGGAAACATCCTGGTAAATCTCCTCTGCACTCTTTCCAATGCTTCCACATCCTTCCTATAATGCGGCGACCAGAACTGTACGCAATACTGCAAGTGCAGCCGCACCAGAGTTTTGTACAGCTGCAACATGACCTCATGGCTCCGAAACTCAATCCCTCTACCAATAAAACCTAACACACTGTACGCCTTCTTAACAACCCTATCAACCTGGGTGGCAACTTTCAGGGATCTATGCACTTGGACGCCGAGATCCCTCTGCTCGTCCACATTACCAAGAATCTTACCATTAGCCCAGTACTCTGTTTTCCTGTTACCCCTTCCAAAGCGAATCACCTCACACTTTTCCGCATTAAACTCCATTTGCCACCTCTCAGCCCAGCTCTGCAGCTTATCTATGTCCCTCTGTAACCTGCAACAGTCTTCCGCACTATCCACAACTCCACCGACTTTAGTGTCATCCACAAATTTACTAACCCATCCTTCTACGCCCTCATCCAGGTCATTTATAAAAATGACAAACAGCAGTGACCCCAAAACAGATCCTTGCAGTACACCACTAGTAACTGAACTCCAGGATGAACATTTCCCATCAACCACCACCCTCTGTCTTCTTACAGCTAGCCAATTTCTGATCCAAACTGCTAAATCACCCTCAATCCCATTCCTCCGAATTTTCTGCAATTGTGATGTCACTCTTTGTTTTGTGCTGGTCCCTCAAGCCTGTTAAAAAAAAAATACAAATTATGATCCAAAAAAAGCAAAAGTTGTCTCTTCCTCTCTGCACTGAATTCGTACACTGTTTCAAATTCCCAGAAACACACACCCACTTGGGCTTTGCCTCACTCTCAATGTGCTCTCTCCCAACTGTTCTTGTGAAGCTTTCTGATTGAATGTTTCCAACAGTCACTCTCGTTCTCACTGGAAGCATTTACTCTTTGCTATTATTGATTACAAGTTGTAAAGGAGGAAGAAAACAGAAGGTAGACAACACAAGGAAAGGCACAAAGTACTAGCTGGTAAATAGCTGGGCAATCCTGGTGTTATTCTCCCATTTAGTACCTGGCAAATTACACATTCCACAGTAAGAGGTGGATACAATTAGGCTTGCCCTATTTGTTACTCCTGGCAGGAGGTGACGACTGAACAGTGATTTCAATAATAGTTTATACTTGTCCCAGATTTAGGAAAAGTCATCTGTCTTTGAGCGACCAGGTGAGATCAGACTGAACAAGTTATTAAGTATCTACATGTATAATTATAATCAATTATCAAGTATCAGATGGATAGAAAATGTAGCCTTTAAATTTTTAAGGCTCACCCATACAAAGCCTTTGTATGAAATTACAGCTTCTATTCCAACGTATGGATACAAACATATCAGGTTTTCGCAGTCACGTTCAATGTATGAATCAAAAACAGTCATTTTAAGTTAAACATGTACCTGCAACCAGCAACATGTTGGGTCAGTGACGATATGATCATATTGTTCTATACAGTCATAGAGATTTGGCATTAAATATTTTCTCAGGCTCTGTATCAATGTCATAGGCTGAAATGGAAACTATAAGTAAGGCTTCATATGATGAGCACTAAACATGGAAAGACAGACAGGCTACACTTTCCATTGTAATCTTTTAACTGGTAAATGGTCCAGTTTGTTATTCTGATTGTACCAGATTGCTTAAAAACTTTTCCTAAATGTGACTTTGGGTCTCGGTTTATTTGTTATTACTTTCATGTGTCATACCGTTGGATGATAGCTCTAAGTTATTGGCAGGTACATTGAACTTTCAGTAAGACTTTTCAATAAAATTGAAACAAACGGAGAATACTTGAGAAACTCAGCGGGTCTGGCAGTATCCTTGGAGGGAGAAACAGTTACCATTTCGAGTCCTGAATGACCCTTCTTCAGAACTGGGCAAGAGGTAGAAGTGGAGATAACAAGATGTAGAGCTGGATGAACACAGCAGGCCAGGCAGCATCAAAGGAGGAGGAAAGCTGACATTTCGGGTTGGACCATTCTTCAGACCCTTCACCTCTACACCTTGTTATCTCAGATTCTCTAGCCTCAGCAGTTCCTACTATCTCTAAGAGGGAGAAGTGGGTTGTGCAGGGTTGGTGTCTACGAGGTAGGAAACTGTGTATGGGAGATCACTGGAGGGGATGACCTCTATGTCAGTTCTGGAAAGTCCAGCTTGATGTTCAATGGTGGGTTTGTGATCCAGGGTGAGATAGGAGGAAATGTCTGAGAGTCAACATCCAGCCTCTCAAAGGTACATGTCAGCACATCAGACAACAACTATGCCATCCTTGTTGGCAGCAGGTTTGATAACACGATCAGGGATAGACACGAGAGGGCAGGGTGCAGCTAATTCACAAGGAGACAGGTTAGAGTAGGTGAGGGAGCAGTGAAATGTAGGCAGCCAATGTCATGTCATCAGTTCTCAATGAAGAGATCAAATGCAGGTAAAAAGAGAGACGGGCCCAGGTGGAGGGAGATTACGGAAGACAAGTGAAAGAGTCTGTAAGCTGGGGAGTGGATTTCTATCCAAAGAAGTGGGCACAGAAGTGAAAATGACAGTAAAAGAGTTCAGCATCATGTAGTGCCTGAGGTGAGGGCATAAATGGATAAAGTGAAGTTCTTTGATGAACACAGATTGTTCAGCATCAGAGAGAGAAGGTCAAAGGGTACAGTGAATACAGAACAAAAAGTGTAGAAGGGATGAAGGGATGGAGTCAGAAGGAAGGGGAGGAGAAAAAGGATCCAGAGGGCCATCAGAACATTTGAGTTGTTGGAGCTTGTGTTTGTTAACACCCAAAAGGAACAGAGAAAGGGTTCCTTGTTACAGTGTTGAAAGAGATGAAGAAAGAAGTTGAACTGGGACTGGGATAGCTTTGTGACAGCACTAGTGGCTCAGTGGTTAGCACTGCTGCCTCACCATGCCAGGGATCTGGGTTCAATTCCACCCTCGGGTAACTGTGTGGAGTTTGCATGTTCTCCCTGTGTTTGCATGAGATCCTGCCGGGTGCTTTGGTTTCCTCCCACAGTCCAAAAATGTGCACATTAGGTGGATTGGCCATGCCAAACTGCCCATCGTGTTCAGGGATGAGTAGGTTAGGCATGTTAGCCATTGGAAATGCAGGATTAAAGGGGAAGTGTAAGGGGAAGGCTCTGGGTGGGATGCTCTTTGGAGGGTTGGCATGGACCCATTGGGCAGAATGGCCTGTTTCCACACTGTAAGGGTTCTATAAATAATAGCATGAAGTGATGCTGATGGACAGAAAGTCAGGATACTTTAACAAAGTCACCATAGTCTCCCTCACTAGACAGAGAGGGATAATTGATGGTGGGTTTAGTCTGAGGACCACTGCACCTCAGGCAAGTAGCAAGATTGAGAAGGCCAGACCTTCATGGTAATCTTAGCCACCACAGGAATTGAACACATGCTGTTGGCATCATGCTGCATTGTAAACCAGGAAGCTAACTGACCTAACCAATCCAATGCCAGCAGGGAAAAAGAAAGCAATGAAGCCGCTCCACCATTCAATAGTATTATGGCTGGTCTAATCAATTAGGTCATGGCTGATCCAAGGGTGATCAAGCCAAAATGTTAAAATAAAAATCCCATCAGAGAGAAGAACAGATTTTCTTCAAGGCTGGCATAGTTGGAAGGCAAGTGGCAAGTAAAAGCAAAATACCAAGGATGCCAGAAATCTGACACAAGCATAGAGAATGTGTTTTGAAGAAGAGTAATACCAGACTCAAACCATTAACTTTGTTTGTCTTTCACAGATGCTGCCTGATCTGCTGAGTTTCTCCAGCATTCTCTGTGTTTGTTTTAAATTTCCAGCATCCACAGTATTCTGCTTTGATTTTAAGTAAAGTTATTTGTTTTGAATAATAAAAGACAGACAATCCAGAGATGCTTGAGATTTCAATCCAGTGACCATCTGGAAAATTTGGAGATCATAGAAGGTCACTCAAGAAAGCCTGGTTAAATCTATTCCTCTTAAATTGTCATTTTTTGGAACTGGGAAAGGTATCCACAAGGATAGGAATCCTTCTTGTTCAGTTAAATTTGTTGCAACTAACAGAGATTGGAAACCAAGAAGGGGAACCGGGGTCGTCATTCTTCACGCAGGATCGCAACAAACTGGGGACCTTCACCTGAGGACCATTTGCTTTTTGATGGAATGTTGGTGTCATTGGCAAAGCCAGCATTGATTGGCTAACTATAATAGCCTTTGAACTGAATGGCTTGATAGGCAATCTCAGAGGGTGGTAAAGCGTCAATCACATTGCTACAAATCTGGAGTCATATGTAGGATGGCGCATTAAAAGGACATTAGTGAACCCATGGGATTTTGCAATGAGCAATGATCATATTTTATCATGGAAGTTAAAGAATGGCAGCGGATGAGTTGATGTAATCATTTCCACCATAGATCCAGGCAATTAATTGGAACAATCATGTGCTTCTCAGCTCATTAAGCATGAAAGTTAGATTTTGAACATGTTACACAGTGAATCAGGTGAAGAACCAGATGGAATTGCTCACCATTGCAAGGACTTCACAGCTTCCAAGGTTCAGATGCCAGCATCAAACATACTTTTATGCTGGATGCCATTTCAGATGATGCAAGCCAGAAATTGCCAGTCACATTGTGCTACTTTCCTTTAACGTCTCAACACAGGGAACTGAAGCAAAATAAGTTAACTCCCACTTCAAGGAGCAAACTTCTGAGATGCTGATGAACAGAGTGACAGAGAAAAGTTAAATTATCTTCCCAGCTGACCGTAACAAGCGGTCCCCCACCAGGTGCGTCCAGGTTGGTTGGACAGATCAGTGCTGTCTGCACTGTTAAAAGTGGTGTCTGGCAGTGCACAGAGAATACCAATGATCTCCTGTGCTCCATGAAAGTAAGTAGCACTATCTTGTCTCTACTAAGCCTCTTTCATATGGATGATAAGGGAATAGTGTAGGGTAGATGAGCCTCAGATTGGTCTCACAGGTCGGTGCAACATCGAGGGCCGAAGGGCCTGTACTGCGCTGTAATGTTCTATGTTCTATGTTCTATCTTCTATCTTCTATTTGCTCACTCTAACTCTACCAATGCACATGCATCTCATCAAAGGTGATGGACTACAGTTCTCGGCATCATATGCATCACGTAGACTTAATAGCTCAAAGCCACTCCATCATCCCAAATTACTAGCCCTTCCTGCCCACTTTACTTCCCATTCATTCTTTCAAGCTAATTCACAACCTCTCCTGCTCATGTCTGACCATTAATTGCTCTTGCATCCACTTCCATCATATTCAATTCTGGTCCTTCACTTATTGCTGGAAAACTGGCTCACAACAGAGCCAAGATTACCAAGGCAGGCAAAGAGAGGGCGAGTGATGTTGGACTTAAGGCTCCTCACTACCTATGAGAAGCCAATAGTTCAGGAAGCCGTGAAGATCAAGATGGCCTATATGCTGATGAGGAGGCATCAATGTGTTCCAAACTAATATCCTCCACTGCACTGTCCACCCCTCCAATTATCACCAGCACCAATTTATTTTTAATGTGATTTTGCTGCACTTTTCCCATCAGGGAAAATATATGGTTATTGTCCACAATGTATTAATGGCAAACACCATATGTCAGACTCAGTCCTCCAATGGCAAGGTAACCCCACAGATTCATGGTTAAAAAAAACATCACGCCACATTGTAATAGTCTTAGTAATGGATCCAGAATGCATAAAGTAAAAGCTCACCATGATGTGAAGCAGCTCAGATAACAAAATAGATGTTGGATGGTTGAACTGACAGGCTGAAACAAGTATAAATTCAAATCATAAATAGAGGATTCAATTTGAGATCAGATTTTACAGCCTGGTGACAGTGACCACACCTCCCTTCCCTTTGAGATTTAGCAAACAACACGGAAAATGTTTCTCAGCATCCAATTGCTCAAGCATTCCGTAATCACATTATTACGCCTGATTCGCTGAATGTTGATATGGTATGAATGTGCTTACTGTGATCACCTAAAAACTACGTTCCTCATGCATAGAACTAACAACCCCAACTGTATAAAACTAACAGCACGTTTAGATGATAATTTAAAGCTAGGAATTGGCAAATAGTTCCCGACAGATATAAAATAGACTGGATTTTACAGTCAGTGACAAAAGGGGAGGTAGTTGGTTTACCTCTGCAGAAGCTTCCCACAGAGGTTTAGTAGGTTTTGTCGCTTTGATAATTCCATTACAATTTTAGTTTCTTCCTGGACCCATTTGTAGGGGATTTTTGGTATCCAGGAGCGGTGAAGACATAAGCTGTTGAGCAGCCAATTGGATGGAAGAATTCCTCTAGACAACAAGCAGGGAAGTATATTAAGTAATCATTTTATAGTGACTGAAAGAAAGATTGGCACATTGGGTTAAGATTGAAGTTGAAAGGTTATGAGATAAATCTTTTTAAAAAATGATATTTTATTACTGTTTCAAGAACACACTGAACTTTATGAAGGAATGGGGAAAATTGCACATTGTACTTCTAAAATTAACTTTTCAGGGCCAGGGAGTTTGTTCAGCAATAAATACGACTTTGTGCATTATTACAATTCAATTATGCTTCATTCAATAAAGCTTAATTTTTTCAGTTGTTACAATTAACAATTGAGGTTCATAATATATCACTGATTTTCTGCTTATCGTATCTGCAATAACTACAACAGAACAATCTATGGAAAAGTCAGGCATCACAGCAGTTCCCCCATTTTCACTGCATAGAAACAAACAGCAGAATTTGCTATCAGTTTTGCACAATACTAATAACAAGCACTGACTGCTTTGCCTTCATAACAACCGCCGATATCAGGCCACTATATTCATAATTATGTTGCAACAGCATCTTAGAGTGATACGCGCTGTTTGATAACAAACTTCAGAAGAAGGGTTTTTAGTGTTAGCTATTTATGGTTCCACTGTTACAGAAATAATATTATCAGGCTGAGATCTCTTTTTAAGGCATGTTGAAGATTGTTGAGAGGTGGCAGAGCTGTATTTTCGATTGACATTTGTAGTCAGCTGAAGAGTATTTCTTAAGTTATGGTTGAATTCAAAACACACAAATTGACAAGCTGAGATAACAAGCATGGGGCTGGATGAACACAGTAGGCCAAGCAGCATCATAGGAGCAGGAAAGCTTGACGTTTCGGGCCTAAACCCTTCATCAGAAATGGGGGAGGGGAAGAGGGTTCTGAAATAAATAGGGAGAGAGGGGGGGAGGCGGATAGAAGA
>JAHRHZ010000061.1:14999040-15033994 GCA_024137785.1 Ginglymostoma cirratum | reverse complement strand
AGGGTTTAGGCCCGAAACGTCAAGTTTTCCTGCTCCTATGATGCTGCTTGACCTGCTGTGTTCATCCAGCCCCATGCTTGTTATCTCGGATTCTCCAGCATCTGCAGTACCTTTTATCTCTGTCTTCACTTATGCTGGTTTTCCTATGAAGAGGCCTTGTGACTGTAAATTCTCCCAATATACATCAATGGCAGGTGTTTTTCTACAATGAGAGAGATTCCTAATCTACCATTGAAAAGGAAATTAGAGACTCTATGACGGGCTACTTACAGTTCTACACTATAACATGCATATGAAAATACATGTTACCACAGCAACTTAGACTTCCTCTGGGGCACTAAGTCATTGGTTTGAATTAATACCAACAGCATGATGTTCGATCCCTAGGATATTCTATTCTATTCTACTCCAGCTAGGATGGATTCAGGAGTTGGATCCTTTTCTTACTTACGATAGAGATATGGGCATTATAGATTGGACCTGTGTTCAGCCACAGAACTGAAGGAGAAGCATTCCTATAATGTTTTAATCTGGCAGATGTAGGATATTGTTTATTCATTCCTGGAATGTGGGCATCACTGACTGGGACAGCATTTATTGCCCAGAGGGCAATTGTTGAGGGTCTGGAGTCACATGCAGACCAGACAATGATAGCAGTTTCCTTCCCTAAAGGGAACTAGTGAACAAATGGGTTGTTATGATGGTCAACAGCAATTTCATGGTTATCATTCGAACCTTTATTCTAGATTGTTATTGAATTCAAATTCTACCAACTGCCATGGCAAGATTTGAACCCAGGTCCTCAGGACATTACGTGGGTCCCTGGATTAATAGTCTATGAATAATACCACTCGGCCATCACCTTCCCATGGAGACATGGGTGCGCGGCTGGTGATTGCTGGTAGACTGCATTGGAAGAGATTAGTGATGGTCTTGTAGCTTCAAGTAATGCTTTCCTCTCAGTTTTATGGCCATTGCTCAGATGTTTGGCCACTCAGAAGCATTCTTAAGGCTGGCTATACTCTCCAATGATTTAAACAAGCAGACAACATGCCAATTGTGCGTCAGAAGCAGTGAGCAAGGGATTATGGTATATCACAGAGCTTAATGAGACTAATTTACTTTGTTCCTGAAAGCCTTTTTTTAAGTCATTCTCAGGGTGTTGATATCACTAGCTAGACCAGCATTTATTTCCTACCCCTAATTTCCCAGAGGGCAGTTATGAGTCCACCACATTGCTGTGGGTCTAGAGTCACAGGTGAGGACCAGGCAAGGGCAGTAGTTTCCTGTCCAAAGTGAACCAGGTGGGTTTTTCCTTGACAATTGACAATGGCTTCATGGTAATTATTAGACTCTTAATTCCAGATTTTTTATTGAATACAAACTTCACCATCTGCCATGGGATGATTTGAACTCAGATCCCCAGAACGTTACTTGGGTTTCTGGATTATTAGTCTAGCAATAACACCATTAAGCCTCACTCCCCTGTTTAACTATATAATACCATCCATTACCATAATGTATCTCATCCCACAAATTTTATCTGTGTCTATATTTTGGAATTAATAGCCTGATATTCAAACTCGTCATTGCTGCATCCCAGTTCCAGCAAGCATTAATTAATCCTTCAATCTAAAAATGGAAAAATGAAATATAACATAAGTGTAATGAAAACATGCAGTGTAAAATGTTTATTCAGATCCGTTCCACTAGTGTTTTGTTCATTATTTTTCCACAAGCATCCAGTGATTCTTCAACCCTATACTCCCTGGTAAAAGAACATGACAATCTTAAGTCAAACACTAGAATGAATTCTAGAGGAACATTTGGGGATAATGTATCCTCCCAAATTTTCTCTTGTCTTCGCTTTATGACTTGCGTCCCTTTTGTAGCAACAGCCTGGCAGAGATCAGGGAGTTATTTCATGGCCAATAATGAAAATAAGCCTATTCTTCCGTGAAGAAAAACCACACCCATTCCATTGTGAAATACCATGGGTGATGGGAAATAGGAGAGGAATTTAAATTTAGCGGCCAAAATGCTTCTTGGAGGGCACAGCTTTCAAATTTCTAAAGTTACTTTAATTGAAACAAAGAATCTTGCAAGTTTCAGTAACCACTCGGAAATCCTTGATGAGGTCTGGATCAGTTTTGAAAGCATTTTGTATATCACATTTTGCAGCTAAAATCTTTACACAATTCAGAGAGAAAGGAGCTTAAACAGGCCAATGCAATGATTCCTACTGATCTGTGGGCAATTGGGTCATGTTTTATGTTACAATACCCATTAAGAGTCCAGCTCAGTTCCCATCTTTGCTGAATTAATTGGCCTCAATATGGTGGCAATTGAGACCTTAGTACTCTGGGATAGGCAAGAGAAAAATGAGGCACAGTTCCTTAATGGTAGTCTTTAACAAGTGACCCCTGTTGCAAAGTACACTTGGCTAGATTTTTTTTGAGGATCAGTAAGAGAGATGGAGTCAACCTTGGATATTTTTTTGATGAGAGAATAGGGCTCCTTAAAGATCAGCAAGGCCACCTATGTGTGGAACTGCAGGAGATGGGTGAGATCCTAAATGAATATTTTGCATCAGTGTTTACTGTGGAGAATGATATGGAAGCCAGACAACTTGGGGGAATAAATAACAATATTTTGAAAAGGGCTCATTTTCAGAGGAGGTGGTACTGGACATCCTAAAACACATAAAGGTGGATAAATCCCCAAGACCTGATCAAGTGTACCCCAGAACTTTGTGGGAAGCTAGGGAAGTCATTCCTGGCTTGTTGCTGAGATATTTGTATCTTCACTAGCCACAGGTGACGTGCTGGAACACTGGAGGTTGGATAACATGGTGTCATTATTTAAGAAAGGTGGAAAGGGAAAGCCGGGGAACTAGAGAGCAGTGAGCCTGACATCAGTGGTGGGTAAGTTGCCGGAGAGGATTCTGAGGGATAGGATTTACATGTGTTGGGAAAGGCAAATTAGGGATAGTGCATGGGAAATTGTGTCTCACTAACTTGACTGAGATTTTTGAGGAGGTGACAAAGTGGATTGATGAAGGCAGACCAGTGGATGTCATCTATGTGGACCTCAGTAAGGTGTTTGACAAGGTTCCGCATGGTAGACTGCTTAACAAGGTTAGATCACGTGGAATACAGGGAGAACTAGCTATATGGATACAAAATTGACTTAAAGGTAGGAGGCAGAAGGTGGTGGTGGAGCATTGCATTTCATACTGGAGGCCTGTGACCAGCAGTGTGCCACAAGGATCAGTGCTGTGTCCACTGCTTTTTGTCTTTTATGTAAATGATTTGGTTGTGAAAATAGGAGGAATGGGTAGTAAGTTAATAGATGACACTAAAATTAGTGGTGTAGTGGACAGCTAAGAAGATTATCTCAGAGTATGACAGGACCATGATCAGACAGGGCCAATGGGCTGAGGAGTGGCAGATGAAGTTTAGTTTAGATAAATGTGATGTGCTGCATTTTGGAAGGGCAAATCAGGGCATTGCTTCTACACTTAATGGTAAGGTTCTGGTGAGTGTTGCAGGATAAAGAGTCCTTGGAGTGCAGGTCCATAGTTCCTTGAATGGTGGAATCACAAGTTAATGGGATAGTGACAAAGGCATTTGGTATATTTGCCTTTATTGGTCAGTATATTGATTATAGGAGTTGGGAGGCCATGTTGCAGCTGGTTAGAACACTTTTGGAATACTGTATTCAATTCTGGTGTCCATGCTGTAGGAAAGATGCTGTGAAACTTGAAAAGGTTCAGAAAAGATTTACAAGGATGTTGCCAGGGTTAGAGGGTTTGTGCTATAGGGAGATGCTGAATAGACTGGGGCTGTTTTCCCTGGAGCACCCGAGGCTGAGGGGTGACTGTATAGAAGTTTATAAAATTCTGAGGGGCATGGATAAGGTAAACAGTAAAGGTCTTTTCCCAGGGTAGGGAATCCAAAACTAGAGGGCATAGGTTTAAGGTGTGGGGGAAAGATTTAAAAGGTACGTAAGGGTCAACTTTTTCACAAAGAAAATTGTCTGTATATGGAACGAGCTGCCAGAGCAGGTGATGGAGGCTGGTACAATTACAACATTTAAAAGGCATCTGGATAGGTACATGAACAGGAAGGGTTTAGAGGGATATGGGCCACATGCTGGAAAATGGGAATAGATTAATTTAGGGTATCTGGTCAGCATAGACAAGTCAGACAGAAGGGTCTGTTTCCATACTGTTCAACTCTATGACTCTTTGACTCTATGGCCTCAGTGCAGACATGTGGAACGGTATCCTGATTGAACCAGGAAAGGACTGCAAGCGTTCTTGAAACATGCTCCACAATGAAGCAGGACCTTGAAGGACAGAAATATTCTGCTAAAATATCTTACAAGGTTTACTTGTGCATCCGTCCCTGAGGGACACTTTCTCTAGCAAAACACACATGCTACCGACAGTCAGTTTAATTCTCTTCTAGGTAGTCAAAGTAGGTTTTTTCTTCACCTGATCAATACTTTTGCAAAACACTGATACATCTGTTTAAACAAGTCTGAAACAGATATAATGCCACTGGCATAGTGCCATCTCTCAGCTCGTTTTGTATGCTTGATCGCTTTGCCCTGGGCCATTGGCCACATACCAGATGGCAGAAACACTGTTCCCGGAATGTTGTTGCTCAGTTCGAGTGGAGATTAGACATGCTGCTGACGTCACTGGCCTCTTTTTTTCAAAAATCATTTTCCAAAATATCATGTGACCACTTCTGGTCAGGGCAGTTTATTAAGAGCACAGGATTGGCTGAAGACTGAGTCATTCAGCACAGGATAGGAGTGTTGAAAGACATGTTTAAAAAGTGACCGCGCCCAGTACCTGAGAAACAAGCATCCAGTGCAAATAAGAAACAAACTGCCACCACATTCCGTCAAATAGATCTTAATATCACCATATGGCCTGTGGTCTGTTTCCTTAGTGATCTTTAACAAGGGAGAAAAGACGGTAAACAATTCACACGTGGTACCTGACATCCCAAATGGCCTCAAGTTTGATTTTCAGTTAACTAAATAACTACCCTCCTGAAAAACCTATTGCCACGTTTAAGAGTCCCTTTAAGTGTAAGGTTTGTTCGATTCTTGCTCATTTAGAAATGGCGAGAAGTGCTTCAAAAGGTTAACTCTGCTTTCTCGCCACAGGACTTGCTGTGTTTCCCCAGCAATTTCTATTTTTGTAAGCCAGCCATCGACGTCTTTGCATGCACGTAGACCTATGTTAGCATCTTGGCAGAAGTTGGAAGAGCTCAGCATCTGCTGCCTTGCTAACCATGAG
The DNA here is from genome assembly GCA_024137785.1 of Ginglymostoma cirratum. Taxonomy (NCBI): domain Eukaryota; kingdom Metazoa; phylum Chordata; class Chondrichthyes; order Orectolobiformes; family Ginglymostomatidae; genus Ginglymostoma; species Ginglymostoma cirratum. The sequence continues at coordinate 15,028,677 of JAHRHZ010000061.1, read as the reverse complement.
AAGATAATATTGCAATGGTGATTGCCAGATAAGAGTTCCAATACTTGGAACAATAGGCTTGGTGATGACTTTATGGGTGCAGCCAATCAGCCTTTGCTGACTAATGCTCACCATGATGCGTCATCTTTCATGCAGCAGTTTGTAAAACGTGCCCTCAACTGCATCTCTTGCATTTCCCACACTTCTGCCCTCACACCCCCTCCCCCCAACAAGAATAAAGACAGAAATCCCCTTGTCTTCACATATCACCCCACTAACCTCCGATACAAAGTTTCATTCTCTGCCACTTCCGCCACCTACAATCTGACGCCAGAACCAAAGATATGTTTCTCTCCCCACCCCTATCTGCCTTCCGTAGGGACCGCTTTCTCCACGACTCCCTCATCCGCTCCACACTCTCCAACAACCCCACAACACCCAGCACCTTTCCCTGCAACTGCAGGAAGTGCTACACCTGCCCCTACACCTCCCCTCCTCACCTCCATTCAAGGCGCAAAACAAACCTTCCATATCAGACAGGGGTTCACCTGCACATCCGTCAACTTGGTCTACTATGTACACTGCTCCCAATGTGGCCTCCTCTACATCGGTGAGACCAAGCATAGACTCGGAGACCGTTTCATAGAGCATCTGCATTCTGTACATGACAAACAACAACACCTTCCGGTCGCCAACCAGTTTAACTCCCCCTCCCACTCCCTGGGTGACATGTCCATTCTGGGCCTGCTCCAGTGTCACAATGACACTCCCCATGAACTGGAGGAACAGCACTGCATATTCCGCCTCGGGAGCCTTCAGCCCAATGGCCTAAAAATGAAATTCACCAGTTTTAAAACCTCCCACCCCCAGCCTCATCCCATGTCCAAACTCTGTCTCATCCCAGCATCCTTGACCTGACACAACCCGTCCACCCTCTCTCCCACCTAACCACCCACCCATCCCACTGACCAATCCCCCACCACTCCCTACCTGCACTCACCAATCACCATCCCGCCTACCTTCCCCAGCCCCACCCCTCCTCTCTCTATTTATTCCCCAGCTCCCTTTCCCCTCCCCATTTCTGAAGAAGGGTCCCGACCCGATATGTTAACTTTCCTGCTTCTCTGATGCTGCCTGGCCTGCTGTGCTCCTCCAGCTCCACACTGCATTGTCTCTGACTCCAGCATCTGCAGTTCTTGCTAACTCTGTAAAACATGGCATGTTGTGATTATTATGCTACCACGTAAATATAATTCTCAATCATATTGATCTTAGGTGCCATGCAATAACCTGTTGTCACTGCGTGCTTTTGGAAGTGAGTCCTTCCCCAGCACTGTCCTTGCTAAAGCAAAATAATTTTATTTCTGTCAACAGAGGCAGTTTGGCCTGTCTATCACCCTTTACCTCTTTCCAGCACATTAGCTTCAAACATTCCTTTTGTGAAATCTAAAGATGCTTTGACCGGCTAACTCAAAGGCCTTTGACAGTCTAAGTGTACAGGTGAACAAAAAATGAGTAACAAATCAAAGTGGCCTGATTATTTAAATAAAATGCTGCCCAGCAATCCCAGATGTTCATATTTTTAATTCGTGAAGATGAAGCTAAAGGATTGGCCACAAAATCCTAAGAAGTTCATCAATGTCCTTTAGGAAAGGAAGCATACCATGTTTATCTGTTTTAGATCATACCTGACTTTAGACCCACAACTGCAGGACTGAGCAAAAGTCCCCATCTTCTAAAATACTGGGCAGGACCCTGGACTTTTCTAATATCTAAACTACTAGACAAAAGCCTCAACTCAGGCTGATACACACAGGGCCAGAATGATTTCAATCTGGGACTATTGTTCAACATGCAATTCCAATACAAAGCTCAACCAGACCTAACACTCTAGATTGAAACTAATTTTTACACATCTGGCTACCCAAAACAAGAACTTATACAGATAGGAGACAATCAACTTCAATCAATATTCATTCACAGAGATATCTGCACATTCTTCAGATAACTGAGTTAGCTCCATGTGATACTAAAAAGCTGGATCAGTGCTTGGTGGGTTGTCAGCTGCAGCGGTGGAAGTGCCTGGAGCAGGGACTCCTTGAGGCCTGGGACACTTTGCTGGGACTTTGCAAAAGCCCCGGAGCAGTGTTTTAAGACATCTTGTCCAGAGGATGAGTTCTATTTATGTAATTTCTTTTTATCCTTTTTGTAAGTCAAAACGGCACCAGATTGTGGCTACAAAACATTTTGTACAGTACCTTTCTAGTTATATGTGACAATAAATAACTCATAATAAAGTAGCTAAACGCATATGAAACTGCAAAAGCTAGGACCCAAACAACACCTTGACTCTAGTGCTGAAGACTTGTGTCCAGCGTAGCTGCACCTTCAGCCAAGCTTTTCTAGTAGAGCTACAAAACTGGCAACTATTCAAAAATGCAGAAAATTGTTCAGGTATGGCCAATTCACAAAAAGCAGCAACTTGCCAATGCCAACATCCTTTCTTAATCTACCAATTTCTTCCACCTAGAAGGACAAGAGCAGCAGACACTTCCCTATCTCCAAGTTTCCCTCCAGGTCGCACACTGTCCTGACTTGGATATATATTGTCTTTCCTTCACGGCTGCTAAGTCAAATTCTAGAAACTTCCTTTGTAACCCACTGGGAGAGAATCTTCATCATATGGAATGCAACATTTCAAAGAGGCAGCTCAGCACCAGAGGAGGCAACAATGAGACTGTTAATCCAGAGACCCAGGTAGTGTTCTGGGGACCTAGGTTCAAATTCTGCCACAGCAGATGGTAGAATTTGAATTCAATTAAAATCTAGAATTAGGAGTCTAATGATGACAATGAAACTGTTGCCAATTGTGGGAAAACGCATCTGGTTCACTAACGTGTTTGTTTCTCAACTGCCTTCTGGGTAATTAGACGTAGGCAATAAATGTTGATGTAGCCAATGACACCCTCATTCCATGGATGAATTAAAAAAAAACCTTTTCAAGGGACATTATAGAATAAGCAATAAATGTTGGCTTTTCCAGGAACGCTTCACATAACATGAATGAATGACATTTTTTTAAAGAGTTGAATTAAACCTTTGTAAATAGGTAACTATAATACATTGCAATATCATACAGTTATTTCATGACCCAGACAATCAAAATACCATATCAGTGTAGGCAAATACTTGTGCCATATTGTAGTACGATATAGTTTAATTGAACTTTTCTAATATGAGCTTTGTACAATGACTGACTGTGAAAGTAGGAGTGACGTAATGTAATTCAAACACCACACCAGGATTTCACTTCAAACATTTGGCTAATGAACAATTGAAACACACCCACAAAACACACTGAGCCAGACAGCATACAAAGACAGACATTTGTAGTTATTGAGACAGGAGCAGTATGCTGCCAATTACACATTGTAATGCATCAGGATATACTTTTGTTTCCTCTGCCACTGTATGCATTTCAAAGCAAAACATGGGCCAATGCACTACACAGTGTGACTAAGGAACCTCATAGGCTGAGAAAGTCCTAGCTTAAACACCCTATTTAAACCGAGTTGCTGACTGTGGTCTCAGTGCCTCTGAAGAAGCATCAGCCTGTTGCACATTCTCTTGGGAAATTGCTAACTGGCAACATAACATTTATTACCCATTCCTAGCTACCCCGAGGAACTTGTGCTGACTTTCTTTCTGAACTGCTGAAGTTCTTGCACCGAGGATAGCAAACTTCAGGATTCTGAGCCAGCGACAAAGAATCATAGAATCCCAGACAGTGCAGATAGAATACACACCCACCCCTCACACCCCCAACACCTACCATAGCTAGCCCACCTAGCTTGCCCATACCTGGACACTATGGGAGTAGCAAAAACTGCCGATGCTGGAGTCAGAGATAACACAGTGTGGAGCTGGAGGAACACAACAAGCCAGGAAGCATCAGGGGAGCAGGAAAGTTGACGTTTCAGGTTGGCATCCTTCTTCTTCCAGCTCCAAACTGTGTTATCCCTGGACACCATGGGGCAATTTAGCATTGCCAACCCATCTAACCTGCACATCTTTATGGACTGTGGGAGGAAACCAGAGCATCCAGACGCAGGAACAATGTGCTAACTCCACTCAGAGGGTCACCCAAGGCTGGAATCAAACCAGATCCTTGGCAATGTGAGGCAGCTGTGCTAACCACTGAGCCACCATGTTGCCAGTGGTGGGAACAGAACAATGTGGATGGAAATGAGGATGGTATGTGACTTGAGGGTATTTAGAGATGACGTGTTCAAAAGATGTCGCTAATTTTTTCCTTTTCAGTGCCGGAGGTTGAGGTAGTCAGTAATGTGAATATCTTGAATGGTAATCCATGACCTTTAAATCATTGCTTCATCAGAACAGACTCGAAGGGCCAAAGTCTTACTCTTGCTCCTTATAGCCTACATTCAAATATTTTCAAAATTAAAATGTTAGTTACATTTTCTGTCATTCCAAGTAATCTACAATTTATTTTGTATCACAGCAGTAGAAGTGAAAACAATTCTGGCACCATTGTCACAGGAAGTTGTGCTACGAGGTTATGTGTTGCACGTATCATAAACATGAGTTCATCAAGAATTCTGCAACCAATGACTTAACTTCCATTTATCTACCACTTCTGCGCTCATTGACCTACAATAGTTTCTGGCACAATAAAACCACAATTTTAAAATGTTTATCCTTTCTAAATCCATCTGTGGCATTCGATATGATCATGTCTGACCATCCAACTCAGAACCCTGTTCCTATTTCCTCTCCATATCCATTCATCCCTTTAGCCCTATGAACTATATCTAATTCCTTCTTGAAAATATTCAATGTTTTGGCCTCAACCACTTTCTGTGACAGAGAACTCCACAGGCTCACTGCTCAATGTGTGAAGAAATATCTCCTCATCTCAATCCTAATTGGCCTAACCCGTATCCTTAGACTGTGACCCCTGATTCTGGACTCCTGGTCATTGAAAACATCCTTCCTGCATCTATCCTGTCTAGTCCTGTTAGAATTTTATAGGTTTCTATGGGGTTCCCCCACATTTGTCTAAATTCTTTTGAATATAGTCCTAAATGATCCAATATCTCTTTATACATCCATCCTGCCATCACAAAATTCAGTCTGGTCAACCTAAATTGCACTCTCTACATAGGCAGAACTTGATTCCTCAGATAAGGAGACCAAAACAGCACACAATACTCCAGAGATAAAAAGGTACTGCAGATGCTGGAGAATCCGAGATAACAAGCATGGGGCTGGATGAACACAGCAGGTCAAGCAGCATCATAGGAGCAGGAAAACTTGACGTTTCGGGCCTAAACCCTTCATCAGAAATCAGGTCAATACTCCAGGTGTGGTCTCACAAAAACCATGCACAATTGCAGCAAGACATCCTGGTCCTGTACTTTAATCCTCTTGCTATGAAGGCAAACATACCATTTGCTTTCTTCGCAATCTACCGCACCTACATGTGTACTTTCAGAGTCTGGTGACAAGGACACCCAGCTCTTGTTGCACTTAGCCTTTCCCAATCCGTCACCATTCAGGTAATAATCTGCCTTCCTGTGTTTGCTACCAAAGTGGATAACCTCACATTTATGCGTATTATACTTCATCTACCATGCATATGCCTAATCGCTCAAGTTATTCAAATCACATTGAAGTATCTCTCCACCCTCCTCAAAATTCACCCTTACACCCAGCTTTGTGTCATCTGCAAACTTGAATATATTAAATTCAGTTTCCTCATCTAAATCATTAACATATATTGTGAACAGCAGGGGTCAAAGCACTGATCTCTGTGGTAACCGGTCGCGCTTGGACATTGAGCAGTTTTTCCGCCACCTCCGCCTCCACGCTTACTTCTTCAACCGTGAGCCTAACCCTCCCTCTACTGACCCCTTCTCCCGCCTCCAACACAAGCCCTCCTCCTGGACACCACCCCAAGGCCTCCTACCCTCCCTCGACCTCTTCATCTCCAACTGCTGTCTAGACATCAATCGCCTCAACCTCTCCACCCCTCTCACCCACTCCAACCTCTCCCCTGCAGAATGTGCAGCCCTCCGCTCCCTCCGCTCCAATCCCAATCTCACCATAAAACCCACGGACAAGGGAGGCGCAGTTGTAGTATGGCACATTGACCTCTACATTGCTGAGGCCAGGCGCCAACTCCCCAACACCTCCTCCTACCGTCCCCTGGAACATGACCCCACTCCCAAGCACCAAACAACCATCTCCCAAACCATCCACAACCTCATCACCTCAGGTGACCTCCCAACCACCGCCTCCAACCTCATCCTTCCCCAACCCCGCACCGCCCGCTTATATCTCCTTCCCAAAATCCACAAACCTGAATGCTCTGGTCGACACATTGTCTCCACCTGCTCCTGCCCCACCGAACTTATCTCCACCTACTTCGACTCCATTTTCTCCCCCTTGGTCCAGGAACTTCCTACCTACGTCCGTGACACCACCCATGCCCTCCACCTCCTCCAGAACTTCCAACTCCCCGGTCCCCAACACCTCGTTTTCACTACGGACATCCAGTCCCTAAACACCTGTATTCCCCATGCAGATGGCCTAAAGGCCCTCCGCTTCTTCCTATCCCGCAGACCTGACCAATCCCCCTCCACTCTCGGATACCACCTAGAAACATTTCAAGCCCACCGACTCCCATAGCTACCTAGAATACACCTCCTCCCACCCACCTTCCTGCAAAAATGCCATCCACTATTCCCAATTCTTTCGCCTCCGCCGCATCTGCTCCCAGGATGAGGCATTCCACTCCCGTACATCTCAGATGTCCTCATTCTTCAAGGACCGCAACTTCCCCCCCGCAGTGGTCAAGAACGCCCTTGACCGTGTCTCCCGCATTTCCCGCAACTTGTCCCTCACACCCCGTCCCCACAATAACAACCAAAACAGAATCCCCCTCGTCCTCAAATACCACCCCACCAACCTCCGGATCCAACGCATCATCCTCCGACACTTCCGCCATCTGCAATCCGACCCCACCACCAAAGATATTTTTCCCTCCCCACCCTTGTCTGCTTTCCAGAGGGACCACTCTCTCCGTGACTCCCTTGTCCACTCCACACTCCCATCCAGCCCCACCACACCCGGCACTTTTCCCTGCAACCACAGGAAGTGCTACACCTGCCCCCACACCTCCTCCCTCACCCCCATCCCAGGCCCCAAGAAGACTTTCCACATCAAGCAGATATTCACCTGCACATCTGCCAATGTGGTATACTGCATCAGCTGTACCCGTTGTGGCCTCCTCTACATCGGGGAAACCAAGCAGAGGCTTGGGGACCGCTTTGCAGAACACCTGCGCTTGGTTCGCAACAAGCAATTGCACATCCCAGTCTTGAATCATTTCAACTCCCCCTCCCATTCCTGACACGACATGTCCATCCTGGACCTCCTGCAGTGCCGCAATGATGCCACCTGAAGGCTGCAGGAACACCAACTCATATTTAGCCTGGGAACCCTGCAGCCCAATGGTATCAATGTGGATTTCACAAGCTTCAAAATCTCCCCTCCCCCAACCGCATCCCAAAACCAGCCCAGCTCGTCCCCACCTCCCTAACCTGTTCTTCCTCTCACCTATCCCCTCCTCCCACCTCAAGCCGCACCCCCATCTCCTATCTACTAACCTCATCCCGCCCCCTTGGCCTGTCCGTTCTCCCTGGACTGACCTATCTCTTCCCTACCTCCCCACCTCCACTCACCTTTACTGGCTCCATCCCCACCTCTTCGACTTGTCTGTCTCCTCTCCACCTATCCTCTCCTCTATCCATCTTCTATCCGCCTCCCCCTCCCTCCCTATTTATTTCAGAACCCTCTTCCCCTCCCCCATTTCTGATGAATGGTCTAGGCCCGAAACGTCAAGCTTTCCTGCTCCTATGATGCTGCTTGGCCTGCTGTGTTCATCCAACTCCACACCTTGTTATCTCTGTCATCACTGGCTACCACTTAGAAAAAGACCAATTTATTCCTACTATTTGTTTCCTGTCTGCCAACTAGATCTCTATTCTTGTCAGTACACTACCCATAATCCCATGTGCTTTAATTTTATTTTTTTCTGCTGCTCTCCAATGCATCAGAACTGTTTCAAAGTCTATGGAAACTTGAAAGATGGCCACCTTGTGGATTTAGTAGTCTTTAATCCCATTAATTTTCCGAACACCATTTCCTTACCAATATTAATTTGCTTCAGTTCCTCGCTCTCACTAGACTCTGTGTTCCCCAATATTTTTGTGGCATGTGTGTGCCCTGTTTTGTGAAGACAAAACCAAAATATGAATTTAATTGATCTGCCATCTCTTTGTTCCCCATTATAACTTGGAGATAGCAAGAAGGAAAGTCAATGTTTTGGATCAGGACTCTTCTTCAGAACTGGGCAGGGGGAAGGGAGCTGGGAAATAAATAGAGGGAAGAGGGGTGGGATTAGGGGAAGGTAGATGGGATGGTGATTTGCGGATGCAGGTAGGGGGTGGTGAGGATTGATCAGTAGGAATGGTGGAGTGGATGGGTGGGGAGGAAGATAGACATGTCCCCCTGCTTCTAACTGCTTCCCCTGTTTTTAACCTTAAGGGACCTACATTCGTCTTGACTAACCTTTTTCTCTTGACATTCCTATAGATTCCATGCATTAGCATTATTCACAAACGCCAGGGGCAAATGTGGGCGGCTATGAAAGCCTCCATTAGCTCTGCTTTTGTTCATTATTTTCGTTCAATCGGAAAGAAGGGTTTCTTCGACACAGTCTTAGATGACAGCTGGCATGCAGCAAAACGTATTGAAAGACATAATTAGACAGATATATTTTACCTGTATTTATTGTGTGCGTGCCGAGGTATAAACCAGTTTGTCCCCTCTGCCATAACATCAAAAAGCAGATGGTGCATAATCCTCATGCTGTTTAACTAAAGTGACCTGCACGCAGAAAGTGGGTGAAAATATGGTCAGCAGTCTATCTGACCCATCTTTTTGACCTGATGATGATTGACCAGTGGGGACCCCACTGTTGTACATTCAACAGTTTATGCACGTATTGAACCAAGTCCCTCTGCTTCTACACACTGTTTAGAATTGTACATTATGTTGCTTTCGTGCACTTGTTCTTCAAAAATGAATCATTTCATACTTCTCTGTATTAAAATTCATCTGATATCTGTCTGCTTATTCCACAAACCTATGTCTATGTTCTTTTGAAGGTTTACACCATCCTTGGTGGCTAGAGACCAAGTCAAGTTGGCCAGTGAAGTAACAATGTAGACTAATGTAGCTAATACTGTTGATGTGGGTTGTAGATATAGGCTGTACAGCAGTGGAGGGTCCAAGGCCTATATATCATTGATAAATCATTGAAGGTGGCAGGGCAGGTTGAGAGAGAAGTTGATAAAGCATCCTGAGTTTTAACAATAGAGGAAGAGTACAGAAGGTAGAAAGTAATGTTAATCCTGATGGTAAACACTAGTTTGACCTCACATGGAGCATTGTGTCAAGTTGAGATCACCATACTTTAGGGAAGTATTATGAGGCTTTGCAAAAGATTCAGAAAAGATTCATATGAGGGATGAGGAACTACATTAAAAAAATGGGGAAATTGAAAGTGTCCCCTTTGAGAAGAACAGATTGAGAGGAAGTTTGAGAAAGTTATTAAACTCCGACGTAATAGATAAGGAATGTGGAAACATTTGGCTTGGCAGAATGATCAGGAAGCAGAAGGTTTAAAGTAAAATTGGCAAAAGAAAGAATGATGTCACAAGAAAAAACGTATTACATAACCAATGATTGTGGTCTGGAATGCAATGCCTGATAATGTGATGGCGACAGATTTAATTGGGTGTTAAAAAGGAATTCAATCATTACCTGTAAAGGGGACATTTGCAGCACCACAGGGGCAATGCAGGGGAGTGGCTGAGAGAGATAATAGCTTCTTTAGAGAGCTTTTACATATGTGCTAGGCCAAATGGTCTCTTTCTGACCAGTAATAAAGTCTGACGAAATGTCAACTTTCCTACTCCTCCGGTGCTGCCTGGCATGCTGTGTTCCACCGGCCCCACACTGTATTATCTCTGACTCCAGCATCTGCAGTTCTCACTATCTCTTTCAGCCCAGTGGCAATTTTATGATTCAATGATTCTAGGATGTGATCCCAGAAATGTCAACCATGCAAATGTCTCATCATCTGTCTTTTATCTTGGGTTTTCAACAGATTTTTCTTCATTCAGCATTACAGGGGTTACTGTAAAACTGGCCAGGGCCTGAAAATGAAACTCAGCAGCAAACAGCTGAAAGTTAGCCCCAAGCTTCAATGACACAACAGCAACATTTAAAGGGTGGGCAGCCAAGCTGCGGGAAGAGCGATATCCTGTAACAGAGAAATAAATAAATATACCTTCCTGCCAACAATAACTTCTAGTTATATTGTGCCTTAATGCAGAAGAAAATGTACTGGTTAAACCTGGAGATCACAAAAGAGTTGAAAGATATATTTTTACAGCTTTTCTTTTCCCAAGCCACAATCTTGGTCCTGACTGCCATCTGTTCTGACTTTGAGCCAGAAAACAAGAAGTCATTCTTTAAGCATTGCAATTTTAGGGTGAAATTTCAGTTCTCGATTGTTATAAGTAGTCATTCTATTTCCAGAGTAGAGATCCCATAATGGTGTGATTTCAAGGACTGGCCATGCAGACACTAAACAGGAAAACAGTTGCACTAATTTGGCACTTTTCACAATCTTAGAAAGAAAGAAGACTTTTATTTAGATAGTTACTTGCGTGACCTTCCAATCTCTCAAAGTTCTTCACGGCCAATATAGTGTTTATGAAGTTTAATCACCGTTGTGAAGCAGGAAACACATTTTTGCAAAGTAAGATCCCTCAAAAGAAATATGATAATGACCAAATCCTGTATGATGTGAAATATTAAAGTCACTGCCAAAATACTTCCTTGATTGATGGTGTTAATTTGCCATTTTGACGTTTTTTTACAGCACAGGAACAGGCCATCTTTTCAACTGGTCAATGCTGGCTTTTAGACTCCTCCCAGCCTCTCTTCTCACCTTCTATTCCTTTCTGCGTACTCTGTTGGTTTAACTTCTACATTCCAGGATCCTTGCTCAGTACAAATTAAAATTTTAAAATCCATGAACATATGAAAACAAATACAAGTCCTGGCCTGCGCCAGTGTACTTAAACAATTCAATAACCAGCTTATTCAACTTCTGAGAAATGCATTCTCTACTTTGTAACTCATTAAATAAATTGAGAAAAACACTGTTTTGCAGTCTATATCGAGTAGCTATGGACATGGAGTTTGGATGGGGAGGTGATAGGACAAGCTGTCATCCTTGTGAAAGCATGTTAGAACCAGGAATAGTCAGATCACCAAGCTAATTAGCACTTGTTGATACAAAGAAATTCTCAGCCTAGATTTTGCAATTTATTTTCTTTGAAACCTGTACTTAGAATCAGTACTTAATTATATGGGTAAAGTTCGTCAATAAAGTAATATCAAGTGATAAATCGAGACTTGAACAATGAAATTGTTCACTATGTTCAGTGACTAATATCTTCCAGTTGCATTCTAAGAAGTGGAGTTCATCCTTTCATCATTGGCAGCCTAAATCCCCAGGTTACATGATGTCGGGGAACTGTTCTACCTCTGAAAAAGAAGTTCTTGAATTGTTCTGGTTCCTAATCTACTGACAGTTGAAAAACAATGTTACAATCTGGTTAGAGACTATTAACACTTAAAAAGAAATCCAAGTACCATGTTTGAACCAATAGAACTACAATACAAGATTTTGGCTATTAAACAAAACACAAACTATCTTATGTAACAGAATTGAATAAAACAATACCTATTAACAATGGTGATAATTACACATCCATTGCGCTCAAACTTATTTATTACTTCCCTCAAGAATTTTATATAAGAAACAACAACTATAATTGCAGAATCTTCCAGGTCCTGTTTGGACCAGTCTGGTGGGGCCTTGAGGTATACTCCTGACAGAGAACGTCACATATGCCTAGCGTGCAGTGCTCTGAACAGCTGGAGCAGGCAATGAGGGGAAGTGAAGGATGTTGAAGGGCTGGGTGAGCGGAAGCAATAGTCTGAGGAGGAAGTTGAGGACATTGACTATATCACCATGTGTATGATAGGGTGCAGCAGTGAAAGGCACTACAGACCTGACAGGATCTAACTAACACCTTGTTCGAGTAGATGAGAGCTGGATATAGTGATCATTCATTGACTCCAAAATTGTTGGTGCTTCAAAGGCAAGCGGTTAGTTCCTGTTCAGACAGGCAAATGCAGCTTCTGTTTGTTTGATTTTTGTTAACTTTTGATGTTTTAGTGAGGCGACTTTTCAAAAATTTGTGCATGAGATGTGGGTGTCACTGGCTGGGCCAGCATTTATTACCCATCCCTAATTACCCAGAGGGCAGCTAAGAGTTAATCACGTTGCTGTGGGTCTTTTGGCCAGACCTGGTAAAGATGGCAGATTTCCACATTGAATAATAATAAGATACTAGGCTAAAGTGGGCTTTGGGGAAAGAGTACGGGGAGTTAGAGAGGATTGTAAGGTGGAATATATCTAAGGACAGACAAGCTGTGTAGCCTGGTGTTTAAACAATGATAGGCGTAGGCATGTGTCATTGTATGTGCAAGGAACTGTCAACCACGTCCCCTGTGTGCCATGAGAAGCTTTGGCTTGTTGCTGCTGTGCCACTTCATTGATGGTGAAGGGCAACTCCGGATTCCAAATGCTTGATCCAATACAGCTAGGGTTCCAAGATGGCACCAGTGCAGGAAGACATGTGTATTTTGGGATATCCTGACAATGGCAAGTACTTCCAGCTGTGATGAGTGAGAATTGGGCTAGCATTGGACAAAAATGTGCCATAGGAACATGTTGGTAATTAATGAGGCGAGTTTGGAATGAAAGCACGAGAAAATCTGAGGCCTCGTGAAGAGAAACTGTCCATGAAACTTAATGAAAATGGTAAGAAAGTATGAAAGTTTGGGAAGATTCAACCCAAGGTTACTTATTTCAGTAGGGCTTGACCAGAAGTATGTCCTCTAGATAATTTACCTCAGCTTCAATCATTCCCAAAGGTAAAATTTTAATTTATCTCCTCTTGACTGAAGATGCATCAGTTACTTGTACAGCTTCCATTCCCCAGCACTGTTTCATGCCTCAGAAGACTATACTCACAAAGACTTCATTGACAGGGGCATATGTGGGCTATAGTAGAGCCAGCTGACCCTGGAAAGAGGTCAAAGAAAAGCACTGAGGTTGCTTAGTGTTGAGGCCATCTGTTTAAAAGGCCCACCTCAGTGCTGTGGGACACCATTCCCCTGAAAATCAAGCCCCACTATTCCACTAGTCATCACAGATGTGAAACATGACCAATTTAATCATTACCATTACCTAAGGTAACAGAAATTCACACCAGCTTTCATCAATGAGAAAGAAAACCAAAATATGTATTTATTATAACAAACATATCTTCTAATGTGTGGCAAAAACATAGTATTAATTACAAATATGCAAACTTTAACTACATTCCCTTTAAATCCAAAGACATACACATTCACTCTCACATGAGATGGATAAAACAGATGGGACTAACAGTTTTGTTTTAGGACATTAAGTAAAAAGACACAAAGGTCAGAGTCCAAACCAAAGCAGTGGAATGAAATGACTTTCGCACAGTTCTTCTGAGTCTTGGTACTGATACCATGTTGTTCTCGAATACAAGGATCGTCCATTCGGAAGCCAATCAGTTGCACTAAGGTTTTGGCTTAAGTTACCAGGTCTTTCTTCTTGGAAGAGTCTTTAAAGTGTTATTTCTTTTCCACTCATAGAGAGGGAGACAGAGAGTTAGAGATAGAGAAAGAGAGAGATTTTGCTTTCTGGTAAGCCTTTTGGGAGTCTGGTTCCCAAGTGCTCCCTCTCAATTAATGCACAAGTTGTTGCTGGGCAGATTTTTTTTTCCAAAGACACATAGTTCCAGTGTGTCTCACAAAAATATTAAATCCAGGTTCAGCAAAATAGTACCACAAAGTTCCACTTCTCCTTTGAATTGTAAAAAAAGTAATAATGCAAGCTTCCATTTTCCAGTTTATATTGTCAAATAAAGTATGCGTAGTCTTTAAATAATGAAACTAATAAGGCCCTCGAGCCCTCACTGCTCACACACCCCATCTTTCTACACACTTTCCATGGCCCATCCCTAATGCCTCCACACATATCCATCATGGCCCCTCATGCCCCCATGCTAGGCCAAGCCCTTGAACTCATTCTCCAAGGTCCTTAATGCCCATTATGTCAAGCGATGACCTTGCCTCACCCACATTGTCACAATGTGCATCTTTGGCTGTTAGTCCAGAAATCCACTAGTCTGTTGAAACACCTGAACCCCAAGACAAACATTGCTTGACTTCAACTCAATTGTACTGTGTTACACAAGATTAAGAGGTTACAAATGCTTGCAGTCTCTGGTGCTGGTACATTAAACAATCTCAATGATTAACACATTTATCGTATTGCAGAGAAATAACTTTTTTTTAAACAGAGTGAAAGATTATCAATGAATCATTTTTCTAAAGAATTATATGAATGAGCAGTTATTGATATTGGGTTTATTGGTTCTACACAGCTTTTGGTGGATTAATGGGCACTGAAATGCCATAGATAGATATGGGAGCATGGTGGGCTTTGAAGGATCAGTGGAGTGGGCAAGGCTTGGTATGGAGATTTGGGATCCATGGGGTAGGTAGATGAGCATTGCTAGGATTATGAGGAGAACCTTTTGAACTCACCTTTCAAAAATATCCCACATGCAGACTCAATTTTCAAGAAAGTAGGAGGACATGCCTATCTCCACAATGGAGTCCAGTCAGGATAGTTGGATGCAGATTCACAACCCAGACCAGCACATACCTTTAAGTGGCCTTGGTGTAAATCAGAAAGCCTGGAAATCAGTTTGGGAATCCTGGAATAGGGGCCATGACGATTTTTAAAGGGCTCCAAACTCATGGTGGAAGCAATGGTTTTGTGGTTTATCACCAGAACTATCAATCCAGAAAATCAGCTAATGTTCTTAGGACCCGAGTTTGGATCCCACCATTGCAATTTGAATTCAATAAAAATATCTGGAATTAAGAATCTAATGATGACCATGAAATCATTGTCAATTGCCAGAAAAAAGACCATCTGGTTCACTAATGTCCTTCAGAGAAGGAAATCTGCCACCCCACACCTGGTCTGGCCTACACGTGACTCCAGACCCACAGCAATATGTTTGACTCTCAACTGCCCTCTGAAATGGCCTAGCAAGCCAATCAGTCGTATTAATCGCTATGAAATCTCAACAAAGAAATGAAACCAGACATACCACCTGGCATCGAACTAGGCACAGAAAACAACAATAGTAGAAACAGCACTGTCAATCCTGCAAAATCCTTTTACTAATATTTGGGGGCTAGTGCCAAAAGTGGGAGACCTGTCTCATAGACTGGTCATAAACAGCCTGACATAATCATACTTATGGAATCATCACTATATAGAAATGACCCAGGCACCACCATCACCATCCCTGGATATGTCTTGTCCCACCAGCAGGACAGACCCAGTGGAGGTGGCAGCACAGTGGTATACAGTGGAGAGGGAGTTGCCCTGGGAGTTGTCAACATTGGCTCCGGAACTCATACAGTCTCATGGCATCAGGTTAAACATGGGCAAGGAAACCTCCTGCTAATTACCATAAACTGTCCTCCCCCAACTGATGAATTGGTACTCCTCTATGCTGAACAACACTTGGAGGATGGACTGAGGGTGGCAAGAGTGCAAAATGTACTCTTCAATGTCCATTACCCTGAGTGGGCTTGACAGCAGCTCCACTGATTGAGCTGTCAGGTCTTATATGACACAGCCCCTGGACAGGGTCTGCGGCAGGCCGTCAGGGAAAAAGCAAGAGGCAAAAACATAATTGACCTCATCTTTACTAATCTTTCACGATATCCACTGCACAGCCCTTGAGGAGACAAAGTCCCGCCTTCACTTTGAGAATGTTCTCCATCATGTGTATAGTGTTATCGTGTGCTAAATGGAACAGATTTCGCAACACACAACTGGGCATCCATGACATGCTGTGGGACATCAACGGCAGCAGAATCATACCCTGAAACAATCTTCAACATCAAAGCCTGGCACATCCCCCCATTCAGCAATTACAACAAGTCAGGGGACCAAACATTGTTCAGTGGGGAGTGTAGGAGAGCATGCTAGGAGCAGCACCAGGTATACCTAAAATTGTGCTGTCAACCTGGTGAAGCCATCGAACAGCACTGCTTGCATGCCAAACAATATAAGCAGCAGGTGATTGACAGAACTAAGTGATCCCAAACCAACAGATCAGATCTAAGCTCTGCAGTCCTGTCACAGCCAGTCATGAATGGTGGTGGACAATTAAAAAACTCACTGGAGGAGGAGGCACCACAAATATCCCTATCCTCAATGATGGAAGAGCCCAGCACATCAGTGCAAAAGATAAGGCTGAAGCATTCACAACAATCTTCAGCCAGAAGTACCAAGTGGACAATCCATCCTGGTTTCCTCTAGTGGTCCCCAGCATCACAGATATCAGTCTTCAGCCAATGTGATTCACTCTGCATGATATTAAGAAATGGTTGGAAGCATTGGATAATGCAAAGGGTATGGACCCTGACAACATTCTGACAATAGTACTGAAGGCTTGTGCTCTAAACTTGCTGCACCCCTAGCCAAGCTGTTCAAGTACAATTACAACCCTACCATCTACAAAACATTGTGGAAAATTGCCTAGGCTTGCCCTGTACACAAAAAGCGGGACAAATCCAACCCAGTCATTACCAACACACTAGTCTACTTTCAAACATGAGGAGATTGATTGAGGGTGTCATCAACAGTGCTATCTAGCAGCACCTACTCAGCAATAACCTGCTTCACTGACACCCAGTTTAGGTTCTGTCAGGGCTACTCAGCTCCTGGGACGGCATGGTGCCTCAGTGTTTAACATTGCTGCCTCACAGCGCCAGGAACCTGAGATCAATTCCAGCCTCAGGTGACTGTCTGTGTGGAGTTTGTACGTTCTTCCCGTGTCTGCGTGGGTTTCCTCCCACAGTCCAAAGAGGTGCAAGTTAGGTGGATTGGCCATGCTAAATTGTCCATAGTGTTCAGGGATGTGTAGGTTAGGTGTGTTAGGTGCGACAGCACGTTTCCATAGGAAATATACGGGTAGGGGATGGGTCTGGGTGGGATGGTCTTCAGAAGACCTGTGTGGACTTGTTGGGCCGAATGGCCTGGCCCTAAACTGCAGGGATTCTATGATTCATTTCACCTTAGTTCAAATGTGGACACAAGAGCTGAAATTGTGAGGTGAGGTGAGAGTGACAGCCCTTGGCATCAAGGCCACATTTGACCCAGTGTGGCATCAAAATGCCCTATAAAAACTGGAATCATTGGGAATCAGGGTGCAAAATCTCTACTGATTGGAGTCATATCTAGTACATAGGAAGGTTGAGTTGTGATTGTCGGAAGTCAATCTTCTCAGCTCCAGGATATCTCAGCAGGAAACCTCAAGGGAGTATTCTAGGCCCAGCCATCTTCAGCTGCTTCATCATAAGGTCAGAAGTGGGGATGTTTGCCAATGATTGCGCAACGTTCAGCACCATTCGTGACTGTACAGAGAGCAGTCCATGTTCAAACGCAACAAGATTAGCACAATACCCAAGCTGACAAGTGAATATTATGCAGTCATCATCAATCAGCAGATTTTTAATTGAGGACATTTTTAATTTGAACTCAAATTCCATCATCCGCCCTGGTGTGTTTCAAACCTGGGTCCCCATAACATTAGCTGAGTTTCGGGATTAATAGTCTAACAATAATACCAGTAGGCCATCACCTCCCCCTTACAACTTGCTGAAAATCCAGACCCACATCTCCAGCTCTTTACCCAAGTAACTGCTCTCTTGCAGTCCCATTTCTCCAATTCTGACTTTGTTAGACGGATATCAGTCATCTTTTGAACTCTCACTTCTTTTTATCTGCCAATCTCTAAATCCCAGAATTTTTTTATCTTACCTTTTGAGCTGTTAACTTCTTAGGTCAGTGTGACTCCAACTTTTTAAGTATAATTATCTCCAAGTTTGCTTTAATTGTATTTATCTGCTACAGTTACAGTTGAATCCCCAATACTCTAAAACACATGAACCATGAACTAGATATTCACAATGGTACAATAAGTAATGCAAGGATAAAGTTATAAGCTTAATAAACTCTTCATTGTGTCGTATAAGGCCATTAAATTATTGTGACATAGATACACGGGGATTTCCTTTGAGTTGTTTTTAGAGTGATTAACACATTTCACCAGTTTTGCTTCAGCTGTTCTCCAACAAAGTGGACTAACATCATGCACAACATTCACCACAGCAACCACAGCTTCTGAAACATCATGATGTAGCAATCTGGCACAACGGTTCGATATATCACTTCAGATTCTCACACAGGAGTTCACAAATTCTCCAAAGCTGCTTAAGAGGCACATTAAAAAACAGATGCAATTTTACAAATAAAATTCATCAATGCTTCTACACTTAAACTCCTGGGCCTTAATCAGATCACTTTTATTGTCAACTCAAATTCATTCACTGAAACAAAATAGAACCCTGGGGCACTTTAATCCCAGGTATCTCTGAAATGAATTCGCACCTCATTTTCCAGGGAAAGGGAGAAGTTTATATGCAACTCCCCTTGAAGCAAAAGCACAGGATATTTCCCACTTTCCCACCATGCAAGGTCTATTCAAGATCTGGGTGGGATGTTCTTTGAGGGTCGGTGTGGACTCGATGGGGTGAATGGCCTGCTTCCGCACTGTAGGGATTCTATGATCTCAGCAAAGCACTGTACCTTTAAGACAGCAAGATGTTGTCGTGTTATGATGCTCGAGTGTAAAAGGTTTTCATCTTCCTTTCAGTTAGTTAACTGTGTATATAATGTGTAATGTTATTAAGATAAGCAAGATAATACCAAGACTATATGTCTGAGTCTGAGATATCATATCAATGTTCATAGTTGGTGTTGATTATAAACTTAACACCTCTGTTTCAACAAGAACTCAGACTTCACGGCATATATCAGACTAGCATACGTAAACCACCCTGCATCAAGCTAACAAACACCACTTCTCATTAAGACTGCCCAGGAAAATCTTAACCCAAACCTCAATGACAAACTAAATACAAGCAAAATACTGTGAATGCTGGAGATTTGCAATAAACACATAAATTGCTGGGCAAACTCAACAGGTGTGGTGGCATCTGTGGAAAGACAAACAGAGCAAGGATTTCAAGCCCAGTATGATCTTCCAAAGCCCTGAAAGTGTGCCATCTTGGAATTGAACTGTTAACTACATTTCTATGTCCACAGATATTTTTACACCTGCAGAGTTTCTCCAGCGCTTTGTTTTTAACCCAATGCTGCGCTATTTGAACTGAAAAAAGGATATTGGCTGTTTGAGCAGGTGCCCTTGCCACCAGCTGAGAAAGGATGGCCCCGAGGTAAGTAACTGAGTTGGACAGTTTCCCTAATTCCCAGTAGCTGAGCACAATAGTGTTAAAATCACCCCTGATGTTCTCTGTGAGAAATGCTTTAGGATTGTGGTAGATACTTAAGAGGTCAGTTATGTGACCATCAGTTTGTGTTTAAGTGTGCAGAGACAGCGGAAGAGTGAAGAGATTGCTCATACCAGAAGAATTACTCTGATTATGCTCTGGTTATGATGGTGAAACATTTAGCATTTGCCAGCATTATTCCAGTGAAAAGGATAGAAACTTTGGGACATACATTCTGAAAATAGCACAGAAATCCAGAATTTGCCAGTGATTCGACACTCCTCCAGAGAATGTGCAACTGAGGGTCCCTCAGAACACAATCCCTAAGCTATTGATGAATTAACAAAATTAACTTTATCACTTTTAGTCACTCTTATAAAATGTTTAAAAATGTTACATTTTTTTGAATGTTCACAATTAAGTCTAAGCACCCACACTGATGCTGAAAATCTAATTTTAATTTGTGGAATGTCAAATTATTGCATTATGGTGTCATGGAGTTATAAAGTCTCCAATCCAACTCATCCCTACTAACCAGACATCCTAAATTAATCTAGTACCGTTTGCCAGCCTTTGACCCATATCTCTCTAAACCTTCCTATTCATATACCCATCCAGATGCTTTTAAATGTTGTGATTATGCCATGATCAAAAAAACTTCATATTTTAAAAATGATTTTGTTTATTGATATCTTATTTTCATCAAAATCCAACGATAATTTATTACACTATTGAAAAACTAAAGTTGCAATTCTAAGATAATCAGTGCTTTTAGCTTCTTGGTTTGCTGACTGTAAAAGTACATAAATGTGATTGGTCACTTACCCTGTTTGCTGATGTCATTATTGCTGCACCCTTGGGGATTCCTTGCCTACACGCCACTCAGAAATGAGGAAATCCACATCACAGATACCATTAGATTTTTGTGGGTGGATTTTTTTCGAGGTCAGCAATGAATATAAATACTTCAGCAGTGATTGCAAAATCTAATCCTATAATTCAAAGTAATATTGGTTCATTTTAAAATGGAGAACAATGAGTTGTTGTTGAATCATCTATTCAGTACTGTCAACATCTTGTGAATGGAAGAGTCCTAAGAGATGACAATGGAGTAATAAATGGAGTTTAAAAAATTATTACTCCATCGGAGGCAGTTCAGAGAAGGTTCACTAAGGTGATCGCCCCCTCTGGAGGGATTGTCTTAGGAGCAAAGCTTAAACACTTGGGACTCCGCTATTGTAATTTAGAATACTACAGGGGCCAAATTGCTTACTCCTGTTCATATTTCTTATTGACTTATAATATTCAATGTGATGTACTGGTTTACATTTCATTTCCAATAATTCTACAATGATCTTTCTGTGTAGATAATGGACATAAACTAACAGTGTTGGTAAATTTTAAATAGTTCATGGTAATCTTAGGGTAGACTGAAACGATGTGGTATCATTGATATCTTATGCAGTGAAATAAAACTTTCTTCAGTAACAATTGGATATTTAAACCCTCAAACTGTCACATGATCCCTAGGTCGAAAGTCCAGGTAGTGGTATAGAACTCTTGACAAGTATACTGTTCAACAGAGGCATGCAAAGAGGCATTGGATGATAGTTTGGATAAATGTAATGTGCAATGGTATGGAGAAGATTAGCACTAGGTAATGCTCATTTAACAAACAATTACAGATAGGATGGGCCAAGTGAGATTTACTTTAATGCTGAAAACTAGCAGTAACAAGACATCCATGTTGTGTTCTTCTAGCTGCCACGTACTGTACCTTTTGATTAATTTATTTGCATCAGACTAAGTTGAAATGGGTTTCAGCTAGCTGCGTTTCTTGGCTGTCTGAGTTTTTTTTTTCTATTGCATCTCTTTGGTTTCACCTTCTTAAACTACATTCCAAAATTCAATTTTTCCATTATATCTTAACTAGATAAATAAATAATCTTATTTTTGAAGTTGCATCCTGGTGTGGAAATTTTTTAAATCTATTCTATTTGGCAGTCTCTTCCTACTCACTGTATTCTGAAAATTATTGCCATGTTTTTATGATCTAATGGAGACCTAATAACAGAGATTAACAGCTCCACCAACTTTGTGTTGCTTGGGGCTTTCCAGGAGTTTCCCCAATGCCGGAAGAGAGCCGACGTGCAATAGTCAAAAACATTGCATTTATATAGGCTTACATACATATAGGATGTCCTATTGTGCAATAGGTAGAGTCTGTGAGTCAGAAGCCCTGGTTTTAAAAGATTTCCAGACTCAATGGAAGATGTGGTCATAATGCAATAAAATATAGAGTCATACAGTCATACAGCACAGAAACAGACCCTTCAGTCCATCCCGTCTCTGCTGGCCATAATCCCAAACTAAACCAGTCCCACTTACCTGCAATTGGCCCATTACCCTCCGAACATTTCTTATTCATGTACTTATCTAAAAGTGTTTTAAATATGGTAACTGTACATGCATCCACCACTTCCTCTGGCAGTTCATCCCACACAAGAACCAATTTCTGTGTAAAAGAATTGCACCTCATTTCTAAATCTTTCTCCTCTCACGTTAAAAATATGTCCCCCAGTCTTGAAATCCCCCACCCTCGGGAAAAGACACTTGCCATTCACTTTATCTAGAATCCTTGTTGTTTTATAAACCTGTATAACGTCACCTCTCAACCTCCTATGCTCCAGGGAAAAAGGTCCCAGCCTATCAGCATCTCCTTATAACTCAGACCGTCCACCCCGACAATATCTTGGTAAGTCTCTTGCAAACCGTCTCCAGCTTAATAATATCCTTCTTATAACATGTCGAACATGTGGCAGACAGTAATAGTAGGCAATACAATTGGGAGAGATTTCTGATCAGCCAAGTGATGGAAAGACCATTGGAGCCACTATCATCACTACCTAATGTTTCAGACTGCATGTTACATACAACATGTATATAAAAGTGTATCAGAGATAAAAGGTACTGCAGATGCTGGAGAATCCGAGATAACAAGCATGGGTCTGGATGAACACAGCAGGCCAAGCAGCATCAAAGTGTATGTTGTCATTGCAGGTTTGACTTCCTAAGTGAATCATAACATTGCTATTACACAGGACATACAGCACAGAAACAAGCCATTTGGACGAACAAGACCACAATAGCACTAATGCTCCATTTGACACTTGTCCAGTCTTTCCACACTTAACGCTTTAACTACAACCCTTTGATTCTATGATTCTACTTTATTCCATTCTCCCTCACATATTTGTCCAGCTTCTCCTTAAATCTTCTCTTGTTTGTTTCAACCACTTCATGTAGTATCAAGTTTCATACTGTCGCATCCTCTTTGGGTGAAAAAGTTTTTTCTGAATTCCCTAATAGATTTCTTTGTGATGATCTTATACTGATGGCTTATAGTTCCTCCCATATAAATGAAGCAGTACATTTCCATAGCATATGTCATTACATGGGGGCAGCTGTGTCAGTTGACAAATAAAGATATAGACTACAATACTATATAAGGCAATGGTTCTTGAAGATTTAACACTAAAGTTGCATTAAGATCAATCTGATGACATCACGTAGTCTTTGGGTATAGAATCAGGCAGTCTAGCACAATGTCTGGTATGGAAATACACATATCATTTCTGGCCAGCTTTTGTAATTATGTTTTGCTGTGATTCTAGCTTATGTTATTACTGGGCAAGTCAGATCCTAGATTGAAATCTGATTTTTTTTAAATTTAACGAGTGTGATCTGTCACTGAAACACAAACATGCAATGCAGCAGATTCGGTTTGAGCAATAAAACAA
Source organism: Ginglymostoma cirratum (assembly GCA_024137785.1). Classification (NCBI taxonomy): domain Eukaryota; kingdom Metazoa; phylum Chordata; class Chondrichthyes; order Orectolobiformes; family Ginglymostomatidae; genus Ginglymostoma; species Ginglymostoma cirratum. The sequence goes on along the minus strand of JAHRHZ010000061.1, from coordinate 15,005,185 downwards.
AAGTTTATTGCTCAAAAGAAATTAAGATAAAATCGAATAAACCAAATTATTTACTTATAGCATGACTTGAAAGATTTCAAAACACACAGTAAGTAAAGTCCTATCTATCCTAACATGATCAGTTTACCGTGCTCGAATAGCAAAATGAGTTCCCTTTTCCAGCACAGCTACGGGTTTGACTTAACAGATTTTTAAAAATCTATTTCCGGTCTTGAAAATTTGATAGCCTTTTCCTTCATTACACACAAAACTAACCTGTAGCTTTCTTAGCTTCATTCAGATTTCTAACCATACTGCTGGTCTGCAATTTCAAACTAAAACCTTTACGCTGAGCTAATATATTTTATAACTGTTCTGTACTAACTACTTTCTCAGGGAGAAATTGTTCTTACATCTAAATTCATCTAGGTTGGCTGCGAAATCACACCAAAGATGTGCAGGTTAGGTGGAATAGCCAATGGGTAAATTGCCCATAGTGTCCAGGGATGTGTAGGCTAGCTGGATTAGCCATGCGAAATGCAGAGATAGGGTAGGTGGGTGAGTCTGGGTGGGGTGCTCTTCAGAATGTCGGTGTGAACTTGATGGGACAAATGGCCTGCTTCTGCACTGTAAGGATTGTATGATTCCATGATTCTATAAAAGCGTTCCAATCTATGTGTTTCTCTCTGAGCAAAAAATAAACAATTCTTAATTCTCCTAAACCAAACGCTAGCAAATACCTTTCAAAGCATATTGTCTTGACTGTAAACCTCTCAATTGAAGATCAATAACCACCCATGTCAAGAGGAGGACCAGAGAGAGGAAGGCAGCAACTCTGTGGGTTATCTTTGTCTTCTTTTTTCAGATATTAGGCCTGATATTAGGTCAGATATTAGGTACCTTTCGGCTGTTATATTTGGCCCAGGCAGGTCTGGAGCTGAGAATGGGTTATGAGAAGGTCATGGATATAGCTGACCAACCCAGCCTGGCTGTACCAAGGTCTAGTCAGGTTTAGTGCATTGCACACCACACTCTTAATCAGTTAAATCCGCACCATACTTCTTTAACTTTGTTATTGACAACAGCTAATTTTTGGTTCTGGGTTTATTATTCCTTCTGTTGACTGTAATATCTACAACTTGTAAATGGGCTTGAATGTAATTCTACTTCTCTATTTTGTATGTCTTGCTATGTTACCTGGCTTCACTCCAAATTTAAAAGAAGTATTTTGAAAAAGTGCTGGCAAAGTCTTTCTTCATTTTTTTTCAAAGGCTTGATGCAATCTCGTAAATCCCCAGAGCATAAATCATCATGTTACAAAACCTCACCTCATCACTTCTGGTGATGTCGGCGGACTAAACAGAAACATTGGCTTTCCAACTTCTCTCTTCACTGCAGTTGAAGATGGGTGTTTCTTATTTTCTTTCTGCTCGGTACAAGTACTCCTAGTGGTGTAAGGAAACAAAACTTATAAGGTGCTCCTGTTGCTTATTCCCTACTTATTCAGCAGTCAGGCTATTTGCACTCAGTACTGAATACAATTGGCCAGGCCATCATGTAGCTCCTGCAGATTGCTAGAATACAAGAAATTACTTTAAGTAGGCAATTAAATTGAAACACTCATTTTTGATCAATTCAATCTTTGGATACTTCTGAATTTTTGTCAGTAGTTTGTTTATTTTTGAAACTGACCTCCTTCAGACTGTTCTTCAAGAGTGTTAGAATGACCAGTTTCAGTGGATGCAATTTCTTTTTGGATCCAACGGTATTCTGATGTTTCAACACCTCCTTATTGACCCTCAGTTTTTGGATTTTGGTTAGCAATATCACCAAGACTGTGGCATCATTAATTTAAAAACAAAAGCTATGTTTGAGAGTATTTACAAGATTTGGCAAGTGAATGAGTAGAATCAGAGGAAGATGAAAATGAACAGCCTTGACTAGGCACAAGGCTGCCAAATTCGTCATTACCTCATTTAATTCAGTCACGTTTACTTTAGTGATGGAAAGGGATAGGTATATACCACAGGGCAAGAGTTATAGCTGGGGGAAAGGCAATTATGAGGCGATTAGGCAAGACTTAGGATGCATAGGATGGGGAAGGAAACTGCAGGGGCTGGGCACTATTGGAATTTGGAGCTTGTTCAAGGAACAGCTACTGCGTGTCCTTGATAAGTATGTACCTGACAGGCAGGGAGGAAATGGTCGAGTGAGGGAACCGTGGTTTACTAAAGAAGTTGAATCAAGAGGAAGAAGAAGGCTTATGTAAAGATGAAGTGCGAAGGCTCAGTTAGGGCGCTTGAGAGTTACAAGTTAGCCAGGAAGGACCTAAAGAGAGAGCTAAGAAGAGCCAGGAGGGGACATGAGAAGTCTTTGGCTGGTAGGATCAAGGAAAATCCTAAAGCTTTCTATAAGTATGTCAGGAACAAAAGAATGACTAGGGTAAGATTAGGGCCAGTCAACGACAGTAGTGGGAAGTTGTGCGTGGAGTCCAAAGAGATAGGAGAGGCGCTAAATGAGTATTTTTCATCAGTATTCACACATGAAAAAGACAATGTTGTCGAGGACAATACTGAGATACAGGCTATTAGACTAGACGGGATTGAGGTTCATAAGGAGAAGGTGTTAGCAATCCTGGAAAGTCTGAGAATAGATAAGTCCCCTGGGCTGGATGGGATTTATCCTAGGATTCTCTGGGAAGCTAGGGAGGAGATTGCAGAGCCTTTGGCTTTGATCTTTTTGTTGTCATTGTCTACAGGAATAGTGCCAGAAGACTGGAGGATAGCAAATGTTGTCCTCTTGTTCAAGAAGGGGAGTAGAGACAACCCTGGTAATTATAGACCAGTGAGCCTTACTTCAGTTGTGGGTAAAGTTTTGGAAAGGATTATAAGAGAGAGGATTTATAATCATCTAGAAAGGAATAATTTGATTAGGGATAGTCAACACAGTTTCATGAAGGGTAGGTCGTGCCTCACAAACCTTATTGAGTTCTTTGAGAAGGTGACTAAACAGGTGGATGAGGGTAAAGTGGTTGATGTGGTGTATATGGATTTCAGTAAAGCGTTTGATAAGGTTCCCCACGGTAGGCTATTGCAGAAAATTCGGAGGCATGGGATTGAGGGTGATTTAGCGGTTTGGATCAGAAATTGGCTAGCTGGAAGAAGACAGAGGGTGGTGGTTGATGGGAAATGTTCATCCTGGAGTTCAGTTACTAGTGGTGTACTGCAAGGATCTGTTTTGGGGCCACTGCTGTTTGTCGTTTTTATAAATGACCTGGCTGAGGGCGTAGAAGGATGGGTTAGTAAATTTGTGGATGACACTAAAGTTGGTGGAGTTGTGGATAGTGCGGAAGGATGTTGCAGGTTACAGAGGGACGTAGATAAGCTGCAGAGCTGGGCTGAGAGGTGGCAAATGGAGTTTAATGCGGAAAAGTGTGAGGTGATTCACTTTGGAAGGAGTAACAGGAATACAGAGTATAGGGCTAATGGTAAGATTCTCAGTAGTGTGGACGAGCAGAGAGATCTTGGTGTCCATGTGCATAGATCCCTGAAAGTTGCCACCCAGGTTGATAGGGTTGTTAAGAAGGCATATGGTGTGTTAGGTTTTATTGGTAGAGGGATTGAGTTTCGGAGCCATGAGGTCATGTTGCAGCTGTACAAAACTCTGGTGCGGCCGCACTTGGAGTATTGCGTGCAGGTCTGGTCGCCGCATTATAGGAAGGATGTGGTAGCATTGGAAAGAGTGCAGAGGAGATTTACCAGGATGTTTCCTGGTTTGGAGGGAAGGTCTTATGGGGAAAGGCTGAGGGACTTGAGGCTGTTTTCGTTAGAGAGAAGAAGGTTAAGAGGTGACTTAATAGAGACATACAGGACGATCAGAGGATTAGATAGGGTGGACAGTGAGAGCCTTTTTCCTCGGATGGTGACGGCTAGCACAAGGGGACATAGCTTTAAATTGAGGGGTGATAGATATAGGACAGATGTCAGAGGTAGATTCTTTACTCAGAGAGTATTCAGGGCATGAAATACCTTGCCTGCAGCAGTTGTAGACTCGCCAACTTTAAGGGCATTTAAATGGTCGTTGGATAAACCTATGGATGATAATGGAATAGTGTATGTTAGATGGGCTTCAGATTGGTTTCACAGGTTGGCACAACATCGAGGGCCGAAGGGCCTGTACTGCGCTGTAATGTTCTATGTTCTATGTTCTATTAATGCACATAATCAATAAACTGGAGGCTACCTTCCTCCAAATGGTTTATTTGGCTCAAGTCAAGAGGAACTGCTCCATTTCGGCTTGGTTTATTTTGGCCTCTCAAGCCTTCATTCTTCTGAAAACAGAGAAGCAAAATTGAGAAGTTCAAATTGTGAGGAGATCACACACAGGAAGCTTGCTGTCAGCTGTAATCATTTACCCCAATTTTCTGCGGACTGGTAGTCATCTTCAGATTGCCGTGCCATCGGAATTTAAACCACACAGACAATTTTCCACATTTCTTGCCGGGTTTCTGACTCTAAATTCCCCCAAAATATGGAGCACAGTGTACATCAAAGAGCAACTAGCTTTCAAGTGAAGAGTTGAAATGTCCGGTGTGAATGTTGGTGAATGGGTGAGTGGATGAATGTGTAAAGTGGGTAAATGAGTGGAAGGGTAAAATGGATGAGGCGGTAGGTGGACTGAGTGACAGTTGGGTAGGGTGACTGGTAGATGAGGTAGATAAGGTGGGTGGTCAGGCTAGACATGAAAAGATAGGTCAGGAATAGCCAGGTAGGGTCTTGGATGCTAATCCGGGATGTAACAGGTCCGGTCAGATGGTAATTGGTGGTCAGTGGCATTAACATGGCCAAGATGGTGCTCAGATTGGGGTATGGTGCTGGGATCAGGTGATAGTTGCTTTGCATCAGGCTGGAAGATAGTTGTAGGGGCAGTAAGGGAGGTAGGAGAGAGCAGGTGTCAATGTGAATAACTGCAGTTACCCAGAAAGTAGACTAGGAATTATCTATCTTACATTTCCAGGTACTATCCACAGTCGGACACTTTTGAGGAGGGTCATGGAAAGTAGGGGAATTGCCATCAGAAGCTGAGACTTCCCACAACAGCCAACGCTCATGAAAACCTTGCCTTTATTGGTCAGCGCATTGAATATAGGAGTTGGGACATCATGATGTGGCTATTGTAAGACATTGGTTAAGCCACTTTTGGAGTACTGTGTTCAAATCGATTCCTGCTATCGGAAAGATGTTGTGAAATTTGTAAGGTTTCAGAAAAGATTTACAAGGATATTGCCAGGGTTGGAGGTTTTGAGCTTTAGGGAGAGGCTGAATAGGTTGGGGCTATTTTCCCTGGAGCATCGGAGGAAGAGAGGTGACCTTATAGAAATTTATGAAATCATGAGGAGTATGGATAGCATCGTTTCCCAGGGTAGAGGAGTCCAAAACTAGAGGGCATAGCTTTAAGGTGAGAGGGGAAATATTTAAAAGGCATCTATGGGGCAACAGTTTCATTCAGAGGACGGTGTGTGTATGGAATGAGCTGCCAGAGGACATGGTGGAGATGGGTACAATTGCAACATTTAAAAGGCATCTGGATGAACATATGAATAGGAAAGCTTTAGAAGAATATAGGCCAAATGCTGGCAAATGGGACTAGATTAATGTAGAATATCTGGTTGGCACAGATGAGTTGGACCAAAGGGTTTGTTTCCATGTTGTACAGCTCTATGACTCTATCAGCAGCCCAGGACTTGAGTCTTGATGTGCATTTTGGTATATATGACCTTTCTCCAACAATCCAGAGGGTAAGGACTATTATTTTAATCTGTACGCATCTTGGAGACGCACTTTGAGGGATCATTTGTCCAAGTGAAACTTTACACTATTTTGCCACATTGTATTTTATATAGTTTATCATTAAATAAAAATTCTCACTGTTCAGCCTGCAAGCTCCACATCACAGGTATTATTCATTCCAGGAACACATTCAAACAATTAAAACAAGGCTAATCTGTTGATTGCATAGAGATCAGAATAATAACATCAACATATCCAGACAAGCCCAATCAACTAAGTGATAAGGAGATAACAGGAACTGCAGATGCTGGACAATCTGAGATAACAAGATGCAGAGCTGGATGAACACAGCCGGCCAAGCAGCATCAGAGGAGCAG
>JAHRHZ010000061.1:14954138-14998640 GCA_024137785.1 Ginglymostoma cirratum | reverse complement strand
GGGCCTAGACCCTTCTTCAGAAATGATTTCTGAAGAAGGGTCTAGGCCTGAAACGTCAGCCTTCCTGCTCCTCTGATGCTGCTTGGCCTGCTATGTTCATCCAGCTCTACACCTTGTTATCTCAACCAAGTGATAATTTCACCACACCCACATCCTACATGTCTAGAGTAACTCAACATTGTAACTGCTATCCTTTTAATAAAGAAAAAATGCTGTGACTGGAAGTTTTTAGCTTTTGACAGGGAGGAAACTTCTATTGGACCTTTATGGAGGAGGGTGCTCCATAATCCTGATATCAATATGATTTTTAGCCTGATAACATGTTAAGTCTATTTTATTCAAATGGATTTGTGATATGAAAAGAAATTGCAACCAGAATTTGTAAGGTGAAAATATTTCTTGGTCTGAACCAAGACCGCACAAAATACTTCTTTTCTTGTCTCCCTACTGTCTTGGGCTAAGTTTATACCTCAGTCATTACAATAGATTTTTTTGTCATTACCTCTGAGCCATTTGTAGGACTTCACTTTGCGCAAATTGGCTGCTACAAATTTCTAATTCCAGCAATGACTGGATTGCAAAAATATTTCAGAGGCTGTAAAACACTTCGTGATGTCCTGCGGTCATGAATCAGTGATATTAATGCAAATCTTTTTCTTTTCATCATTCTGATTTTAAGGATGTTGTCTAGTTTACTTAGTTCATTTATCATATGTTTGCTGAACTTTATTAGGTTTTGTTTTTCGTTTAGTGAGTAAGGGTTTTAATTCCATCCTCACCGCAGGTTCGTTTAACTAGATTGAGTTTGTCTTTATGTTAGATTGATGTGTAGATTTACATTGGTATCAGTTTAGTTTGTTTACCTTTGTGTTCATTTATTAAATAATAGATCTTTTCCCTGTGGGTTAAATGAGGGTGTCTGTATTTGTGATATAAATAAATCAGTTTTGTTTTGGCTTGGTGAATGTGGGTCTGGTTTTCATGCTATTCTTCTGAATACACATCTGTTTATATGCTGGTGGTGTGACTACAGATATGGTTTTTAGATGGATTAATGAATAAGCCATTTAAAGCAGAAAATATTTAATCTTAGACCCTTAGTGGAACAGTGACACAAACTGGAATCACTCCGAGAATATTTCCAGTACACAGATCAGCCTGTGCATAACATCTATTTAATCATTAGCGTCAAATGAAATGCTTTTATGGTACACATTCCAATTTATTGGACTCCAAACCATCTGAACTATTGCTCAGATTGTCTGATTTCAGACAATGTCATTTCTCCCTAATCATAACCTCTCTGCCATTACTTCAATTCAAAATCTAGCCCACTCCAGGTGGTAACAAGCATGGGGCTGGATGAACACAGCAGGTCAAGCATCATCATAGGAGCAGGAAAACTTGACGTTTCGGGCCTAAACCCTTCATCAGAAACCCTTCATCAGAAACAAGCCCCATGCTTGTTATCTCGGATCCTCCAGCATCTGCAGTACCTTTTACCTCTCCACTCCAGGTGGTAAGAGGTTGTTTACATTACAACACAGAGAGTATTTTACTAGATAACAAGCATGGGGCTGGATGAACACAGCAGGTCAACCAGCATCATAGGAGCAGGAAAACTTGACGTTTCGGGCCTAAACCCTTCATCAGAAATGGGGGAGGGGAAGAGGGTTCTGAAATAAATAGGGAGAGAGGGGGAGGTGGATAGAGGATGGATAGAGGAGAGGATAGGTGGAGAGGAGGCAGACAAGTCGAAGAGGCGGGGATGGAGCCAGTAAAGGTGATTGTAGGTAGGGGGGTAGCTGCAATGCCACAGTGATGCCACCCGAAGGCTGCAGGAACAGCAAATCATATTCAGCCTGGGAACCCTGCAGCCCAATGGCATCAATGTGGATTTCACAAGCTTCAAAATCTCCCCTCCCCCAACCGCATCCCAAAACCAGCCCAGTTCATCTCCACCTCCCTAACCTGTTTTTCCTCTCACCTCAAGCCACACCCCCATCTCCTATCTACTAACATCATCCCGCCCCCTTGACCTGTCCGTCCTCCCTGGACTGACCTATCTCCTCTACCCCCCTACCTACACTCACCTTTACTGGCTCCATCCCCGCCTCTTCGACTTGTCTGCCTCCTCTCCGCCTATCCTCTCCTCTATCCATCCTCTATCCGCCTCCCTCTCTCTCCCTATTTATTTCAGAACCCTCTTCCCCTCCCCCATTTCTGATGAAGGGTTTCGGCCCGAAACGTCAAGTTTTCCTGCTCCTATGATGCTGCTTGACCTGCTGTGTTCATCCAGCCCCATGCTTGTTATCTCGGATTCTCCAGCATCTGCAGTACCTTTTATCCATGAGTATTTTACTATTTTCTTTTTAGCTTAAACTTGGATTGTGAGCTTTTCAGTTTTTTTTCCAAAGTACTGAAAGTGTAAAATAGTAGGTGGTTCAATAGGTTAAGTTGTAGATCTAATATTCTAAATATTTGAAATCTCAGGCAGTGTTTAATTGATCATTTGCCAGCATCATTGATTGTTATTATCGAGTGATGGTGAATGAGAGTTTAACGTTACAGAGCTTTTGCACCATTACAAAAACTGAAAACGCCCAGTTCTGATGAAAGGTCACAAACCTGAAACATAGACTCTGCATATTTCTCCACTGATGCTGAGTATATCCAGGGCATTCAGCTTTTTAAATTGAAAATAGAGTCCTTCATTCAGTTGCACATGTTGTATAGTCCTCGGTCTCCATTTGCTTTCTTTGGAAAGGGTTAAGCGAAGCCCAGTCTAATTTTGCTTTTATTAAAGTCAAGTTAAATATGCAAAACCAGAACACCAAATTGCCTTGACTTCCCTAAATGTGTCCTCCCAAGGCCTGGCTGGGAGCAGGAGCTGCAACATCATGGTGTTCTAAGCACATACAATTAACAAAGTTGCCCTCAAGAAGTTTGTTGGGATGACCGCTCTTCTGGAACTATTAGTCTGTCTGATGAAAGTGCCCCAAGTGTAGGTAGAAAGTTTATAGATTTGACGATTTGAAGAACAGCCATAACAGACTCAAAACATTAACGCTGTTTCTGTCCCCACAGATACTGCCAAACTTGCTGAGTTTCTCCAGCGAGCTCTGTGTTTGCTTCAGATTTCCTGCCTCCGCAGTGTTTTGCCTTTATTAGAGACAGAAAGAATCCCTGCCAGGGGTTTAATGGGAAGTTGTCACCCAGCTCTCTCTCAACATATGAGACAGAATGGTACTGCTTGGTGGGGTGGGGAGGGGGGTTGGCAGATAATGATTGGGAGCACTTTCTTCCCTCATACATTTCAAGAACAAGGCAAGCCATAAACAGTGGTAGCAACAGAAAAATGATCCAGTTGTTATCGCTTTTGCTGGCCAATGATATTTCGCCAACATTTTTATTATCATTAGCACTCAGAGCATCATGTACACAAAATCTAGGAGGCTCAATGAGAAGTAGAACTACTCTCCCCCATCCTGATGTTTTTTCTCAGAAACTGTCATGAAGACAGTCTCCAAATCCCAGAGATGCATCAAAATCTCTCTCCTCCTCTCTTTTGCTGTTTATTTGCTGTTGGCCTTCTGTTGGCATGATCTTAGCAGAAAGTTCTTCACCATGTCCACAGCTGGCATTTCTCAGCCAACTGGCATTGAAACAGTCTAATACATAAACTGCTACTTGCAAGCAGGATCAGGATTTGATGAACATTTGGAATCTGTCTGTTTGGGTCAGGTATGGTGGTTGGGTGAGAAATGGAAGAGATGAGCAAAATCAGAAAGTTCAACTGGCCAAGCAGGCATCCCAAGGAAAACCAAAGGCCAGTGAATACTGTACCTTCTGAGCACACTGTCTTTATCTGCAGGAAGTGCGGTGGAGACAGAATGGTGCTCCTGAGCTGCACAAGGTGATGTTTCACACAGAGTTGGACACAAGGTGCAAGCCATCATCTCACAAAACAGGAAGAAAAGCTTGCTGAGAAAGAAATAGAAAGATATCTTGATAAGATAAGATAATGTATGATGGGAGGAGACATCTGCAATGAATAAACCAGCTGCTTACATGTGTTTGGTGAGATGGCCTATTCCTCCAAACTACAATTCTGTATAATTCAAGGTATCTGGTAAATGGCTGGCTTTTTTTAAAATCCAGTACTTTGTACAGTGCAGGGCAAATTCTTTTGTAATCCTTTAAACCAATTAAAGTTGCCCAGCATTCTGATTTATTTCTTTTATTATTCTATGAGTTCATTCTATCTGATAGATTGACTTCCTAATTACTTCCCTCACCATTATGGAAATTGTTTTGAAGGTGTTACCAAGACAAATAACTAAACAAGTAAATAGAGTAGAAGTAATCTGATTGTTCGGGGAAAGTCCCAAACACTTCCTTCCATCATTATTTATTACCCATAACCTTAGGTCTGCTACTTTCCTACATTAACACCAAACAAATGCCAGCCAATGACCATGTCCAATAAGAGACAATCTAACCACCCTCCTTTGACATTCAATGGTCTTACCATCACTGAATACCCCACTATCAGCATCCTGGGGGTTACCATTGACCAACTGGACTCATCATACAAATACATTGGCTGCATGAGGAGGTCAGGGACTAGAAATATTACAGCGAGTAGCTCACTTCCTGACTCCCTAAAGCCTACTCATCAGCTATAAGGCACAAGTCAGGAGTGTGATAGAATACTCTCCACTTGCTTGAATGGCTGCAGTTTCAAACGCACTCAAGAAGCTTGATACCATTCAGGACAAAGCATCCTGCCTGATTGGTGCCACATCCACAAGCATCCACTCCCTCCACCACTGAAGCTCAGTAGCAGCAGTGTGTTCTATCTACAAGATGATCTACAGAAATTCAACAAAGACCTTCAGACGGCACCATCCAAACCCATGAGCACTTCCATTTAGAAGGCCAAGAGCAACAGACACATGGGAACACCACCACCTGCAAGTTCCTCTCCAAGCCACTCACCATCCTGATTTGAAAATATGTCACCATTCCATCTCTGTCGCTGAATCCTGGAATTTTCTCCCTAATGGCATTGTGGGTCAACCTTCAGCACATGGACTGCAGCGGTTCAAAAAGGCAGCTCACCACCACTTTCTCAAGGTCGCCTAAGGATAGGTAATAAATACTGGCCCAGCCAGTAATGCCCATATCCCACAAGTGAATAAAAAAAATTGAACATTTTTAATCTGTCACTTTAAAAGGCTAACGCTTCCATTTATATAAGAAAAATTTACATTTATGTATCAGTCTACATGTCCTCAGGATTTCCAAAGCTTTTCACAGCAAGTGTAGCCGCCGTTATAAAACAGGAAAATGTGGAAGCCAGTCTGATACATAGCAAGCTCCGATACGCTGATCAGTAAATAATCTATTTTAGTGTTGTTTGCTAAAGGATTAGCATTAGCTGGGATAGTGTGGGGAGCTCTCCAGCTCTTAGTTGAATAACTGCAACTTTTACATTCACCTGTGAGGACAGAGTCTCAGTTTAATAATTTATAAGAAGATAGTTCACTAAGAAATTTATTATGATTGTAATAATTAATTGTATGATAAAAATGCTCAGTGTAATGACCACGTTGTACCTGTACTGATAATAATTGCTCCTTCACCTTGACTAGTCCTTTTTGATTAAACCCTTCAGCTTGCAAAACCAGAACACCAAACTGACTTTCCTAAGTGCATCGTCTTGAGGCCTGACTGGGAACAGAAAGTGCTCAGAATCATGGTGTTCTGAGCACATGCAGTTGTGCAGAAAATGGTTGCTATTTGCAGCTTTATTTAACTTTATTCACAGCAAGTCTTTAATTACATGCTGGGAAAGTAGATGATAGTTTATTTACCATTTCAACGTGGAGGATTTGGCAACAAACTCCAAACACAATTCATTGAGATTTTCCCCTCACAATGATGGTTGCTTGTGTTTACTATATTAATAATCGTGGGAGACTGTCAGTCAATTATTATTTCTTTTGTTACACCAGACTTTGGGAAATTCCAGAAGCAATGGAAAGCTTCAGACTCCTATCCAAGCATTTGACAAAATAGTTCTAAGTGCAAAACTAGTCAACAACAAATCAACACCATATAATCAGACTAGAATAACTTCTCTTTTTATTGACTCAATTTAATATAATTTACTCATAGCATAGCCAATGCAATCAGCCTGTCATGGTCTTTCAGATTGGTCCATGTAATGCCTACTATTTATATTAGTTGTTGCAATATTGCAATGTCGCTCAGTAATAACTGTGCCACTGCCTGGAAAGGATGTTCTCATGACGCAAAAAAACTGCATTCTTTGCTTTTTGTTTTCCTTTCAGTCATTACATTAGAAGAATTGTAACAAACCCGCACTTCAATCCACCATATACAGTTTTTAAAAGGGAAGCTCAATTTAAATAATTTCAGTCCCATTGAATTGAAGATTGGCCATGTGCAAGTCTCCAACTCCTGCCATTTCTACTGTTACCTAAGAATTCCTTGTGCTTGTTTATGCCTTAAATTTGTCTTAACCCAGCATTATTGTGCTTCAAATGACTAATTTACATCAGATTAAGTCAAAATACTGCAGATACTGGAAACCTAAAATGAGAACAGAAACTGCTAGTAGAGATCAGCAGATTGTCGGTGAGGAGAGAAACAGAGTTAACGTTTCGCATCAAAACTGACTCTTCTTCTGGTTGAAAATCATATTCAGCTCAACACATTCAATCTGCTAAATTAATTCTTTCTTCGCAAGTTATGCCTGCTAATGTATTTCCAACATTTGGGCTGAATTATAATGGCCTAGATTTTCTCTTGACCTGATAGTTGTTATGCCAATCTAGTGCAGGGATAATGCGGAATCCCCATCATAGTAGACTCCAAAGGAATTAAGTTGGAAATTGAAGCTTCTCCTTTGCACCCGGAACCTTCCAAAAGTATCAAATTTAAATTCTAGAATTCAGGAGTTTCCAACGAAAGTAAGTATATAAACTCAGGAAAAATCAAATGATTAAAGACCTCATCTAATTCCTGAGTAACTATTCCATTGACCCAATACCTACCTCGTACATCCTCAACTGCAACTTCCACAGACCACACAGAACCCTCAGACCCCGACCAACATCCCTGGAACACTATACCCCCTCTCCCAACTTCACCCACTGCTGGTCTAGAATCTCCCTTCCCTCACTACCGAACTCGAACCCTTTCCCTCACTGCTGTACATGCTCCCCTCTCCCTCAGGACCCGACCCCCCACTTCTCCTGTTACTGGATACACACTGTTCCTATCCCATACCAGACGTGATTTCTCCCACCAACTCCAGCCTGCCTCAAACATTGCATCACTTACCTGGCCCCCTTGCCACTTGGACTTCTTCCCATGATGTATCCTACCATCCTTTCCTACCAACCTGGCACCTTAATCCCTATTCAACTGACATCCTGCCCTGGCACCCTACCCACCTGGTACTCTACTATCTTATCTATCTGACACCCTATCCTCCTGGCACACTAATCTCACACACTTACTGTTTGACAGCATCTGTCAAAGTGGTTGCCTGTGATTCTGGAACTTTAAATTTCAAAATGCAGCCTCTATGACTGTGTAAAGGGTGTGTAGTTTGCCTTCTTCAGACTACCTATTAGCATTATGAAAGAGCTATCAGATTGGAAGTATGCCTTTGCATATCTGAGGGAGGTCTAATTAGAAGTACTGAGTTCTTGAGTTCCCTGAAGCAGAAGGGCAGAGTGCAAATCTATGTGAGATTGCCAGTCCTCAGAAAAGCCAGCCCAATATGTCCCGTACAGAATGGATGTATTGTAAGGCGACTATCTTTCCTAGCTGGAAAATGGCTGGCACCAGAAATCCACAACTCATTTCCTGCCAAAGTTCTTCACAGGCAATATGTTGGCATACAGGTTAATTAGAATCCCTACAGTGTGGAAACAGGCCCTTTGGCCCAACAAGTCCACACTGAACCTCAGAACATCCCACCCAGACTCATTCCCCTACAACACACTTAATCTACACATCCCTGGACACTACAGGCAATTTTAGCATGGCCAATCCACCTAACCTGCACATCTTTGGACTGTGGGAGGAAACTGGAGTACCTGGAGGAAACCCACACAGACACGGGGAGAATGTGTAAACTCCACGCAGACAGTTACCCAAGGATGGAATTGAACCTGGGTCCCTGGCGCTATGAGGCAGCAGTGCTAACCATTGTGCCACCGTGCCGCCCTGCTATCTTACAGCACCAGGGACCCAGGTTCAATTCCAGCCTTGGGTGATTGTCTGTGTGGAGTTTTCACATTCTCCTTGAGTCTGCATGGGGTTTCCTCTGGGTGCTCTGGTTTCCTCCCACAGTCCAAAGATGTTGTGGGTTAGGTGGGTTGGCCATGTTAAATTGCCCATAGTGTGCAGGCTGGGTGGATTAGCCATGGGAAATGTGGGATTATGGGGATAGGGTGGGGTAGGGGGTGTGGCTAGGTCTGGACTGGATGCTCTTCAGAGGATCAGTGCAGACTTGATGGGCTCAATGGCCTCTATCTGCACAATAGCAATTCTATGATTCTAGATCCTCACCAAAAATGAGGCAGAGAATTCAGCCTTTAAACTTGAAATACTTCCCTTTAAATCTGAACTGCTTTTCTATTTCTATAAAGTGAACATCACCAAGAGATCTGGTCTCTCGTCAACCGATCTGTTCAAAATAACAAGACAATATGAGCATAAAATTTGAAGTAAAAATTCTATGGGTTTGAAGTCTGAACTAGTTATATTATTCAGTTCAGGTGCTGGGGGCTCGGTGTAACAGATTAAGAGTAGCAATTTTTGCCTTGTCTGTGTCATGTTGCACTGAATGTTTCTTATCAATTTGTTACCATTGCATCATCCCTTCCTTATCTCCATAATGTTTTATATAAAAAAAACCTGTGCCATTGCATGTTGTAGGCTAATAAAAGGTAATTAATTAAAGTTCAATATAAGCTATACAAGCAAAGGCAGGTTGTGCAAATTGTCTTGCTTATTATTTGTGGCTCAACCAACATCACAAAAACGGATATTATCTGTAAGCTGGTAGTTATCTCCTTGTTGTTTGTGGGAGTTTGTTGTTCTTGGATCGTCTGCTGCATTTTCTATGTTCCAACAGTGGCTACTCTTCCAAAGAGTGCTTCATATGTCACAAAATGTTTCAAATTTAGCATGAAAAATAAGTTATACATTGAAACTGCTGAGAGCGACGTCAGTCAGATTAAAGACAGAAAGTGTTGAAAATATTCATTAGTTGTGGATGCCTCTGCAAAGAGAAATAGAGTTAACAGGCTGTGTTTAATATAGCCCATCATGGTGAAAAACATGGTGGAAAACCATGCTCCAGCCCTCAGAACTGGCTTTCTCACACACTCCCAGCATCTCATACAATCTCTCAGTCACACCACACACAGGCCCTTAAAAGCTTTGAGCGTGCCGTCAGACATAGTGTGCTCCTCTCCAAGGGCACCTGAGTGTGTACATAACCTTGACAGATAGGCCAAATTAAACATTACATATGAGCAATGTGTATTCAGTACTGGGGAACAAATCAATAGTTAATTGATCGAAATGTAACATCACTAGCTCAGCTTTCAGAAAACTTGGACAATTAAAAGAACACCTAATTAGAGACAGGATTGTATTAGGTATAAGGAATCAAAAAGTGAAAGCACAACACCTGACAGAAACCTTTGCAGAATTGCCAATGTTGTGAATCAACAGACTCATGGCAGTACAGACCAGGTCTTGCATTTTATTAGTAGAATAGAATTCCTACAGTGTGGAAACAGGCCCTTTGGCCCAACAAAATCACACCGACCCACAGAGCACCGCACCCAGACTCATCCCCCTATAACCCACCTGAACACTACGGGCAACTTAGCGTGGCCAATCCACCTAGCCTGAACATCTTTGGACAGTGGGAGGAAACCAGATCACCCAGAGGAAACCCACGCAGACACGGGGAGAATGTGCAAACTTTACTGACGGATTCTCCAGGCACAAAGGGCAGAACAACTCCAGACAAAAGGCAGAATGCAAATAGTTATGGTCTCATGCTCTAAGACACCCTACAAAAGAGGAGAAGGCATGTCTAGCTCAGGGAAAGCAATATTCTCACTGCAAGAAACTGAATTAGTTTGCGTACAATTGTACAGTTAAAATGAAGGTGAGGTGAGAGTGACAGTCCTTGGCATCAAGGCTGCATTTGCGGTATCAAGGAGCCCTAGCAAAATTAGAATCAATGGGTATCAAGGGGCAAACTCTCTGCTGGTTGGAGTATTACCTGGTTATTGGAGGTTGGTGTGCAATGTATTTGCAGAGACTGAAAGAAGTAATGAACTGTTAAGGTAGGAGAACTACTATACAATCGGTAGTTTGGATAACTAAAAATCTGCAAGGTAGCGCATGCCTTTCTTTAAAAAAAGGGATGTTTAGATCTAAACAAAGTCAGGTGCAAATATCTGTTCTAGCCCCCTGTTGTCACATAATCTGTACCACAAGGTACACACCCTGGAAGTATCTGAACCTTCATTTCAAGTCCTTATAACATACACTAAATGCAGCCTCCACCCCAGGGCGCAATGGAAAATGGGAGGACTCCCACAAAGAGACCCTCCCAGTGGGATCTACTGGGCAGTGAAATCCCAAGCTGTGTCCAGACACTGGATGCAAGTGAAGACATGGAGGGTGTGTACCAGTAGAACATACAGGAAAAACCTCAATGATGCACGGAAAGTCACAGAGGAAATTTCCACAAGATAGCTCAGATTGTGGGGCACAGGATTCTGAAAACTAGAGCCAATGTAAAGTTCCTTCTGAACAGAGGTACACTCAGATAGAATTCCGCCAAACCTATCTGTGCCTTCTCAAGGTCACTAGTGCCTTGAGGGCTGAGCTTCACAATTTTATGGCTGTGGATGTCACTGGTCATGAGCGGGATATTCACAACCTTGTGGCATGTCCGTACGTAGGAATTTGTCCAGCCCACTCCTCCACCAACCAGCATGCTTCCAACACTGGGCACCACTTCAGCCACTGCTCACTCCTCCACCATCCGGCACATTCCCAACACTGGTCACCAATTTGCTTTTCAATATATTTTTGATTGATTCCTCATCGAGCCAAATGGCTATTCTTGTCTCATAATGTATATAAAAAGACAACAGTCTAATAATTTTTTCTTTACACAAAATGTCAAACATTTCCAATACATACAGCATCCATCTTGCATGATAAAAGAAAGGCTTTACATTTATATATCACCTTTCACCCCGGGATGTTCTAAAATGCTTTATGGCCAATTCAATTGTTTTTGAAGCGTACTCACTACCGTAATGTAGGAATCATAGCAATCGGTTTACCCAGAGCAGTAATAATCAAGTTAATCTGCTTTTGTGATGATGGCTGAGGGATAAACGTTTACCAGGATACTTTTCTTCTAGGTGGTGCTCTTGGATATTTTAAGCACTGAGGTGTTATCCCAGATTGAATGCTCAAGTCTCTGCAAGGAGATTTGAACCTATAACCTCTTGCCAAAGGAGCTATGCACTGAAGCACAGCTGGCATTGATGTATCTGTGCCAACTAACATTGTCTTTCTGATAAACTCATATCAGACAAGTTCTTCACCCTCTTCCCATTCGGGTTTGTACTGTATATGAGCAATAGGAGATAAAGGTGCACTGTTTGCACACTGTGTTATAGAATATACTTCGCCAGATGTTTTGTTTGGATACAAACAGAAAATTCACGTTAATGGAAAGGTGTATGTCTTAATGAGATTAACAAGGATTGGACACCTTGCAATAAATTAGATACACATGCAAACAATTATAAAGAAGAACTTTTGTTCTTCCTTGCACAAATGGACAGCTCTTGCACACTAAAGGGTTAACATTTGTTTATGTAGAGGGAAGACGATGGCCTAGTGGTATTATTGCTGGACCGTTAATCCAGAGATCCAGACAACATTCTGGGAATCTGCATTCAAATCCTGCCAGGGCAGATGGTGGAATTTGAATTTACTTTTAAAAAATCTGGAATTAAGGGTCTAACGATGACCATAAATCCGTTGTTGATTATTGGAAAAACCCATCTGGTTCACTAATGTCCGTTAGCGAAGGAAACTGTCATCCTTACCTGGTCTGGTGTACATGTGATTCAAGACACACAGCAATGTAGTTGACTTTTAACTGCCCTCTGGGCAATAGATTCTGGCTAGCTCACTATGCCCTCATCCCATGAATGAATAAATTTGAAAAAAAGGAAAGCTATGCTTTGAAACATAACACTATGGTTTGCCTGATTGCTCTTTCAGTAAGCATTATGCTAACACCACTGCTGGCCTGTTTTATAAGCAAACTAGTTTAGCCTTTGTACCCCTGCCACTGAATATATGCGCATACACTCTTCAAAGCTGCTCCCTTGTTTACTAGGCCTCCACTCGACTTGGTCCCTAGCGTCCTTACTATACCTTTATCCTAGAGCACAGCTCTCTCATTCTCCTCGTTTAATGTAACTCTTGTGTGTTTACAGGCTTCTGAATATAGCCCTCTAGTGTCTAAGTCCTCCCTCTCTTCACGTACTTCTCTCTGGTCTCACCTTCTGCTCAACTCTGCACTTGCTAATGTCAGAACAGCAACATCAATTACACCATTGCAAGTTACATATTCCTTTGAACTGAGGATGATGACATAACAGATCTTATGATGGCAGAAAGACTCTTAAAATTAATTCGAAATGTACATAGTTAGGAAAATGTGAATAAACAGACACTTTGAAAAGATTCCAGTGACCCCTCCTTAGTAAAATAGTGTACCCGAACTCCATGATCACCCACACAGCAACAGAGAGAAAAAGAGAGAGGGTCACCAAGCCGCAAGACAGAGCAAGACAAATTAATACTTTTGGAGGGATCTCAAGTCCAGAGGAACAACCCAGCAAAATGATCAATTTCTGGGCAATTCCTTCAGGGTCTGTCATGTCAGAGTTTCCATGGGGTCCCAAGGTATAACACTCATCTACATTGCAGAAGCAACTGTCTGGCCATTGAAAAACTCACAGGCTGATAGGCTTTTACTGAGGAAAACTGGATTGATGTTTGCCAAAGTTAAGAATATATTCTTAGAACCCAGCACTGCCAAACAAAGAGACCTTCAAAGAAAAGAAGGGAGTTCTTCTGGTGGCTAACATTCCTCCAATAGCACCAGAAATACATTGTTCAATCATACATTCTTCTGTTGTTTGTGAATTTGTGCTGTGAACAATTCACCATCACATGACACTCACCAACCGCACTTAAAAATAACATGTTCGCTGCCAACTCCTCCAAAATGTTCTGAAGTCATGAAAGGCACTTTGTTAACATAATTTTTTTTATTTGCTTGATGGTCTGTGAAGCTAAGTGACTCACCTGATAGTCACAGGCCCAATAATCCTGCAAACTGTTCTGTCAACAGGTTGAGCAGACCTTCCTCTGAGTCACATGACCCAGCTATTTGTCTGTGTGAGTTTCACAAATAACTGTTACACCAGCAACTTTACCTAAGCTAGTGCAAAGGAAAATGGTTATGGTTGTTGGAGGTCAGTCATCTCAGTCCCAGGACATCTCTGAGGAGCTCCTCAGGGTAGTGTCCTAAGCCCAACCAACTTCAGCTGCTTCATCAAGACCTTCCCTCCATCATAGATCAGATGTAAAACTGTTCATTGACAATTGCACAAAGTTCAGCACCATTTGCAATAGTCAGACACGGAAAAATAGTGATGCCTATTTGCAGCAAGACCTGGATAACTTTCAGGCTTGGCCTGATAAGTGGCAAATATCATTGACACCACACGATTATCTCCAACAAGAGAATCTAACCACCTCCCTTGGACATTCAGTAGCATTAATATCACCAAACACACCACTATTAACATCCTGGAGGTTACCACTAAACAGGAACTGAACAGGAATAGCTATATAAATACAGTAGCTACAACAGCTGGTCAGTGGCTGGGAATTCTGCAGTTAATAACTACCTCCTGACTCCTCAATTTGTGCCCACCGTCAACAAGCTACAAGTGAGATGTTTGATGAAATAGTTTCCACTTGCCATGATGGGTACAGCCCCAACAAGAGCCAAGAAACTTGACACTATCTAGGACAATGCACTCAGCTTGATTAGCACCACTTCCCCACTGCCTTCAACACGCACTCGCATCACCACCAATGAACAATGGCAGCAATGTGTACCATATGTAAGATGCAATGTTACGCCTCATCAGGCCCCCTTTGACACCATCTTTTAAACTCAGAGGCTACTCTCTAGAATGTCAAGAGCAGCAGATGCATGGGAAAACCACCACCAGCAAATTCCCCTCCAAGCCATTCACCATCCTGACTTGGAATAATATCACTGTTCCTTGACTTTCGCTGGGTCAAAATCCTGGAAATCCCTTCACAATAGCAGTGTGGACGTGTCTGCACCACATGGACTACAGCAGTCAAGAAGGTCGTGAGCCATCACCTGCTGAAGGGCAATTAGGGATGGCAACAAATGCTGGCCCTAATCTATATTCCATTGACAGTATAAAAAGCAGCCAGGCATCAACTAGGGATACAGCCAGTGCTGTTATTTGCAAATAAACACTACAAATATGTAAAACGAAACCTGAGTTATCTTAATTATTTAAAGAATTTGGGAAGTGAGGCATTCCTGATGTTGGACATACAAATTCCATTCAGTTGCCACTTGCATGAGGCCAACTGGGGACACATGAGAACTGCCCCAGACTGACCGCCTCCCAATGTTCTGTCACATCCTATGATGAGGTGTCTGACCCCAAGGTGATGCGGCTGATATTCGGAATTCAGTTAATGGGATCATGACGCGAAACTGATACCCCGAGGATTTCACCAGCAGCATCCCTACAAGAAATACGGTCCAATTGATATCGGGCTAAAAATGAATCAGACTTGAGGTATTTTTAGGTAGGTACAGTTTTTTTTTGACAGAACGTAACTGACAAATGGAAAACATCCATCCATTCATTTCACTACAATATTCTCTTTGTTGCATTTGAATTATGATTGTTTATTTGCTTTGTCTGGTTCTCATTGAGATTTCAGTGCTGTGTGTTTCAATGACAGTGATCTTATAGCTGGGAGCCACAGCAATTACACAGGTTACAACAGAGCTGAACTCTGCACTATTGACTGTCAATGAGACCTAAAGGGTTCAGTTCCACAAGCCAGACTAAATGAAAACCACATTCCCTCTGCCACCAGGTTTCTAGTGTCTGCCCAATGAAGGCCTGCTACTAATTAGTGGATAAAATCTGCTTCAGAGTTAACATTCTGTGCAATAAAAGGTATTGAATCCAGCCATGAAATGTGACAATGTTAGCACTATTTGATTATCACTGGTAGGCTTGCAACTGAATAGAGAGTTACAGAAAAACTATCACCTGAGGAAGGATTTACATTCCTTAGAAAGAGTGCAACAAAGGGTCACGACACTGATTTCTGAGATGACAGGGCTGTCTTATAAGGGGAGCAACGTTTATGCCTATATTCCCTAGAATTTATTTAACACAGTAGTTGCTGTAAAACTGTTTCAACTGGCTGGAAAGTTTAGGGCTCTCACAGTCTCAAAAGGAGGCATCCGGCTATGTAGGACTGAGTGAGGAGAAAGTTCTTCATCAAAAGGCTGGTGAATATTTGGAATTCTGAGCCCCAGAGAGCTGTGAAGCTTATTCATTAAGTATATTCCAGACTAGCTTTTGGTGATTGTGGAAATTAAGGAATTGGGGACATATGGCAAGGAGATTGATGTTTCAATTAAGCCATGATCTATTGAAGGTTGAAGAAAGCTCGAGGGGTCATATGACCTAATCCTGCTGCGATTTCTTATGTTTTTATGTTCTTGTACTTCAAGTAGAATAATTATTCCCTACACAAAATGTGACGTATTAGAGGAAAAGCAAAACATAAAGTGAGTACAAGTTTATTCTTCCCGGGTACTTATAGACTTGGTTAAAATATAAATTACTCCTGAGCAGTGCAGTTAGCTTAATTGCACCAACAGAACTTAACAAGGTAAATACTAGCTCATTCCACCATCTTGTGGTAAAACATGGGTTTGCAGCTATGGTTTTATTTTGTACAGTGAGCACTGATTACAGCTGTGAGGCTGTGAGGAGGTGGCTCAGAAACAAGTCGATCTTGATAGGAGCTGAGAGTGGGCTCCTACTCCACAACACACTTGTGTATCACCCAGCAGCCATTGGGTTTCCATTTGACTTTTTCAGATGGCACATATATTTATGATTTTTTAGAAAATCTATTAAGGACAAAGAGGACTATATGGTTCTGTCATGTAATTTCCTTTTGGTGTATTGCTGAAGCACAGAATGTTAGATGGACCCTGGTTTTCCCAAATTGAGAGACTGAACTGATGGCATTAATAGCTCAAAACGCACGACTTGTCAGTACTAATGTTGCAAATCACTACAGGTATTTGGTGCCGACAGGGTTAAAATTAAGTTCTGTCTGACCGCC
This sequence comes from Ginglymostoma cirratum, assembly GCA_024137785.1. Taxonomy (NCBI): domain Eukaryota; kingdom Metazoa; phylum Chordata; class Chondrichthyes; order Orectolobiformes; family Ginglymostomatidae; genus Ginglymostoma; species Ginglymostoma cirratum. The sequence goes on along the minus strand of JAHRHZ010000061.1, from coordinate 14,982,035 downwards.
TTGTATACATAAGATGGGGATGTGATCTGGATCCCATTTTGTTGGCACTGATATTTTTTCTCTCACTCACTAATAGAGCCAAGGGCAAAAGGAAACATTTATACCAGTCAGTATATAAAACCTCAGGGGTTAAGGGTCAGTAACTACAGGAAATGTGGCCAAAAGAATTGTGTGCAGTTGAGGGGAGAGGGCCAGGGGTTTCGATTTCAGGCCACAGGATGCGAGATGTTAACAAGTGGGAATGGAACAATGTAAATCTTTTGTGAAACTAAACCTTGGTTCACCCCTGACCCGGACATAAATATTGCAGCTATCAGTTTTAATAAATAACACAGTTTAGTTATTGTTTAAAAGACCACCCATCGCCAAAGCGTAAATACCAGTGATTCCACTTAAATTAATGCAATGGAATTATTCACTCCATTCAGCTAAAGAACTTTTGCTGCAAATTGGGTAACCACTCTTGTAGTTAGATTATAAATTATACATTTTTTACAGCCCAGACTACACATGGTCACCATCTGTACAACATGTTGTATAATCTCCAAAAGGGTAACATTAGAAGTGAAAATAGTATAAATCCTTTTGACCATTTCAAGTTCAGTGATTTATTTGACCCCCCTGTGTGGTACTGAGCATTGCAGGTCAGAAAGGTCCCCAGACCACGCTGCAGTTTGGTGCTGGTCTGGAGCTGAGTAAGCTGATCTCAGCTAATACAATGAGGCTGCGATTACTATTGAGTGACTGAATCTGCAAAATGCACACACGTTAACTTTGAGATGTTTAGGATTTGTTGTCATCGCTGGTCAAATATCACATCATTCTATTGTAGAATAATTGAAATTATTTAGCAAAAATTGAATTGCACTTTTTTATGCTCACCATTCTTGGAATAAACCCTGAATCAGATCAATCTATGCAGAACCTATTGCAATAATAGAAGTAATTTCCTGCTGGAATTTTGGAGCTTAACACTAGCAATGATGCTTATCAATTCCAGTCCAAGTTTTGAAGCTCTGTCAATATACATTATGTTGAAGTCCTACACTCTTCTCTGCATTTTAATCTCCTTACAGAAGCATTGATGTAGATTTTGCCTCTTGCAGGGCATCTTTACCTGATGCAGCAAAACTTACATATTATCCCCTGAAACGTAACAAACTAGGGTGTGGGTAACATGGCATTGAGAGATCTAATAGTCGTTTCTTACAGTTCACTAATATGAATATATATTACATTCAGAGACACATCCATGCCTGGGCTCACATTAAGCCACTCAGTTACAAAGAGTAGCAGCTTCCGTCAGTGTGTCATGCTTCAAGTGGTCCAAGTTAAGATGGAGACTGAGATCTTTATACACTCTGATCACATGCTATGATTAAGTGATAGCACCAAAAACATGTCTCTTACAAATATGCTGACATATCAACTGTGAAACATAGCACATTCCCTTTTGTCCAAAATTAACCTTAAAAAATGCATGGTTGTACATAGGCAACAACCCACCTCAATCTGGTGATCATGTACCTGTCTGAAAAGGTGCCAGATGCTTTACAAATATCATAAAAAGCTGGAAAACTTTTGGATAGGCATGACAAACCGTACCTGTTACAGAATTTGTTGGTTTGGTGCACTTTTCTGACTGCAGTAATGATATTGGCTGCACCTTAGATATGTAATTGTTGTTTACCCATCACTATAGCTTTGGGATCGGCTAGCTCTGTTGGCTAGACTACTGGTTTTGAATACAGAGAAATTGCAATAGCACAAATTTAATTCCCGTACTGCTGAAATCACCATGAATGGTCTATCCTCTCAACTCAACCTCTCACCTGAGATGTGGTGACCCTCAGGATAAAGATAATCAGTTGTTGCTCCCCAATGAGAAAGCAGCTTGTGGTCTGCTGGGATTATGAAGACTTTCATTTTCCTACGTGCATGCATCCTCAAACCATTTGTCAATGTTACAGCCCTATTTTCCTACCCAGAAGATCCTCATTGAAGGCTTGAACTGGTTCAGAGGCGATTAATAAGTAAGTAATATTCCCTGAGAGTTCCTCTTCAGAAAAGATGTGCTCATTCCCTTTACTGCAGCATCTGTTAACACACTGGTCAGCAGACTCTTGGGATTGCTGCCTGTTTGACATGAGGTGGAGCCTGTTAGCCCTGAAGTTAATTCTTACCTGGAGCTGGACTCCGAGCCTTCAACATCCTTTCTGAGTTTTTCTGATCATCTATAGAATAGAACATAAGAACTAGGAGCAAGGGCCAACAATTCAGTCCCTCAAACGTGCTCTGCCATTTGATACTATTATGACTAATCCATCTTGGCCTCAAATCCACTTTCCTACCCATTTTTCATAAGCCTTCTGCCCAATACTAATTAGAAATGTTTCTCCTCCTGAAATTTACTCAATGTCCCAGCATCCACTGCACTCTTGGGTGATGAATCTCACAGATTCACTATCCTTTGAGAGAAGTCATTTCCCCTCATCTCTGTTTTAAATCTGCTGCCCCTTATCCCAAAACTATGATCTTTCATTTTAGATTGCCCCACAAGGAGAAAAATCTTTTCTATGTCTATCTTGTTAAACCCCTCTCGCATCTTCTATGCTTTAATTAGATCTTCTCATTCCTCTTAACCTCCAGAGTGAGTATAGGCCTAAACTGCACAAGCTCTCTTCATAAGACAAGCCCCTCATCTCCAGCCCCAAATCAATCCAGTGAACCTCCTCTGAACTGCCTCCAATACAACTATATTCCTCCTCAAGTAAAGGGACAAAAAATTTATGCAGTACTCCAGATGCAGTCTCACTAGTGCCTTGAACAGATGTAGCAACACTTCCAGACATCTACACTTTATTCCCTTAGCGATAGATGCCAAAATTCCATTTACTTTCCTCATTACCTGCTGTACCTGAATACATGTTTTGTGATTCATGCATGAGGACACCCAGATTCCTCTGCACCAAAGCACTCTGACATTTCTCTCTATTTAAGTATTATGATAATAATTTAGAATGACCAGATATATTAATTCAATGAAGCCCTCCATGCCCATGGCAAGCAAGATTTTCAGATCAGTATCATCTATTGCTTAATCTCTAAATAGAACTACATGTGATGTTGGCACAGTTAGAATGCAATAGAGGTATCATTGGTTGCCTAGTTCATAGTTTAGTGTTTGAATTCTTTGTTTTTATTGAAGGTACTTGCTTTTTTAAAATGAAGCAGAGTGCAGTACCCTGCTTGTTCATTCCTTTTACTGGTTTCACTTCTCTACCACTTTTCTTTTCCTCTATTTCTCATTCTGTTCCTTTTTGTTGTTACATTGCTGGATTTTGGTCCCTTCAAGAGTGTTGTTTTGAGAACTCAGTCCCAGAGTTTGAAGATTGCTGGCTTGTAGCTGCAGATTTCAGCTTCTAGAGGGCATTTGTGCCAAATAAGGAGTGAAAATATCATATAGGCTTTCCTCTGCTTTGGTGCTGATTTGGAGAAAAATGGCAGATTTGACTGATTCTGGGCACAGGTAGGGCTTATTAGTGTATCAAATAACTTCTTACTCTTTTAAAAGCTGTATTCTTTTAGGAGAGTTTTCTAGTTATGGAGCATTTAATGGCCTTTTTCTAAGTCAGAACGATAGGCGGTCAGTTTATTTTTTTAAAAGACATACGGATCTTACTAACCGGAAAGATATTTTGGATTCTAATCAAGAAGAAAGAAGCCCTATCTACTAAACTGTACCCACAGGAGCTGATTTTCCTAATCATCTGAATATTTTTATGTCCAAGTCTGTTGTCTAATTGATCTTCAATGAGATTTCAAACATCTACAATGGAGATATTAGAGTTTTTTTTAAATAGATGGATACCAAGATAGGGGTTTTTCCTCCAGCAGGATATTTTATGGCAATACTTATTTTATTCCTTGTAATATAAGAAACTAAGTTGTAAGTAATGTGTATTGAAACATCCAACAAACATTTATTACAGCTCACCAATATATACAAATAACATACAAGCACAAGCTAACATTAAGCTATTCAGTTACAAAGAATAACAAGCTTCCATCAGCATGTCATGCTTCAAGTGACCCTAGTTAAGATGGCGTTTATGACTTCTATATCCTGAGGTGACATGTTATAATAGTGATGATGTCACGAGCATATCTCATAAAACTATATTGAAGATATACTAACTGTGTGATATGATAAAGCAATCATAGGAAATCTAAACTTTGAAATGCACAATTTCTGGAATTGTGTTGAATGGGTCTCTGTAAAAAGGAGGGAATGTGTCACTTAACATTAAAAGAGGAATTCCATCCTGATAACAAAGTGCCGTCTAGTTGTCCAAATCAACAGTTCAGACCAAAATAATGAAACAAACCTGCAGCTCCATCTAGTGGTCTGTGCATATCAGTGAAATGGCACTGTCCAAGGAAGACATGAGCAAAAAGCATAACATCAGTATCCATATAAATTATTCAAATGATCTAGAAAAACACTTGCATTTTACTTCTAATTGCTGTTTCTGGAAGGGTCTTATTCACACTGGGATTCAAACAATATTAGAAAGCAGTGGTGTGATGGTTAACAGCGTGGAGCTGGAGGAACACAGCAGGCCAGGCAGCATCAGAGGAGCAGGAATGCTAACGTTTCAGGTTGGGACCCTTCTTCACCCCCATTTCTGAAGAAGGGTCCCTACCCGAAACATCAGCTTTCCTCCTCCTCTGATGCTGCGTGGCCTGCTGAGTTCCTCCAGCTCCACACTGTGTTATCTCTGATTCCAGCATCGGCGGTTCTGACTATCTCTCGGTGGTGTAATGGTCATGTCCCTGGAATAGTATCACAGGAGGCTGTGTTTGCTGACATCAGTGTATTTGCATTTAAACAGGTTTGGGTTAAAGTTTACAAGGGGTGCAGTTTGTAACCAGAGTGGGGGCCGACAGTGACCAAGAGATGCAGCATGGGGTGGGAAGTGAAGGGGAACCAGGGCCTGAGTTGGAGTGGAGTGGGGTGCTGGTGAAGTGCTATTTTATCTTTTATTATACACTTGCGAGGCCAGACAGGGCCTCAGATTAAGTCTTATCCAAAGACAGCACCTCTGACAAGGCAACATACCTCATACACTGCCCTGGAACCTTTGAAACTTGTACTCACATTCTGGAATGGAATTTAAACCCAAAAGTGTTTGGTTCAGAGGCATGAGCAAGCACCAATGAAATCATTGGCGAACTTGGTGGTGGTGAAGGTTCAGAGTAAAAGATGAACAGAAGTTTCCAAAGACATTATTACTTCAAATGTAAAAAGTTTACAGAAATTAAGATTTAGATTTAGAGAAAATTTAGAAAAAAGTTTGAGAAATTCTCCTCAGCACAATCTCATGTGAAGGCATAACTGTAGGACCATTGAAAGAAAAGATGCATTTTTACAAAAAAAAGTCATTAAAAATAAGTCAATTACAACATTTCCTCTTGAATGTTGCAGCCTGGATGTTTTGGTTTTACAGCTTTCATTTACATTGAGAAAATTCTGAGATAACTATTTTCCTTTTCCAACGGGCATGATCGGCTGCGAGGAAATCTGTCTCAGTCAATGACGTGGTCCTTCGCTGGCTATGAAGAGGGCAAAACATTTCTGCAAAACATTTGAGCACAAACAAGACCTATGCACTTCCTTGAAAAGCTGTTTTCAAGTGAAGATTAATGTTGCCTCATCTGGCCCACACATGCACCATTCACACACTTATTATTCACCTCTGCTACTCAGAGCTCCCAGTTCCATATAATTTGTCTGCTGTATTTCCTTTAGAACTGAAGCAGGACTTTTATATTCAATAATATTTCACAACAATCTAAACACAGCGTCACATGAGTTAACTCAGATTTGTTCTGAATTTTTGATTGATCTTTCAGTTTACAACCTCCTGTTAGCCGCAAAGCTGCATTTAAAAAGGCACGAAAAGTATATAAAAAGATCCTCGTCTTCATGGAAGCACCTTTCTTAGATTGCAAATTTGACCCTTGCTCTTTTCTTCCTTTCTTGGGGAATGGTTAGCCCAGAAAAGAAAACCAAATTAACCAAGTTCCTGTTCTTGATTGTCCTTTCTGTAAAGTTATCATGGTGTCATAGAATTCAACAGCACAGAAGGAGGTCATTCAGGCCCATGTCAGCTCACTGAAAGAGCAACTCAAGATCCTCCCTCACCCTTTTCCTCAGAAAGAGCCCTGTAAATTTTGACTTCTCTAGTTTATATCCAATTCCTCATTGAACTGTTTAGAACTATGCCATCACGTCTACAATTCCTGTCAAAATCCCTTCTGGAAAAATATATCTCCTCAAACCTCTCTATGTTAAATTCCAACTAGCCTATGTATGTCGTGCTGCAGGCAGTTCACAACATCCTAACTGTTTATGATTGCTCCCGCTTTAGTATCACTGGTAAATTTTGATTTTCTACGGTGTTTATACCCAGCAAAAATAACATTGTAACAAGATTAAACTCAGCCTTAACATTCATCAAGGTTAAGGACTCCGAGTGAGAGAGGATTTTCTCTTTTCTAAGGTCCTATAGAACCACAACCCATTTCTTTTAGGCTTGGTTCTTAGAAGATACCTTACCCCAGTCTGGGCAAATATCACAAATACTGACATGACCCCAGGGACTGAATATCATCCTTGGAAATCTACCTCAGTACTCAGAACAAAAAAGTAGGGCTAATAGCATAGCTTTTAGGGAAAACATAGCTTTGGGGTCCATGGAAGCAGGAAATGAACCACATCAAGATCGAAAAGGGATTTGATACCTATGTGGACGTTTGTGTTAAGTTTGTGCTCAGACTTTAAGTCTGAGCCATGAGAGCAGATTTCAGGTCTCATCTGTTCCAGAGGTGTGTATTAACATATCTGGATAGATTGATTAGAAAATATCTGGACACCGGGAGCAACATTTTTAAACATACATTCTCTGTATGTTGACACCATTAGCAACAAGTCATATATTGACCTGCTGTCCTGTTGAGTTAAAAATCAGTCTTATTGAAGTATGACTGGAGTCACACATGGAACATCCCAGATAAAGGCAGCAGGCTGTCTTTCCAAAATAACCAGTAACCTTCAAAACAGGAAGTAGAAACACATTTTTGGACAACTGTTGTCGGACCATTTGACAACTTCTTGAGGCCTTCCGTCTTACAAAAACTGTGGCAGCTCCTCATTTCCAGATATTGTTTCAAACTGAATTCAAACATATAAGATCCTGAGTGGACTTAGCAGGTTGGATACTTAAACGAATCTAGGAGATAGAGCTTAAAACAAAACTCAATTTAACAGAAGAGGATTTCTTTTCTCTCTCAATTGTGCAAATCCTTTGCCCAGATGACAGTGGAAGCAGCCTCATTGAGCATCTTTAAGGCTGAGTTAGCTGGATTCTCAATCAAGGAGGAGTCAACTGGTAAACGGGTGCATTCAGGAAAATAGAGTTGAAGCCACAGTCAGATAGGCCATTATTTTATTAACCTGTAGAACAGGTTCGGAGAGCAGAATGGCCCACTTTGGCTGGTTCTAAACTCTCAGATTCTGGATTATCAGTCTATGCCTATATATCACCAATCTAGCAACCAACGAATGATAACAAAAAACGTAAGGCACAGAAAGAGGCTATCCAGCCCACTGTGTCTGCACTAGCTAAGAAAGCAAACAAAATTAGCTGCACATTCTAGTCCCACCTTCCAGGACCTGGAAAACTACGTTAACATGGCATTTTTTTGATTGCAGGCTTTATGTATTTAACCCAAAAACCCTAATTAGTAGTGCGTAGTATTCTCTTTGTCCCTGAATCTTCACCACTTTCTTCTTGTATTCAATCATTTCCAGCTTGACATGGTTCCTCCTTCTCCTCCCCTCTCCCAACACCAAAGGAATATTTAATCCAGTCTTGGAATGAATTTCCTGATAAATTACAGCTCCTTGCTGACAAACTTGGTGGGAGGGAAGGATAACAACACTGAGCCTCATGTATAAACAGCAAGGATGAGCTGAGGACGCCAGCCCAATACAAAGTATTTTGTCTCAGACTCTTCTAACAAAAAGCTTCCTCAGACTTAGAAAAGTTATATATTAGTACAATGCTGTGGATGTACATCATATCAGGAGTGGCAGAAGAGTTTGTAAGCTTTCAACTGTTGAGACAGTAAATGGCCACAGGTTTAACTTCCCAGTCTTCAGGGATGTCAGATCGGAGCAATTTGTCATCAAACAACTTTTCTCACTGCAGTAAATTTCTCATGTTTAATTTCTAATATCCAGCAGCGTTGTCTTTCACCAAGCAACTGGTGTGGGCACAGTTGTGTAATCAATTGCTTGTAGTTGGGAGTCTTTTTTATTTAATTAACAGCAGGTATCAGGAGGAGAGAGTACAAGAGCTGATCGTACAGAATCGTAAATGTCTGTGCTTTTAAAATCTGGGTACAGACAGGTAGCCTCTCACCCACTCCCATCGCCAACTTGTAAATATCAGGTAAATGACCTCAATAAAGGGAAACAAGGGCATCTTTTCACTGCAGATTTTAATCATTGACAAGCCTACAGGACAATGGCAGCAACGTAACAAGAGCTAGATTACTGGGGCTAACGGAATTAGCTCCAGACTGGAAATAAATGAGTCGTGCAACAGAAAAAAAAATCAAGATAGAAATAAAATAAAAAGTGTAAAGACACAAACAGTACACTGCACAATCCAACAAAATATTTAATTCAATACACTCCAAAACAAATGTCATAGTTTAATATTCTTAAGCATTTCAAAATATTACTAAATACAGACAGCAAACACAGTATTTTTGGAAATCTCTCAATTTTTTGTTAATTTTAAAACAGTTTAGATATTGTTACGATCTCATGTATACAGGTTGCTTTGGATCTTGTTCACATCGATGAGCTGTTTCAGTATTTCTGCACTTCGGGAGGTATCCTGTAAGGAAACAAAAGGAACCATTCAACAATGTTGGAAAATGCCAAAGCATTTTAAACTCAAAAAGTTCCAGGAGTATGCAGGATTACTCAGAGTGGAGGAAATGGGAAGAGAAATTGTCCAAGGCTCTGACTCCTAGTGACCCTTGCTGAAAAACTGAAATGCGTTCTATCCCGCAACAAGCCCCATTTATCCAACACCCTTGTCCTCTTCGATGAACATGCCCAGGCACCAGCAGCCCAAACCTACAACTCTTACCATGTGATGTAATTCGCTCATGGCTTTCCTCTTCCTGATCTGTGTAACTGCCTCCAATGCTGCAACCCATCATGCCTTCACCCCCAAGTCCTCTAGTCCTCAGTCCTACATCCAACCCATCGCTGGTGCTTTCAGCTGTTAGATTATACAATTAAATTCTCTCCTGCTACCTCTCCACCTTTAAGACATTTCTTATGGTCACCTACACCTTTAACCAAACTTGTGATTACTCCTCCCAAAATTTGTCTTCAAACCTCTATTATCCTTATGCTTCTGTGAAGCTCCTTGGGATGTTTTTCAACATTTGAAGTGTAAGATAAATACATGCTGTTACATAGAAATTGTAGCACCGAAACACGCCATTTAGTCCAAACGCTCTATTCTGCTCCATGTCAGTCAGATGTTGTTACGTGAGTCCGGTCAGGTTTGAGTCTGATTCTTTCTATGGTTAAGCAGCAAACTAATATTCATTCTCGTAACTCACACAGGACAAACTTGCTGAGCGAACAGTCGGGTCACTGTCAACAGTCTAATCTCTCCTTCATTGTCAGCAAAATGAAGGAGCTGGTCATCAACTTCAGGAAGCGAAGTGGCGGGCACGCTCCTGTCTGTATCAGTGGTGCTAACGTGAAGAAGGTCAACAGCTTCAAGTTCTTAGCAGTAAATGTCACCAACAACCTGTCCTAGTCCTTCCACATCAACGCTATAGCCAAGAAAGCACATCAGCATCTCTACTTCCTCAGGAGGCTAAGGAAATTCGGCATGTCCACAAAGACTCTGACCAGTTCTTGTACATGCACCGTACAAAGCATCCTATCCAGATCCATCACAGCTCAGTATGGCAACTGCTCTGCTCAAGACCACAAGAAATTACAGAGTTGTGAACGTGGCCCAGTCCATCACACAAACCAGCCTTCCTTCCATTTACTCCACTGCCTTGGGAAAGCAGCCCTCCCACCCCAGCTAAAGTCTCTTCCACCCTCTTCCATTGGGCAGAAGATACAAAAGTTTGAAAACACATATTAACAGATTCAAGAACAGCTTCTTCCCCACTATGATAAGAATATGAACAGACCTCTCATATTTTAGAGTTCATATTTCTCTGCACCTTCTCTGTAACCGTGACACTATATTCTGCATTCTGTTCTACCCTGATATACTTATGTTAAGGTATGATTTGCCTGGATAGCACACAAAATAATACTTTTCACTGTATCTCAGTACATGTGACAATAATAAATCAAATCAAATGAGAACACAATACAATGACGGGCTCCACTCTGCTTTGTCAAATAGCATTTTGGAACACCTTCGTAAGTTCACAGATTGGTGAGCTGGCCCGTTATCACAGGACTGCTGACGACACATCCATAACCCTCCAATAATCAAATGGATTGATTCAGTACCACAGGATTAAGCAAGGGGAGAAATGGGATAAAATTCTGGCTTTGAAGTTAAGCAACAAAGACGATTTTTAAATAATTATTTGAAAATGCATCACCAGCCTATTGCTACAAACATAACATATATAAATAAATGCCATGTAGCACCTATACTACGCCTCTCTCTCTCTCACACTCACACACACACACACACACAGACACACACAGGCAGTGAATTACCCTTACTTTTACAAAGCAGCTGAGACTCTTGCAGGCGAGCACTGGCCGAAAAGCTTCTATCGTCAAAGAATCTATCGTAGTGACATCACTGTAGCAATGATACAGGACAGCGGGTATCTGCTGGACCTGGCAGTAACTGAGGACTGGAGACAACGCAAAAGAAAATTCACTCTTTAAAGCAGACTATGTATGTATATAAAGGTTTTTTTTAATGAATGAAGTATATTTTTGAAATAAAAATAAATTGGACATGGTTCATGAAGCATACTCCTACCCCTCAGCTCCACCTCCCCAAAGGATGAAGATTGAGGTACATTGAGTTACACAAGCCAGAACCTCTCAGTTCTTTATTCTTCCATGGGATGTGCGTATCACTGGCAAGGCCCTTCATTTATCACCTACCCCAAATTGTTCTTAAACTGCATGGCACAGTGGTTAGCACTGCTGCCTCTCAGCGCCAGGAACCCTTAGTGTTCAGGGATGTGCAGGGTTAGGTGGGTTGGCCATGGTAAATGTGGGGTGACAGGGATGGGGTGGAATGGTCTTTGGCAGGTCGGTGCAGACTCGATGGGCTGAATGACCTCTTTCCACACTGTACGGATTCTATGAATGGCTTGTCAGGCCATTTCAAAGGGCAGGTAAGTCAACCACATTTTGTACCCATATTCCCACAGCATTAGCCTGGGCAGGATTACTAGCCCCGTGACATTACCATTCCACAAGCTACCTTTCCACATTTCTATACTCCACCCTGATCTAAATTAGCTGATCTCACACAGGGTGGTGGTGTATGTGTCACAGTTGGCCTCAGTGCTATTTCCTGGTGAGGTTAACACCCGAACAACAGCCACTTGGTCTAAGTTTTTCAGGAATGAAATCAAACTCTTTGAGCTACAGCCCTTCATCTGGGAAATTATGGAACAAAAGTACAGAGTCTGAGAGAAAAGGGTAAAAAAAAAAGTAAAACAAGTGTTGGGGTGGAAATTTTTGTCAGTGGGCAGCTCCCAGAAACACAGCATTTTTAACAGGAACCAAAGTGACAGGCTAAATCCAATTGCAAAAAGAAACAGCAATTTTCTGCCAAGAATGGTGATAAATTAACACCGAGATTTTAAAGGAGAATGAGTTCAAAAGGCTAGACTTGAAAGACAGAAACACCTTATTCAAATCCAAACTCAGTAACCTGCAGAACTGGCATCGGCTATGAGTATCTAAAGTTACTTTGACCAGTCTAAACATGTACTTTTGAAGCCTGTTCAGGATAACCTCACTGTGAAAGTGACATTTGACCACTGTATCTGCCAGTGTTTTAATATCACAGAGGTACCTGCAAAGATGGCAGGTGACAGCAATGGGACCAGGTAACAGTGGGACAACTTCATAAGGAAAGCTTACACAATTCTCAGGTAAAAAGGAACTTTGGTTGATGTCTAACTAAGAGGTTGTGGAAAGATAGAATTTAAGCATTGGGGAAATTAAGGTTTTAAAATAGATAACTGTTAAGGAGAGGAGAAATGTTCATCAGGATGTCAGAATAGAAGCAGATCATTTCACCCAGCTGGTCAGCATCGGTGTTCATATTCCAAAAAGGTACAGAATATAACAAGAGGAAGGCACTCAGCCTCTGAAGACTGTCACGTGAATCAATGAGATCAAGGCTCATCTTTGTCCTAACTCTATGCACCATTTTTTAAATATCCCTGTGGTCAACAACAAGCTATCAACCTCAGCGTTATAATTGACAATAAATTTATTATCAAAAGCCATTTGTGGCAGAGACTTGCAAACTTCCACTGTCCTGTGTAACTTTCCTAATTTCACTTCTGAATGGTCTGACTGACTTTTATGCCCCCAATTCTAGACTCTCCAACCAGCAGAAATAGTTCCTCTCTATGAATCCTATCCACTTTTCCTCACTATCTTGGAAACTTTGAACAAATCAACCCTAATGTTCCAAATTCCAAGGATTACAGCTGAGGTTTGCATAATCTCTCCATGTAACCAAAGGGCCTGTTTCCACACTGAAGGGATTCTATGATTAAAGTAACATAAACCTTAGAAGGTGATCAATGTCAAAGTGTCTTTTTGAACGGGTAAGGGGCAGTGCTGCTGGAAATCACCCCTGCTGACCGTTTCACTGGCATAACATCCAAAATAAGGGAGAAAAGTATTCTTGAGATGAAACAGAAAGAAAAATTAAAGAACTTGAAAAATTATGAAGTCAGTAGCATGACTCTTTTTGAATTAACCATTTGTAAAAGGAAAACGAAAACTAATTCATCAAAAATGGACATACTTTGCGTGATGTAATAACAAGATACTGTAGCTTCAAAGCTTGAAACTTCAACTTAATCCCCTTTTACCGTGTAGCTCTAAGACATTTCAGCATCATCTGGGATTGAAGTCCTACAGATATAGTTCTTTGATAAAAATACTGTTATTAATTGTTAAATCATGCAGAAACAAATCTTACAGAAACACTCAAGGCCATACCTGCTGCAGGGAGACCAGATATCACATTCGGCTGCTCAAGTAACACACAGGGGGGTGTCTCCTGGAATGCACTGGTTTTCAAAGCTCGGAGTAAAGGCACAGAGATGCTGGAGATAGATGTGGGTGTTTTATATTCAGTCACAGAGCTGCTCGATAAAACTATCACATTTAGATTCCTTTTCTGGATATTTCCAAAAACCTGTAATTGGAAACAAACATTCCTTCCTTTTAGTCAACCAAACACATAAGAATACAAATGTCAGGAGTGCAGAGCTCATAGTGAAAACAGTATGGTTTCTAGTAGAACTCATTATCTCATAAGTTTGTCAGCTGGGTGCATGACTGTGTCCCAAGACCTGTGCTTTCCACACAGTAGATCGTGACCTACTTTCATGTGGCACAAGACTTTAGAAACAGAGAAATACTTACAGCGGAGAAGAAGGCCATTTGACCTACAGTACTTGTATCAACCGACAAACAGCCGTCCTGTTTAATCCCAACTTCGCTCTTTGTCTGTAGATGACCAGACCTCAACAGCCAATCCAAGTGAAGCAAAAGCTTGTGGTATTTAAACTTTAGCCCCAATCTTGCATTGTTGCTTCTGATTGGTTAATCATCGCTACCACTTATTTACACATCAACCAATGTATTGACAGCTTTGACAGAAGAACCAGTAACAAGAGGTTCTTAGCTGGGATAAAATGGTGCAAAGGGCTTTGCAGTCACAACTGAGCGAGAGTACAGGACAGTACAAGTGTGAACTGGGAATATCATAACTTTGTACACTCGTCATATTACTTTAGGAGTAGATAAAGTAGCTAGTAATAAATGTCAGTGATCTGAGCTTTGAACTGAAATTTCCTTGGACCATTCCCTCCGAGACACCCATTCCTCCTTTACTCCCACAGACAGTGTTTGTGTCTACATCTAATATAGGCAGCACGATGGCTCAGTGGTTAGCAGGGTGCCTCACAAGGACCAGGCTCGATTCCAGCCTCAGGCAACTATCTGTGTGGAATTTGCACATTTTCCCTATATCTGCATGGGTTTCCTCCAGGTGCTCTGGTTTCCTCCCCCCGTCCAAAGATATGCAGGTCAAGTGGACTGGCCATGCTAAATTGCCCATAGTGTCCAGCGATGTGTAGGTTAGGTGGGTTAGCCATAGGAAATGCAGGGTTATGGGGACTGGGTTCAGGGGAGTCTGGTTGGGCTGCTCTTTGGAGGGACGGCATGGACTTGATGGGCCGAATGGTCTCCTCCCACACTGTGGTGATTCTATGACTCTTTTGTATTCTTGATCAGAACCTCAATATCTTTATTCGTCCATTATTCCTACTCTTATCAGCCATACCCCTCACTCTAACAGGAACATAATGCATTTGGACTCTCGTTACCACACTTCTGAAAGCTTTGCACTTATTAGTCATCCTTTTACTTGCGAACAGTTTACTTCATTCAACTTTTGACAGTTCCTGTCTCATACCATTAACGTTTGCCCTACTCCAATTAAGAACTTTTATGGAAACTTATTCTTTTCATAACTATTTTAAAACTAGTAGGATGGGAACACTTTGGGATCAGTGATCATAATTCTAACACTTCCTTCCCTGCCCTGCCTTATTTCCCAACGGCAGGTCAAGTTTTGCTCCTTCTCTAGTAGGTACATTTAATATCCCGCTGCGTTGTATAAAAATTGAAAATTCAGCTTCACAAGAGAGAAGACGTGACAGGTATCTATCAGTATTTCATTTCTTTATTAATTCACAGGATTTGGGTATCAGTGGCTAGGCCTTCTACTTTGTAGAACTCAGTGGAAAAAAGATAAGCATCACAACATTGATATGGGACTGGAGTCACATACAGGCCAGACCAAGTAAGGACAGCAGATTCTGTTCTCTAAAAGTCATTAATGAACTATTTAGGGTTTTCTGACAATCCACATATTTCATGGTCACTTTATAAATACCAGCCTTTTCTTTTAAGATTAATTTTAAACTGAATTCAAATTCTCAAATGGCCCCAAAGTGATGCCTACTGGATTTGTTCTGAATTGTCAGCCAAGCCCCAGGGTTACTCTACACATTCGCAACCTGCTGCTGTTCCATGCACGAAAATGTAAACCAATGTATACAGTATCAATCTAGTGCCACATGCCTTACAAAAATAACAGTGACATTGCTGCAAAAGTGAAACAGTCAAGGTGCCCTGTACCTTTTCAGTCCACTGAAAGAGTTGATCCTCAGCCAAGTAACAGTTACAATGGCAGGTCAGAATCTGCAAGGAGAGAGAGATGATGCATAATGCCAAAGAGACAACATGTTAAGCACTGCTGAAAAATGACACATTTTGTGGGAGTTTCTGTCTTACACTCAGGACCTTCACAAGAATACTAAATTAAAGGTGAATAAAATTTTACATTGAATGGGACGCTGTTCTGACGTTGTAAATGTCCCGATGTGTGCAAGATGAAAAGCTCTGACAAAACAATTATTTTTTCAGCAATGCCCAAATTCCATACTTTTGAGGAAACAATATGCATTTCTATAGCACCCTTCATGGCCTCAGGATCTGTCTTGAAAGTGTAGAGGCTGCTTCGCCTCGAGGATTTTTAACAGATTGGCAGAGTTACAGTTCTAATTACTGGCTTGCAAGACATAAACATAAAAAACAGAAACATTCACAGATAAAACACGAATTGATGCTGATGAACATACTAGCTCATTCATAATACTGACCAATTTAGGACTCCACTGGTGAATGGATTTTGGGATTCTGCTGCATCTGTCAAACAGCAGAATGGTACAGCTTCTAACTTAAATGTAGACGAATAAATCTACTCCCCTGGGGTGACACGGGCCTCTCTGTGCCTTACTTCCATCAGTTTGCAATATCCCTCACATCACACAGGGATGAGGGTTTGAAAAGGCAAAGAGCAAAGAACAACACAGCACAGGAACAGGCTCTTCAGCCCTCTATGCCTACGCCGACATATTTTGCCTTTTCATACTAAAACTGTCTTCATTTCCCTCTATTCCCTACCTATTCACGTATTCATCCAGGTGCTTCTTGAATGCTGCTATTGTATCTGCTTCCAGCACCTCCTCTGGCAGCATTTTCCAGGCACTCACCACCCTCTGTGTGAAAAACTTGCCTCGCACGTCTGTTTTAAACGTCCCCCACCACCCACACTTCGAACCTGTGTCTCCTAGTAACTGATTCCTCCATCTTGGGAAAAGGCCTCATACACTCTTACATAGAAACATAGAAAATAGGAGCAGGAGGAGGCCATTCCGCCCTTTGGTCCTTCTCTGCCATTCATTACGATCATGGCCGATCCTCCAACTCAATAGCCTGATCCTGCTTTCTCCCCATAACCTTTGATCCCATTCACCCCAAGTGCTATATCGACGTGCCTCTTGAACACATCTTGAATGGCATCAACTACTTCCTGTGGTAATGAATTCCACAGGCTCACCACTCTTTGGGTGAAGAAGTGTCTCCTCATCTCTGTCCTAAATGGTCTACCCCGAATCCTCAGACTGTGACCCGTGGTTCTGGACACACCCACCATTGGGAACATTCTCCTTGCATCTACCCTGCCTCGTCCTGCTAGAATTGTATAAGTCTCAATGAGATTCCCTTCGATTCATCTAAACTCCAGCGAAAACAATCCCAGCCTAGTCAATCTCTCCTCATACGTCCGATTTGCCACCCCCGGAATCAGCCTGGTAAACCTCTGCTGCACTCCCTTGAGAGCAACAGCATCCTTCCTCAGAAAAGGAGACCAAAACTGCACACAATACTCTAGGTGTGGTCTCTCAAAAGTCCTGTACAACTGCAACAACACATCCCTGCTCCTGTACTCGAAACCCCTCACATTGAAGGCCAACATACCATTTGCCTTCTTTACCGCCTGCTGCACCTGCATGCTTACCTTCAGCGACTGGTGCACAAGGACTCCCAGGTCTCGCTGCACATGCCCCCTCTCCCAATTTACAGCCACTCAGGTATTAACCTGCTTTCTTGTTTTTGCTTCCAAAGTCAATAATCTCACTTTATCTAAATTATACTGCATCTGCCATTGATTTGCCCACTTACCCAGCCTGTCCAGATCATGCTGAAGGATCTCTGCATCCTCGTCACAGTTCACCCTCTCACGCAACTTGGTATCATTTGCAAACTTTGAGATGTTACGTTTTTTTCCCTCATCCAAATCATTAATGTATATTGTCAATAGCTGGGGTTCCAGCACCAATCCCTGTGGCACTCCACTAGTTACTGCCTGCCAATTTGAAAAGGACCCATTAATTATTACTCTTTGTTTCCTCTCTGCCAACCAGTTTTCTACCCATCTCAATACACTTGCTCCAATCCCATGCACTTTAATCTTGCACATTAATCTCTTATGTAGGACTTTGTCAAACGCTTTCCGAAAGTTCAAACATACTATATCAACTGGCTCCCCCTTGTCAACTCAATTAGTTACATCTTAATAGAATTCCAACAGATTTGTCAAGCATGATTTCCCCTTCATAAATCCATGCTGACTCACAGATTGGCCCTCTTACCCATTTTGCTTTTGTGACAGATAGGAATAAACTGTTGTTGAAGTTCCCCCATCCGTTCCTTGAATGTTTGCTGTTGCCTATCCACTGTCAACGCTTTAAGTAACTCTCCCCAATCTATCAAGGCCAACTCATGCCTCAGATCCTTGCAGTTTCCTTTATTAGGGTTCAGCACCTACTCTCGAATCAACAACGTCACTCTCCATCTTGATAAAAAATTCGATCATGTTATTTTCATTCATCCCGAAGGGGTCTCACACAGCTAGACTGGCAATGATTCCCTTCTCATTACACAGCTCCCAGTCTAAGATGGCCTGCTCTCTAGTTGGTTCCTCCACATATTGGTCAAGAGAACCATCCCATATATGCTCCCATTCACAATGCCATTCATAATCTTATAAACTTCTTTCAGATTGTCCCTCAACCTCCTGCATTCCAGTGAAAATAAACACAGTCTATCCAATTTTTCTTCATAGCTAAAATACCCCATTCCAAGCAACATCCTGGTAAACCTTTTCTACACCCTCTCCAAAGCATCCATATCCTTCTGATAGTGCAGTGACCAGAACTGTATGCAATATTCCAAGTGTGGCCTAACTAAAGTTCTATAAAACTGCAGTATAACTTGCCTATCCTTACGTTCAATACTCCTTCCATTGAAGATAAGCATGCCATAAGCCTTTTTTACTACCTTATCTACCTGCACTGTCACCTTTAGTGATCTGTGGACCTGCACACCCGGATCCCTCTGCATATCCACTCATTGTATAATTTCCACCTGTACTTGACCTTCCAAAATGCATCACCTCAGATTTGTCTGGATTAAACTCCATCTGCCATTTTCAGCCCATGCCTCCAACTGACCTATATCCTGCTGTATCCTCTGACAATCATCCTCATTATCCACATCTCCACCAATCTTTGTATCATCCACAAACTTACTAATTAGACCAGCCACGTTTCCTCCAAATCACTTATGTAGACCATGAACAGCACAGGTCCCAATGGAACACCACTAGTCACAACTCTCCATTCTGAAAAGCATCCTCCTGCCGCTACCCTCAGTCTCTTATGACCAAGCCAGTCCTGTATCCATTTTGCCAGCTCACTCCTGATACCATGTGACTTCACCTTTTCTACCAGTCTACCTTGAGGGACGTTGCCAAAGGCTTTACTGAAGTCCATGTAGACAACATCAATCACTTTTCCCTCAGCAATCATCTTCGCCACCTCTTCAAAAAACTCAAATAAGTTAGTGATGCACAACCTCCTTTGCCACAAAACCATGCTATCGCTAATGAGTCAACTTGCTTCTAAGTGTGTAAAGATCTTGTCCCTGAGAATCTTTTCCAACAATTTCCCTACCACCAATGTGAGGCTCACAAGCCTGTAATTTCCTGGGTTATCCCTGTACGCTTCTTAAATAATGGGACAACATTGGCTATTCTCAATCCTCTGGGACCCCAGCTGTGGCCAGAGAGGATACAAAGATGTCTGGCAAACTGCGGCAAACAGCAGGGATATTGACACTGGACCCAATCAAACACCAATCTCTGCTTGCCCAATTTGTGGCACACAGAACTGCCTAATTGGGAAAGAAAAACCACCAGGTATCCCACTGCTTGTCACTAATTCTCATGTCCACACATTTAGATAGTAAGCAAGGCTCAAATCAAATCTTGCTATGATTCTTGCAGGTAGCCAGTATGGCATCACCACAGTCAGTCCACTTGCAAATAGTGATACCCATCATGTCAGTCTGGTCTTGTGGAGAGTGAATTTGAAGCACTTGAACGGGAATGAGAGACATGTCAGTAGCTGGGGCAAATCTCTTACACACACATTTTAACAGATTACCAGCAATTCAGACACATTCAGTAAATCAGTAAACAGACCATTGGATTGGATGTCAGCCGGTAGAGAAGACATGACGAATCAGTGGGAAACTGCTGGTTTATGGTATCTGTGCCTTTAACTCTCTCTTTCCACAGTGTAATAGCTCCGATTATTTCCCAGCTCCCCGAGCATTGGACAAAGGAGTTCAGAAAGCCTGTTAAAATGAACAGCAGAGGTCGATAGCGGAATTAATTCACTCATTGTTGTATACTGAATCAATGAGGGAACAACAGCAAAGTAAATGGGGAAGCAGCAATCAAGTCAGCACTTGGGTTTTAATAAAGAGAGGAGTGTAGTGGTTCAAGAAGGCACCTCACCACCACCTTCTTACTTAGAAATGATTAATAAATAAATACTGGAAACAATTCTAAGGGAGAAAATTAATCCTCATTTGGTGGGGCAGGAATTAATCAGGAACAGCTGGATGGCTTTGTAAAGGGGAGGTCATGTCTGACCAACCTGAATGAATTTTTCAAAGTGGTATGCAAATGAGGGCAATGCTTTTGATATCAACTACCTGGACTGCAGTGAGGCTTTTGATAAGCACCCACATGATAGTGAAGGTAAGAGTCCATGGGATCCAACAAAAATGTGGCAAATAGGAATTAGAATTGGCCGATGGGCATGAAGCAGAGGAGTTCTGAGGAAGGGTCACTGGGCCCAAAACGTTAACTCTGTTTTTTCCTCCACAAATGCTGCAAGACCTGCTGAGCTTTTCCAGCAACTTTGTTTCTGTTCCTGACTTACAGCATCCGTAGTTCTTTCGGTTATTATGAAGCAGAGAGTTTTGGTCGAGGAGTGTTGTTACAACTAGACACTGGGGCCCTCGCTCAGTCAGTCATTTTGTGGACGATACAAAAATTGGTGGAGTGGTAAATAGTGAGGGAGAAAGCCTTAGATTACTGGAGGACATAAACGGCCTGGTCAGATGGGCTGGTCAAATGATGGCAAATGGAATTCAGTCTGGATAAATGTGAGGTGATGTACTTGGGCAAGACAAACAAGGCAAGGGAATACATGGTGAACGATAGGGCCCTGGGAAACACCGAGGATCAGAGGGACCTTAATGCGCATGTATACCGATCCCTTAAAGTAGCAGGAAATAAAGTGGTTACAGCCGCATATGGAATATTTGTCTTTATTAGCTGAGGCACAAGAGATTTTGCCCAAACATGATATATAATGTTGGTCAGGCCACTTTTGGAGTACTGTGTGCAGTTCTGGAATCCACTTGATAGGAGAGTTGTGAGTGCTTTGGAGAGGGTACGAAGGAGATTTACCAGGATGTTGCCTGGGCTGGAAAGTTTCAGTTATGAAGAGAGACTGGACAGGCTGGAGTTATTTTCCTCAGAGCAGAGGAGATTGAGAGGAAACATATAGAGATATATAAAATTATGAGGGCATAGGTAGGGTAGATAAGAAGAAACTTTTCCCCTTAGTGGAGGGAACAATGACCAGGGTCATAGATTTAAGGAAATGGGCAGGAGGGTTACAGGAGATGAGAAGAAAACCATTTTCACCCAGAGGGAACTGGAACTCACTGCCTGTAAGGGTGGAGAGGCAGAAACCCTCATAACATTTAAGAAATATTTAGATGTACACTTGCAATGCCAAGTGCTGGAAAGTGGGATTGGAATAATTGATATAACAAGGTGTAGAGCTGGATGAACACAGCAGGCCAAGCAACATCAGAGGAGCAGGAAAGCTGACATTTCAGGCCTAGACCCTTCTTCAGAAATAGAATAATTAATGGTTGCTTTTGACCAGCAGAGACTCGATGGGTCAAATGGCCTTTTTCTGTGCTGTAAATCTCTGTGACTCTAAATGCTCAGCCAGCCAGCAACATCAACATCAACATCTTGTGAATTAATAAATAATAATAAGACTGTAAGGGAAGAAAACAGACCAGCAGAAGAGAGAAGGACAGGCCGAGGGGAGAGAGAGAGGGTGGGGGTACAGACCAAGAAGACAGAGAGGGAGAGCATGGGACGAGGGAGGGAAAGGCAGTGGGAGGAGGGTGGAAAAGACAGAGGGGAGAGAGAGAGGGACAGACTGAGGGAGGAGGGCAGAACAGACCAAGGGGAGTGAAAGGTTTGCAAAGTTCTGGAGGAAGCTGAATTCTGAGAAAACCTGATAACTTCTGATTTCAGTAGAGCAAGTTACAGTACAAGCTGGAGGAGAAACATGCCATATGAGATGTTTCCTTTAACATGAATGTAAGAGAATCATGTAGATCAACACATAAATCGGATCATCAACAATGCAATATTCAAACAATGAGGACCAAGGTTGAAGGAGAAACATAATCCGACAACAATTCTCACCTGGAGACCCCATCAGCATCTTCCTTACTCACCTACAGCATTCTGCCCAACTGCAATGAGAAATGTAGAGCAAGGCAAATTATGTTCTGTAGTGCTCTCAGTTGACGTTCTGCTCTCCAGACTCCACTGAATAATTATCTTTCTGGTGAGGAAGATATAAGTACAATTAAACTTCAACCTGAAGAAAATCTACACCACAGGGAAATGTTTCATCAAACTTTTAGTTACTTCCTGAATTAATACCAAAACCATTAGTGACATGTTCAGGAAAAGATCATTTGAAGTTTAAAGTCAATGCAATTTGCCCACAAGTAATGAAAGCTGGCCAAGATTGATTGATAAGGGCAGTCTGGTGGTTCGGACCCCGAGACAAGGTTAATTAGAAAGCAGAAAGTAACAATCCGGTAGAGGCTTTCAAATAAGCAAAAGAAAGCTAGAAAGAGCAAGCATCTGAAAGGGAAGAGATGATTAAATGATTTCCACATGTACTCCCACTCCGTCAAAGGGTTGCCAGCTGAAGTGATAACATGTGTTCATATTTTTCCAAATGAACAGTGAATGGACAGTGAAGGTGGTTATCTAAGCTTACACAGAAATCTTGATCAATTGTGTCAACGGGCTGAACAGTGGCAAATGGAGTTTAATTTGGATAAATGTGAGGTACTGCATTTTGGTAAAACAAACAAAGACAAGACTTATACAATTAAAAGTAGGCCTGCAAGACCCAGGGGTTCAGGTACGTTATTCTTTGAAGTTTGCACCACATATAGATAGGGTGGTTAAGAAGGCATTCAGCATGCTTGCCTTCATTGCTCACAGCACTGAGTATAGAAGTTGGGACATTATGTTGAGGTTGTACTGGATGCTGGTGAAGCCTCTTCTACGGCACTGTGTCTAGTTCTGGTGTCCTTGTTATAGGAGGGATACCATTAAACTGGAGAGGTTTCAGAAGAGGTTTACCAGGATGTTGCCAGGAATGGAGGGCTTGAGTTATAAAGAGAGGCTGGAGAGGCTGGACGTTTTTCACTGGAGCATAGGAGGCTGTGAGGTTGCCTTATAGAGGTTTATAAAATCATGAGGGGTACAGATAAGATGAATGGCAGGAGTCTTTTCCCTAGGGTGGGAGATTTCAAGACTAGGGAGCATATTTTTAAGGTGAGAGAAGAAAGATTTATAAAAGACGAGAGGCAATTTTTTTACACAGAGAATGGGTTGTGCGTAGAATGAACTTCCAGAGGAAGTCATGGCTGGGGGTACAGTTACAACATGTAAAATAGATTTGGATAAGTACGTGAATAGGAGAGGTTTGGAGGGATATGGGCCAGGAGCAGGTGGGATTAGTTTAGTTTGGGATCATGGTTGGCATGGACTGGTTGGACGGGAGGGTCTGTTTCCGTGCTATATGACTTTTTAAACTGTGTCAACTGGAACTGTATCAACCAGAATGCTCTACTGACTGGAATTTTTGATACTCCCCCCTCAACATGAGTTGGTACTTTACCACGGAAAGCATTCAGAAGCTGTACAGAACCTGAAGATTTCAGAATTCTGTTGGATCACCTCCAATAGGCAAACTTCACCTGAAGGTATTGGTAATCCTGGTTGTTGGTGACTCCCAGTGTGATCTGTGACTTGCCTTTATGACTGTAAACTTGCATTTAGTTCACATTGTGCATTATTGTGAATTATGAATCCCAACCTCATTAGGGCATCCAACAAACCCAAGAGAAGTGAAAGCAAGATGCACATCAGAGTTGTGTTTACCTTAAAATAGAAAAAAGACATTTCTGGATGTACTGAAAAGACAGAAAATTTGAAAAGTTTTGATGGAAAAATATAATGTTGGCTCATCCACAATAAGGCCCCAAAAGAGTCAATGTTGAAGTCTGAATCAAACAAAGCTGTTAAATATATGTACAATAAATGTAATAAATGTACAATGTTACAAAAGCTAGGTAGCAGGCAAATCTCAAGATAGCAGAGTCTATTGCTTTGCTGGATAACTGCTGCGTTGGCCAGGTGAACAGGAACTCCCTTTACCAATTTCCTTTCTGCCAACACACCTCATTAATTCAACGGACGACTAGGGCATCATCCAGAATTATGAAGTGGTCCAGAAGAAGAGATTTCACAAGGAAGTTCATCAATCATGAAGGCACCACACAAATGTTCAATCGCTTTATTAGCGGTGCTTCTTAATTTTTTAAAAATTTAATCTGTTCAGAAATGTTATTAGACATCTCTGGAGCAGGTGATACTTGAACCCAGGCCTACTGGTCCCCTGGTCCAGGGGTTAGGGACACTACCACTGCACCACAAGAGGGGCCCGAGCAGCACTTCTTAAACAATTTCTCTCTGACACCTTTCAGGTTAGTCTCAGACAGAACAGTGGGTGGTGACTGTAGCTGGGAGAAAACCCTTTGGTCTGTTTTTCTGAAATCTTTCTCAAAAATCTAGAAGACTCTCCAGAAGGTAGTGAGACTAAGGTTCTTGGGTGGCAACCAAACAAGCTGACCCACAGTTAGAAACATAAGCTCAGACTGTACACACCGAAGCTCAAGCAAAAGCAGGCCCTGAATGCTGTTATGTTAAAAACGAAGTGCTACCGAGGAAATGGAGACACCTCAGTAGGCCTGCAAATGAGGAATGGACAGTGATCCACAGGTCATGATGCTGCTGAGGAAATATTGCAGCGAGATCTCCAAATTCCAATAGCTGGACATGTTGTTGTACGCAAACCCAAAGCTTACATCAACCAAAACTTCACCAGGTTGAATATGGCTTTGCAAAACCTGCTTATACCTGTAAACCAGTGTGCCCACTAAATTCTTTCTGTATGACTGTTACAGGTAAACTGGGTCTGGCTCAGTGGAAGTCTTCAGAGTGTCACCCACAGTCACAGGCAGCACGAGAACAGCACCACCAGACTCTAATAACAAAGATCACATATTACTGCTATGAGTTACCCTCCTGATTGGTATAAAGGTCCAAATCTTCCATTTACCACCAGGGTCTCATCAAATGACTCAACTGGTTTTACTCCACTTGAATTACTTCCCAGGTACCGAGTGTGAGGACCTCTGAAAGTACTCAGGAGATGTTTTAGGACATCTCCACGTTAGTCTATGTAGCGGTTACAGTCATTCTGAGAAGACTCTCACAGGCCTGTGAAATGGTCTGTGAACACATGCAAGTCCCAGTTCAGCAGCCCATACAGTGCAGCAAAGAAGTTCAAGAAAGTGAATTTTCTGACTGAAACCCCAGATCAGAGATAAAGCAATAGAACCACCGTGGGGGGATAAGTCGGGAGCAGTCTGTCCTGCTGCCACCAAAACAGAGGATGAGACAGTAGCAAGAATGAACTGAAGTGAGATTACAGTGAAGCCCACATTGAATCCCCCGTTACCTGGCCAACCAATACAGAAACACGAGGGATTTTAGATCTCTCACTCACCCAAATTGGTGCACAACAACGAACAGACTTAACAAGGCTGCTCACTGGTCCCTATCAAAAGCCTTGCTAAAGTCCAAGTAGATTATATCAAAAGCACTGTCCTCATCTACACACCTGGTCACTACATCAAAAATATTCAGACATGACCTCCCCTGAAAAAAAACCATGCTGCCTGTTCTTGATTAATCCCTACCTCTCCAAATGCAGATTAATCCTGTCTCTCAGAATTACTTCCAACAGACTTTCATCACCAAGGTTAGACCTACTGGCCTGTACTTGGTGGTTTACCCATCTAAGTTTCCTGCCTTTTACCATAAAATTCTGCCTGTCAACATTGACCCTCCAACGCAGGGGAATAGCTACTTCCTGTCCATTCTGTTCATGCCCCTCACAATTTCATAGGGGAGTTGGTTAGCTCAGTTAGTTGGACAGCTGATTAGTGATGCAGGGAGATGCCAACAGCATGAATTCAATTCCTGCACTGGCTGAGGTTACCATGAGGGACTCTCCTTCTCAACCTCTCCCTAGTCTGAGACATGGTGACCCGCAAATTAAGCCACCACCAGTCATCTCATCTCTAATGAGAGCAGCCCTATGGTCTGGTAAGACAACAAGTAGTTGTCCTATAACGCAATAGTTATGTTCTTGCGTTACCCCACACTATAGAAAATTATCATGGAAAATCGCATTATAGGGAAAGCGCTATAGAAAATCGCTATATCTGTACAGCAGAAAGTTCGCGTTATACAAACAGCATCCACTATTCATCAATCGCGTTACAACCAATTTGCGTTAACAAAACACATGTTATAGCAGAAGTACCTGCATGGTGACTTTACCTTACTTAATGTAAACTTGCAGAAAAGCCCACTAAAACACCCTCACAATCTTATACATCTTAATCAGCATTCTGTGCTCTAAAGAAAACAACCTGAGCCTATTCAGCTGTTCATAGCTAAACTACTCCATCTAAGGCAACATCCCGGTGAATCTCCTCTATACACCCGCTCCAGTGCAATCATATCTTTCCTATAGCAATGACAACCAGAACTACGCGCAGTATTCCATCAGTAGCCTGTCCAAAGTTCTGTACAGTTCCAACATAACCTTCCTACTCTTATAATCTATGCCATGACTAATAAAGGTAAGTGTCCCATATGCTTCTAAACCACCCTATTAACCTATCCTATAAGACCATAAGATATATGAGCAGAATTATGCCATTTGGTCCATCAAGGCTGCTCCACCATTCGATCAAGGATGATATGTTTCTCAACCCCATTCTCCTACTTTCTCCCCATAATCCTTGATCCCCTTATTAACCAAGAACCTATCTATCTCTGTCTTAATACACTCAATGACTTGGCCTCCACAGCCTTCTGTGGCAGTCAGTTCCATACAATCACAACCCTCTGGCTGAAGAAATTCCTCCTCATCTCAGTTCGAAAGGGTTGTCCCTTTGCTTGGGTTCTAGTCTCTCCTACTACTGGAAACACCTTCTCCATGTCCACTCTGTTCAGGCCGGTTGGTATTCTATAAGTTTCAATCAGATTCTCCCTCATCCTTCTAAATTCCATTGAGAACAGACCTAGAATCCTCAACTGCTCCTTATATGACAAACCCTTCATCCCTGGGATCATTCCCGTAAAGCTCTTCTGGACCCCTCCAAAGCCAGCACATCCTTCCTTAGATACAGGGCCTGAAACTGCTCACAATATTCCAAATGTGGTCTGACCAGAGCCTTATAGAGCTTCAGCATTACATCTCTGCTCTTGTATTCCAGCCCTCCTGAAATTAATGCTAACATTGCACATGCCTTGCCAACTGCCAACTGAATCTACATGTTACCATGATGTTGCAGAGTATGGAAGGTTTGAGATATAAAGGGAGGCTGGATAGGCTGGGACTTTTTTCAGTGGAGCACAGAAGGTTGAGAGGTAACCTTATTGAGGTTTATAAAATCATGAGTGGTATAGACAGGATTAATGGCAGATGTCTTTTCCTTAAGGATGGAGGATTTCAAGACTAAGGAGCACATTTTTAAGGTGATAGGAGAGAG
The DNA here is from genome assembly GCA_024137785.1 of Ginglymostoma cirratum. NCBI lineage: Eukaryota > Metazoa > Chordata > Chondrichthyes > Orectolobiformes > Ginglymostomatidae > Ginglymostoma > Ginglymostoma cirratum. The sequence continues at coordinate 14,954,392 of JAHRHZ010000061.1, read as the reverse complement.
ATTTAAAAAAGACATGAGGGGCAATTTTTTTTTTTACACTGAAGGTAGTTCATATGTGGAATGAAATTCCTGAAGAAGTGATGGATATGGGCACAGTTACAAAGTTTAAAAGACACTGAGAAAAGTACATGAATAGGAAAGGTTTGGAAGGAGATAGTAGGAACTGCAGATGCTGGAGAATCTGAGATAACAAGGTGTAGAACTGGATGAACACAGCAGGCCAAGCAGCATCAGAGGGGCAGGAAAGCTGACGT
>JAHRHZ010000061.1:14910375-14949138 GCA_024137785.1 Ginglymostoma cirratum | reverse complement strand
CCGCCAGGGGGAGCTCCTGTCCGCCCGCGCCGCACTGACCCACACCCACCGCCAGGGGGAGCTCCAGTCCGCCCGCGCCGCACTGATCCACCGCCAACAGCAAAAACAAATTACCGGAAAATCTCAGTTGGTCCGGCAGCACGCGTGGAGAGAAATCAGACGTAACGTTTCGGGTCCAGTGACCCTCAGACCTGATAGTAACTAGGAAAATTGTTACAGAGATAGTAGGAACTGCAGAATCTGAGATAACAAGGTGTAAGGCTGGATGAACACAGCAGGCCAAGCAGCAGAGGAGCAGGAAGGATGGTGTGTTAAAGTGGCAGGCAACTGGAAGCTCAAAATCTTTTTTCAGGCTGAACGTAGATGTTCTGCAAAGTGGTCAATCAGTCTACACTTTGGTCTCCTCTACACTAGGGAAACACATTGTGAGCAGCGAATACAGTAGACTAGATTCTGGGAAGTGCAGGTGAAGTGTTGCTTCACCTGGAAGGTATGTTTGGGCCCTTGGATACTGGGGAGGGAGGAGGTAAATGGGCAGGTGTTGCCCCTTCGCCGGTTGAGGGGAAGGTGCCATGGGCCCGTGTTGGGAGCGAAGGAAGAGCAGACCAGGGTGTCCTGGAGCGAACGGTCCTTGCGGAAGGTGGACAAGGGAGGGAAGGGAAATGCATCTGGTGGTGGTGGCATCTCGCTGGATGTGACAGAAATGGCATCTGATGATCTTCTGGATGTGGATGTTGGTGGGATGGTAGGTAAGGACAAGGGGAAACCTATCACTGCAGCAGGAAGGAAGGGGTGAGAGTGGAAGTGCAGGAGATGAGTCAGACCCTATTGAGAGTCCTGTGGACAATGGTACTGGTGGATCCTCAGTTGAGGAAGAAGATGGACGTTGCAGAAGCTCCCTTGTCGAAGTTGGCCTCATCAGAACATATGTGAGGGAGATGGAGGAACTGGGAGAATGGAATGAAGTCTTTCCAGGAAGCGGGATGTGAGGATGTACAATCCAGGTGGATGGGGGAGTCAGTGTGTTTATAATGGATATTAATGGTCAGTTTATCCCCAGAAATGGGAACAGAGATGTCGAGGAAAGGAAGGGAGAAGTCAGAGATAAACCAGGTTTTAAGTGAGAGCAGGGTGGAAATTAGAAGCAAAATCAATGAACATTTCCAATACTCAATATGAGAGGGAAGCAGCACTGATGATCTCATCGATATAGAAGAAAGAGTTGAGTGTGGGGGCCAGAAGAGGAATAGAACAAGGAACGTTCCACGTACCCACAAAGAGACAGGCATAACTGGAGTCCGTGCAGGTACCTATGGCCACCCCTCTGACCGGAAGAAAGTGAGAGGAGGTAAAAGAGAAGTTGTTGAGGGCAAGGATGAGCTCAGCCAAGTGGAGGAGGGTGGTGGGTGGGTGGGTGGAAGAAGCAGAGAGCACTGAAACCATCCCGGTGAGGAATGGATGTGCAAAGAGCTTGCACGTCCATGCTGAGGCGGCGGCAGCTGGAACTCACAAGCTGGAAATTCTGACACTGACATAAAGCATCAGAGGAATCGCAGATGTAAGTGGACAGGGACCAGATCAGGGGACACAAGACCAAGTCAAGGTTGGAAGAGATGAGTTCTGTGGGGCAAGAGCAGGCAAAACAATGGGTTTACCCAGGCAGTCCTGTTTGTGGACTTACAGAAGGAGGTAGAAGTGAGCTGTGCGGGGCTTGGAGGCAGTAGTGGGGAGATCACCAAATGAAATGAGGTCAGTGACTATTGTTGATACAACAGCCTGATGTTCCATGATGGGGTCGTGGTCCGGGGGGATAGGAGGAGATATCTGAGAGCTAGCACTCAGCCTGTGCAATATAGAGGTCAGTACGCCAGACTACAGCAGCACCTCCCTTATCGGCAGGCTTAATTTCAAAGTCACAGTTGGATCTCAGCGCACAGAGTGCAGTCAGTTTGGCGGAAGACAGGTTGGATTGCAGAGGGGTCTAGAGCAACCAATGTCATGTCAGCAGTTCTCAATAAACAGATCGCGTGCAGGTAAAAGGCTAGAAGGAGGAGTACAGGTGGAAGGAGGGTGTAAGAGATGTGTGGAAGTGTCTGTGGGACAGGGAGAGGGCTCTTGTCCAAAGAAATGGCCACAGAGGCAAACAGGATGGAAGAAGAGTTTGCCATCATGTTGTGCCTGAAACTCATTAAGGTGGGGATGCAGAGATATAAAACTGAGACCTTTGCTGAGTACAGAACGTTCAACGTCAGAGAGCAGAAGGTTAGGAGGGATGGTGAATACCTGACAGAAGATTGGGTTGGGGGAGGGGATAGACTCAGAAGGAAGGGGAGGGGAGGAGAGGAAAGTTCCAGAGGGCCATGGATATCTCGGAGTTGTTGCATCTTGTGGGCCTTGATGCCTGGAAGGAAAAGAAAAAGTTTCTTGTTAGCACACCAAATGAGCCGGAGGACGAAGTGAAACTGCAAGTGGTGCAACCCTGAGCCAGTGTGTTGCAATGCTCTTGGAGGAAGAATTTGAGAGTAAGCACATGATGCTGTGTGGCACTGAGTGTGGATCTCAGGATGTGGCGAAAGCAGCTGTCTATGGAACGTTAAACATCACACTCCTGCCTGCTCATGCTGCACTGACCCACATCGACCGTCAGAGGGCACTCCAGCCTGTCCATGCTGCACCAGTTCACATCCACTGTGACCCACACTCACCACCTGGGGGCGGACGTGGCTGTGCTGCACCAACACATCCCAAGCATCCAGGGCGCCAGCCCCATCCATACTGTACTCACCCACTCTCACCAGCAGAGAATGCCTGATCGCAGCTGCTGCATGGATCCACCAATCACATTTTACTATGCAAGAGTTAGAAATCACCAGTTCTGCAAATTTGTGAATACTTATTTGCATTTATATATCAATATAGAACACTTCTGGACACATATGCACCAAACTACCTGTTGAAAAATGAAATTGTCAGTTTAAATATGAGTGGTATTAAGGTGACAGAGGGACAAATGAATTCCCAATTACTGACCAAGACATACACAATTGGTTAAGACACAGAGTCATACAGCACATAAACAGGCCCTTCGGTCCTAATTGTCTGCGCTGAGCAGATATCCAAAACTGACCTAGTCCCGTTTGCCAGCATTTGACCCATATCCCTCTAAACCCTCTAAAAACCAAAAGAACTGTGATGCTGTAAATCAGAAGCAAATACAGAAGTTGCAGGAAAAGCTCCATAGGGCCCAAAATGTTAACTTTGATTTCTCTTCACAGACACTGCCAGACCTGCTGAGGTTTTCCAGCAACGTCTATTTTTGACCATCTAAACCCTTCCTCTTCATGTACCCATCCAGATGCCTTTTAAATATTGTAATTGTACCAGCCTCCACCACTTCCTGTGGCAGCTCCTTCCATATACACATTACCATCTGCATGAAAATGTTGCCCCTCAGTTCCCTTTTAAATCTTTCCCCTCTCACCTTAAATGTATACTCCCTAGTTTTGAACTACCCTACTTTTGGAAAGAGACCTTAACTATTCACCCTACCCAGCCCCAAATGATTTTAAAAATCTCTATAAGATCACCCTTCAACGTCCAACACTCCAAGGAGAAAAGCCCCATCCTACTCAGCCTCTTCCTATAGCTCAAACCTTCCAACCACAGCAATGTTATTGTAAATCTTTTCTGAATTCTTTCAAGTTTAACAATATCCTTCCTATACCAGGGAGATCAGAATTGAACACAATATTCTAGAAGTGGCCTAACCAATGTCCTGTACAGCTGCAACGTGACATCCCAACTCAATGCTAAACACCTTCTTCACTATCCTGCCTACCTGTGATACTACTTTCAAGGAACTACGCACCTCTTTGTTCAACAACCATCCCCAGGACTTTATCATTAACTGTAGAAGTCCTGCCATGATTTGCCTTACCAAAATGCAGCACCTGACATTTATCTAAATTAAACATCATATAAAGGCAGGGAATTAAAATTCAAATGAACTGCAGATGCTGGAAATCAGAAACTAGAGCAGAAATTACTGAAACAACTCAGGTGTGGCAGTTTTTTTTCTCTCCACAGAAGCTACCAGACCCGCTGAGTTTTTCCAGCATTTTTTGTTTTTGTTAAAACAGGGAATTGTTCACTTGGGATAGAAAGTGAAGTACCCAATCCAAAATTTCAGATATTAAATCCAAACAAAGGAAACTGTAAAGGAATGAGGGGTGAGTTGTCTGTGACAGACTTGGTAATTTAATTAAAAAACATGATGGTGGATAGACAATGGTTAACATTCAGGGAAGGTGCATACATTGCAGTGATTATACAAACATAGAAAATAGGAGCAAGTTATTCAGTCCTTCAAGTTTCTCCATCCAATGTGATCATCCCACTCAGCACTCTTGTCCCACTTTTTCCCTTTCCCTTTAGCCATAAGAGCTGTATCCACAGGCTTACCACTTGGGGTAAAGAAATTTATTTTCAATCCTAAATGGCCGTTTCCCATCACCCCAGACTGTGATCCCTAGTTCTGGACCCATCAGTCATCTGGAACATCTTTCCTGCATCAACCCTGTCTAGTCGTGTTAGAATTTTATAGGTTTCTTTGATATTCTCTAAATTTAAGTAAATATAGTCCTAACTGATCCAGTCTTTCTTCATATAACAGCCTTACCATCCCAGGAATCAGCCTGGGAAAACCTTGTTGCGCTCCCTCCATAGTCAGAACATCTTCCTCGGATAAGGAGACCAAAATTGCACAGAACACTCTTGGTGTGGTCTCACCAAGGCCCTGTACAATTGCAGGAAGACATCCCTGCTCCTGTCCTCGAATTCTCTTGCTATGAAAGCCAACATACTATTTGCCTTCTTCACTGCCTGCTGCACTTGCATGCTTACTTTGAGCAATTGGTGTACAAGGACACCCGAGCCTCGTTGCCCTACTCCCTTTCCCAATCTATCACCATATAGATAATAATCTGCCTTCCTGTTTTTGTTGCCAAAGTGAATAACCTCACATTTATTCAAATTATAATTTCATCTATCATGCATTTGCTGACTCAATCAACTTGTTCAAATTATAAATTCATTTCTGGTAGAAAAATAACAGGAAAAAAGGCCTGATGCGACCAGACCTGCAGAATTTCTCCAAAAAATTCTGTTTGGTTTCAGATTTCTAGCATCTGCTGTTCTTTGTTTTACCTGGGCTTCTGGATTACTAGTCCAGTGACATTACCACTGCACCAAACATTACCTCTCATACGGAGACAGTCACAACTGATTTGGGCTTGTAACACTGGCAGAATGCTTGATATTTGTTTACCAATGTGCATCTCCTACACAAGAGGTTGGATTGGGGCACAGTCTTGTGGTGGTCAATAGAAGCATCTTTCTGAAGGTTTCAGGCTGTAGTGTCAATATTAGACTGAATTCAAATCCTAGAAGAAGCTCATCGGGGATTGGTACATCTGACATGACCAAACATAAAACAATATGGCCTCTTTCAGAAGCAAGTGCACCTGGAGGGCCAGAGAGAAAATGCAAACACAGGAAACCATAAGCTAGCAACTCAATAAAACACAACTGTTTGTAGCAACTTGTTGCCTCAACAGTAACTCCTATAACTTGCATACACAGCTATTTTGATTAAGAGCATATAATAACAGATCACTTCTATCCACAGATGGTGGTGTTAAGGGTTAAACATGTCAGATGTATTATTCTGCAATCTATTGCAACTTGCGTGAACTTTAATCTTCTTTTCCTTTGACAGAAAGTTTTCAGACAGGATATATCTGCTGTTGCAACTTGGCTCATTTTCCATGTGTGTAGCCTGCAGTGCTGACTTTTCACTCCCTGGGCTGCAACCACTCTTTGGGTGAGGTTCCCTAATTTACTATGGTTGTGTATTGGGTACCTCACATTATTAAGATTCTGGGTGATGAGTTCCTCTTCTTTATTAATCCTCCCCCTTGGTTGGATGCAATATGATTAATTTAAAAAAGGATCCCTTCTTTTTCCCAGACCATATGGATTTATGTTTACCCTCACGGGTCTTTTTCTTTTTACGTACTTATGGAAGCTCTTAGAAACTAGGAGCGGGAGGGTCAGTGTGGACTTGATGGACCAAATGGGCTTCCACACTGTAGGGATTCTATGATTCTAAGTGGGGGACCATAGGTATCAGGGATTGAACCCCAGCTATTCACGACATATATCAACAATTTGAGTGAGGGAATCAAATGTAATATTTGCAAGTTTGCTGATGACACAAAACTAGGAGGGAATGAGAGTGGTGTGATGGTAAAATTTAGTGGGAGTGACAGTGATGAAGACAACGTAGACAAATTGAGTGACTAGGCAAATGCGTGGTAGATACAATATAACACAGCTAAGTGTCCAGTTGTCCACAATAGTAGGAAAAATAGACAGTGTTATTTAAATAGTGATAGGCTAAGACATGTTCATGTGCAAAGGGACCTGTGTGTCCTTGCACCCTAGTTATTGAAAGGACTAATGTAGGTGCAGGGAGCAGTTAAGGTGGTAATGTTCACCTTCATTACAAGAGGGTTTGAGTACAACAGCAATGAAGACTTACTGCAGCTCTATAGGACCTTAATGAAACTAAGCCTGGAATAGAGTCCGCTGTTTTTGTCTCATTAGCTACAAATTTTATTAGCGACAGAACGAGTGCAACAAGGGTTCACCAGGCCGATTTCTTAAATGGTAGGCTGTCCTATCAGGAGAGATTAGGTTGACAGGGCTTGTATGATTTGGTGGTTAGGAAATGGAGAGGGGATCTCATTGAAAAGTATTAAATTCTGACAGGCTGGACAGACAGAGTGATCACCTTCAGGCGATTACCCTTTATTTGTTCATGAGAGTGGGTGTGCTGGGAAGGCAGCCTTATTGTCACCAGATTTTTCCCAATCTAAAAGGCACAGTCCAAACCTGCAATCTCTATCGCATGGAAGGACAAGGACATCAGGTCCTTGAGAATCCCATATTTAAGTTTCGCTTTGAGTGACAATCAATTCATGACTTGGTCTTATACTGCCTTTCATTATTTCTGGAGCAAAATACTGGATCTCCCTCCCTCTCAGCATGGTGAAGTGAATCTACAGCAATGCCCACATCTCATGAACAAATAAAGAATAATCAGTAAGTGAGCCAGGGTGCGAGGAGAAGGTTTCCTCTTAAACAGCAAGTTATGATGATCTGGAGTGGAGTGCTTGGAAAGAGAAGATTTGACAGTAACTTTTAAAAGCAAATAGAATACATACCTTAAAATGAAAGATCTGTAGGCCGTTTGGAAAGGAGCGGGTAGTGGGACTAACTGGATCAACTGGATAACAAAGATATAATAGAGACATGAGCAGCCAGATGGCCCCTTGTATGGGGTGTGATTCGTTAAAGAATACAAATCACACTCAATTCACTCATGTATACCACCATATACACGACAGGTGTAAATACAGCAACCCATTTCCCCATTTAAAAGGTTGCCATAGCATAGTTAAAATTCTTTAGAATATTCTTTAGATTGCTTAGAGTGAAGACTCAATCTTTATTGGGCTAATAACTGACAGAAAATCCAGACAATCTCTGATTTTATATATATATAGTTATCAATAACAAAACCAAAAGGAACCATTTTTTAACCTTTGGTTTCTCCATTCACAGAATCACAATTGTTACAGCACAGGAAGCCATTTAACTCTGTGTCTGCATTAGTTCTTCGAATTCAGTCAAAAATGCAAAACACTATTTCAGAAACTCTGTTTCCAATTTAAATAACTACTTCCGAGACTTCAGCTGTTTGCCTCAGCACACTTGAGGTTCAGCAACCTCATCTTGGATTCTGGAGGGTATATTCATAAACCCTATACTTGATACACTAGCATAATGCTTCAGTGCAGTTCTAATAGGAGAGCAGCACAACCAGAGGTCTGACTTTTCAGATGAAATGCTAAACCAAGTCTTTTCCTGTTTTTTTCAATTGGAGATAATAAAAACAGCATTATTGAAAAGGAGGTTGGGAGTTCTGGTCAAAGTTCATCTTCAACCAACGTCGTTCTCTTCCGGTAAAAATTTATCTTCAAACAATATCACCAAAAACCAAAACTAACGAGCATCCTCCTGAAACTATATTCTGCAAAACTAACGTTCCATACCAGATATCGCATCAGTAGTTATATTTCAAACAGGCCATCTTTCATTAGGATTAAATGGTTAACCTCAGCACAATTTGTAACAGTTTTCATCTCTAAGGCTGTAAGGAAAGAGTGGCATTTTAAGCTGCAGAGTTTTATTTTGGGTGAAGGGCTAGGTTCTATAATCAGGGACACCTCTGCTGTGGCTCAGTGCAGAGAAGGCACATTAAATCATTGTGTAGACGTTAATAATGAATAGTCTCAAAAATACTCAAGTATACATGCCGTTTGTTGGTTAAAAAGTGCCCGAGAGACAGTTATGCCTCACGGACATAAGTCCCAACAAAGTGAAAGTAGAATTGACATCGCTAGATGGAAAAAGAGGATGGGACCTTCCAAAGGAATACTGGTGAAGTGCATTTAAGCAGAACATTCAAGAGGGGGATGGAGCAAAGGAGGTTGTGGCAGACAGGTCAGTTGGCAGAGTCTTACTATCCATTGTTCCTCCAGTTCCATGGGGGACAGAGTGTAAGTAACTACATGCCAGCTTATAATACAAGCAAAAGCTGGTCAACAGCTTGAAACATTCTGACAACGCCAAGTACTACAGGAAAAGGAACGTGAACTGTTTTATGGTTATTGTTGCTAGAGTTGTGAAGATATGCCTCCGAAATTTACTGGGAAAACATTTGTTTCGGAATTTTTTAAGAAATTCAGCTAAGACCATAAATACTCTGCTGTATCAACTTACATGAGTTTCCCAGATTATGGGAAATGCTTGTTCAAAGGTACTTTGATCTGTGTGAGAAAGAGAGAGACAGTAAGTCCAGCACGTGCAGCAGGGAAGGACAGGAAAGAGAAGACATCTTCAATCTTCTTATAGGTCAGAAACTTCGTGATCCATCCTTCAATAAGCTTTTGGGTGTGAGCCAAATAACTCTACCTGCTTACGTTAGAGCACAAGAGGAACACAGACATCCTGCTTCACAAAAGTTTTCTGGTTTAGCACGAGCTAAAATTGTGACACTCATCAATTAGAACCAGATATTGCACACTAAATTCAGACTTTAAGTTCTTTTTATTCTCTTGTGGGTGTGACTAGTTGGCCAGTGTTTATCGCCCATCTCCAGTTGCCAGAGAAGTTGGTGGGAAGTTGATTTCTTGAACTGCTGCAGGTAGAGCTTTAGTGAGGGAGATCTAGAATTTTGACCCAGCAACAGTGAAAGAATGGTGATAAAGTTCCCAAATCAAGGTGGTGAGAGGTTGGAGGGGAACTTACAGGTGGTGACGCTCCCTGTATCTGCTGCTTTTGACCTTCTGGATGGAATTGATAGTGTGTTTTAAAGGGGCTAAGGGTCTGGTGAATTTCTTCAGTGCATCTTGTAGATAGTACACCCTGCTGCGACCTAGCTCCTGTGGTGGAGGGGTTGGATGTTTGCAGATGTGGTGCCAATCAAGAGGGCTGCTTTGTCCTGGGTGGTGTCAAGCTTCTCAGATGTTGTTGGGGCTGCACTCATCCAGGCAAGGAGGGAGTATTCCATCCTGACTTCTGCCTCGTGAATGGTTGACAGGCTTGGGGAAGTAAGGTGGTGAATTACTCAGTGCAGTATTCCTAGCTTCTGACCTGCTCTTGTATCAACTGTACTTACATGTCAAGTCCAGTTGAATTTTTGGTTAATGGTAAGTTCCCAGGTGTTGAAAGCAGGGAATATAGCAATGGTTATACTATTGAATATCAAGGGATGGTGGTTTGGTGATCTCTTATTGGAAATGGTCATTTCCCAGCATTTGTGTGGTACAAATATTTCTTGCCGGTCATCAGACCAAGCCTGGGTAGCCTATGTCTTATTCCATTTTAATATGGAATCCTTCAGTATCAGGGGAGTGATGAATGCTACTGAACATTGTGTAATCATCGACGAACATCCCCATTTCTGAACTTATGTTGGATGGAAGGTCACTGATAAGTAGCTGAAGATAATTGGCCCTAGGTCACTCCCTGAAGAATTCCCGCAAAGATGTCCTGGAATTGAGATGACTGACCACCAACAACCACACCATCTTCCTATGTGCCAGGTTATGACTCCTAAAAGTAGAATTTGCCCTCTAATACACATTGATTCCAGTTTTGATAGGGTTTCTTGATGCCAATCGGTCAAATGCAACCAGGACAGTCACTTTCACTTCACCTCTGAAATGCAGCTCTTATGCCCATGTATGCACCATGGCTATAATGAGGTCAGGAGCTGAGTAGCCCTGGTGGAACCCAAATTGGGTGTCAGCAAGCAGGTTGCTGATAATCAGGTGCTGCTTGATAGCACTGCTGAAGACACCTTCCATCACTTTAATGACAATCAAAAGTAGACTGACTGACGAGGTGGTAATTGGCCAGGTAATTTATCCTGCTTTGTGTACAGGACATGCCTGGACCATGTTCCACATTGTCAGGTATAGGCCAAAGTTGTATTTGTACTGGAAGAGTTTGGCTAGGGAGGCAGCAAGTATAGAGCACATGCCTTCAGTACTATCGTCAGAATGTTGCTAGAGCCCATAGCTTTTGCTGTATCCAGTGCCACCAGTGGGTTCTTGATATCAAGTACAGTAAATTGAATTGACTGAAGACTGATGGCTGTGATGCTGGGGACGACAGGACAAGGCCAAGGTGGATCATCCACTTGGCCTTTCTGGCTGAACATTGCTGTGAATGTTTCAGCCTTACATTTTGCACTGATTGGTTGGGCTCTTCCATCATTGAGGATGGGGATATTTGTGAAAGCGCCAACTCCTTGAGTTGTTTAATTGCCCATTACCATTCACAGTGGCAGAACTGTAGAGATTTGTTGTGCGATCGCTTGGCTTTATGGTAGTGCTGCCTGGCATACAAGTAGTCCTGTTTGGTAGTCCCTGAAGGGCATAAGCATGTTCCTTAACATCATACTCATTTTAAACCCTATTGCTATCATGTATGTATTTATTACTCCAAACATTTCTTACCCTCACCAGTTTTTCCATCTGTTTAGACACCATTCCTGGCTCAAATGTTACAGACAATACACAGTATGGTCATAGGATACGTGAAGTCAGAACACAGGGAGAGAACTTTCAAAATGCCTTTTATTTTTAAAGAAGAAAATTTGTAATTTTACACAGGAGAATCAGTTTTCCACATAAAACTTGGAAAATAGCATAATTACAACCACATACATTAATTTGTACAATATGCTATGCTGCTAATGCAAAAATTGCAAGTTTTCTGAACTTTTACATATGTACATTTTACAATAAACTGCCAGAAAAATGACAAAAAAATAAACCGCCAATGTTTTTCCTTGCATATCAAAGAAAACTGAAGTTTGCCATTTTGGCAAACACTTCTCCCTGAATAATTTGATTCTTCAGTTTCTATGTATAAATGGTCCTGAGCTCAAAATAGAAACAATTTGGCAAAAGCAATGTCCCAGGTAAAGGAATAAACATTCTTAATTTTTAAATGGGGTCTCTAAGATTATTTTGAACTTCACAATTTTATTTCTATAATTTCAACCCATATATTTCTTACACCTTCCCCACCCCATGAATCATGCCATTTTTGCCTACAGTCACAAATGAGTCTGATCCTTGGAGTGGTATATACCTGCAGTCATTTCTGCTACTCCATTGCAGGATAATGGTAGGGGTATTCTTCTGTAGGCATGGTTAATGCTCTGCTGTTTTTCTTTTACAATTCTCTGCGAGATTAGTCACTATTAAGTGTCCTCCTTAGAGGTTCAACATTACCCACTGAAATAAGTTAGAGGCAGATTAGGAAGCAGGCACTCCAATTTGGCAACAAGGATCATACTTCTGAAATTATGGGAGTGTTCTCCCTCCCAAGCACAAACTCCTTAATGGCATACTCACATCATTTTGAACATTGCTGCTGTATCTCACAAGTTAACTACCTCAAGGACTGGAAAGCCTCTGGAAGTGTCTGCAACATTAAAGCACGGCATTCATTCCAAAACCAATAAACCTTGTCAGCCTGTATTAAGTCAAAATTCAGTCCTTTGTATATACATAGTACTTAATTCTGCAAAAAATGTTTCAAAATTAATTTTCTATTATACTCTAAATTGGAAACTCAAATGCCTAGACACTAACATCGTTATTTCCAAAGTATTACAAAGTGTGATCAAGCTAACAAGTATAAAATGTGTTATGATGTCAAGTATGTAAAATTTTGCTCTATTGAATGTTATTTTCAAGAAATTTGACTTAAACTGATGACAGTGTTATAATTCAGGTGGATATTACTTATTTTGAGTAATTAACTTTTAAGATTTGAGAAATTCTTTTAAAATTAAAGTTGTCATTATAACTCTCAATGGTTTTAGAACATGCTCTGCAGTCAAATTAAGTGGTCTTAACACTCCTGTGTCAATGTAATGATCAATCTGAATACATTTTTAAATATAAAACAAAAACAGAAATGCTGCAAATGTACAATAGGTCTACAAGACAAATAGAAGTTCATGTTCTGTGTGGCAGTCCTTGGAAAACCAATCTTGCCTGAAAATAAACCCCTTTATAAAAGAGATAGGTTGTCCAAATAAATTACAATGCAAACAATAGGCGAGAATCTCTTATCGGCTTTCTTTTTTACCCTTTAGTCCATATGCTGAGAGATTTAAAATAAAGTCAGGTGACACATTCAGGAAATTAAGTCACAGCAACTATTATTTCATTGGCTGACATCAGGAATTTAAATGTGTTTTTGGGCGAATGTATTTTAATATTATGTTCACAAAAAAAAGTCAAGGATAATGTTGATAATTCATGGCCAGAAAGAGATCTAATTTTGTCATATTCAAGTTATCATGAACTTATTACATAGTGAAAAGGCAGCATGTGAGTGTGCAACATTTGTTTTTGAATCATTAAGGAATAATTTTGGCTGTACAACAGAATGGGATCAAATTGTGCAAATGCTTCTATTACAAATTAAAAGTTCAATTCTTGTGCTGTTAGCTGGTGATAAAGAGGGCTACTGTACAATTGGTCACAGCATTCCTGGGCAATGGACAAATGTCAGCACTCTTATTTCAGATCGCAATCGATCTTTTCACCAAGTTGACTATGCCTCCAGTTGGCCAGCCTTCTGACACTAACTGCCCAATTACACGTGAGAACTATAGTAGCCCTAATAATTGTAGTGATTGGGAATATTACTACGAAGTAAATGTTCAGGATCGCTCTTGGCTTTGCTCAACCCAGTCAAAAAGCCCTGCTGATACTCAAAATTAAGGAAAATAAGTAACAGTGCAGGATGCCCAGAAGTTGTGGAAATGTAGATTGAAAAGCTATCACCTTAATACTTGTACATCATCACAATTTTGCTACGAATGGTAACATAAAATTTTTTGACAAACTGCATTTTTCACCTCTGGGGATGCATTGATATTTCATGTTATGACATTTTTCCAGCAAGATTGATTATGTAAGGTAGTAAAACCCCTTAGAAACTTTCAACTGGCAGTGGCAATGTTAAACTCAATTCATGTGTTTAAAAGCCAGTTTTACATGTTATACAAAATTAAAAAGGATAACTCAATCACAACACCCAAATTTACTCACTGAATTATGGAATGATAGAGGTGGGAAGCTTTGGAAGGCAAATGTTAGTCACAAGTATCTATGTAAAATGTTCAGCAAATTTGTACATGGTCCTAGCAACATCCTTAACTAGGAGTTAATTCTTGTTAATTTCATTGTGAGTCACCTCCCAAAGTTGTCAATTTTAAGGATATAGTTTTTTCCAGAAGAGCATAGCATACTATATCTGAGTACTGACAAATAGTCTACTCCTATGATAGTCTCATGACCATGAGCCACACAAGAACAGCATACGTATTGTGCTTCTCAGCTAATTATCGGAAATGAAGACAAAATAAAATCTTGGTAATAAATTAAATCAAAAGAAAACTATATGCTTGAGTTCCAAGGATTACAAAGTAGATTTATGCAATGAGCATGGGCTAATAATTGAGGTGCATAAGGACTAATTCAGAAACCTTGCCAGTTTTGAAACTACCATCTGCACATTCACTGGAATATAGTTGGAACAAGGCAGAGTACCTCCTGCATCTCCACTGAGTTTATTGTTCCATTAAAGGAGATCAAAACTCTTTATAGGTACTCAACAATAACCTATTTTGTTCTAAATCATATTTTTGCAGCTATTCTATAAACTGACATTTTCTAAATTCACCAAACAGAATTAGCACCATTTTTCATACATCTAAACAATATTCACTTTCATTGGATGTTACAATAAAATTCTAAGTGGAAGACAAATTACAGATTTAGAATTTCAACTAATGCAAGGAAATAAAAATGTAAGATAAATTATAGTGCTAATTTTTAACATAACTTGTCCACCTGAAAACTGATGGGATTGGGTATCATGCTAATTTTAACCATCCCAATTTTGTTCACTATTAATAATGAAGACGAATTTTTGGCTGGAGGTAAAACTAGAATTTTATCCAATCCTATGATTTTCTTGTCTAGGCATGGAGGGGAAAGTTACACCTTCAATTTTGCATACAACCATAACCACCTCATCAAAACTACTCCTCAATTTTGGAGCAGATATTAAATGTACAAGGTCTGACCATGACCAAATGTTCTGCAACATTCAAGGTGGCTGCTTGGGGGCAGGTGGGCTGTGAGGGTGGTAGCTAGGGTAAAACATTTGGTTTTCATGTGTTCCTGAGGACAGACACCTCAAAAGATTAGAAATATGATCTAGCATCATTGTAGGCACAGACAAAACTGAAGGCACCAATTTCTTTTCATAAATGCAATTCCACACTGTGGATGAGCTAAAAGGTCACTTACTGCTACAGGTTTTTTAAAAAAATCAGATTGGACAAAACTGTGGATGCTGAATGTCAAAAATCACATTCTCTCACTTAGGTAAGTTTACAAATATTTCAACTGTCTCCTCTCTGGGGAGATGAACTGGTAACCTCAAAACATTCTGCACAAGACAAATGCAAAGCTTGGCTGTGACTTGTTTTAAGTTCAATTTTTAAAAGACTGAACAGCGTTAAAAACAACTTTTAAGGTCATTTGTTCAGTCTCTAACTCATACCTGCACCCCATCCAAAAATGCATGTGGTAAAATGAGAAACTACATAGGTAAACTGCCCCAGGTATAACAGGATCACATCTCTAAAGAATGGTTGCCGATGGTCTTGCTGTGCCAAAAATGTTAGCAACTTTGCAGAGTCAGAATTTTTATTAGGACTTTGCTGTGTCTTTTAAAACTTAAACGTATACAGTTAAGTTGTTTAATTACACTATTAAGTGTAAATATTTGTAAAGGCCAAAATGGAGTAAAGGAAAGAATAGATTAATTTGCATATTTCTTAAAAGCGACAAAACTAAATACAATTCAGAGCTTTTGAATAAATCTGTAAACAGAACACAGTAGCATTTATACCAAGATTTCCTAGAACATAATACAATTAGCAGAGGGCAGACATCTGATCTAGTTTCAATAGCCAACTTTATAACTTGAGGGACATGCTAGAAACTTAGTGAAATTATCTTATAAAGGGATAGAAAAGTTTTATCTGGCCCCATGCCTATTAGCAATTTGGAAATTTATTTTCATATGTTGCATAGTTGTCATTACAAACAAAACTATGCAATTGGCAGCCCTGATTTACAAACTTCTGACTTATGAATACTCATACTTATGAACGAGATCCCATACAGGAGTGCATTTGTATTAATTTCAACGATACAACACGTGAACACTTCCTCATACTTACGAATGGCTGTTTTAAATTGTACTATATTGTATTCTGACTTGTGCATATACTGACTTACAAATGTACTCAGGAATGGATCCTTCATGCAACCTGGCGGATACCTGTAATTACTTTCCTTGCAGTATTTATTTTGCAATCTGCAATTGCTAACTGTGTTTAAAAACTTCTTTATCAGAGAAGATTCTGTCTAAAACTGTTTATACATAACTGGTTTGTTGCAGATAGAGATAGAAAATGTATTATGTTCCTCCAGATAACTTTTTGTTGTGGAAATTGGTAAGAAGCTTGCAATTTAAAAGGTACGTGCAGGAACTTCTCCAATGGCATCAGATACCTAATATAGACCAAAGCCCCAAGTTTGATTTCTGTTATTTTCTGTTAGTTCATACCAATCTGACCATTAATTAGTGGAGAGGGGCTTTAGTTAACCACAATGTCTCCAGAATACAATGTAGAAATATCAGGAAATGTTTTCATGCTGTCCTTTGATTTTTATTAGAAATTATATGCCTATGGTGGGTACAGTCAACATCAGGCTTGGGTGAAATAGTCTTACTTCCCAACTCTTTGGTTGGATATGTCTATGAATACTCACTGGCTTGACAAGCATACGGATACTTGGACAAGGCACTAAATGACAGATGGAACTGCAATTCTGTGAATCACATCTTCTGAAACGGATGGTGGGCAGAATGCACTTCCGAACAAATTTTAAAAACCTTGAAAAAAATTCTAACTTCAGTTTAGAAGTACAGATTTATGATACAAATAACGTACCCTACATTAGCTCATTGATGACCCACAGTTTGAAAAACATTTTCTACTTTCACGTGTTGTTTTGGAATATTCACAAGTGATTTAACAAAGCAAAACAGCACTCTAAAATTAATCCACACTTTCTAATTCACTCAGATTGACTCCCTCTTAAAAATGTAATAATATTTGAAATTGTTTTCAATCAGATTATTTGTTTTATTTTAAAAGACTCCATATGCTGCTAAATTTGACGGCTAATGTTATAAAATTGGATCAATGTTGAGATATTAACAAGAATCAATTTAATAAACCAAACCTGATAAATCTTTAACTAAGAGTAAACTGGCAAGTAATTTAAAACAGGGGGAAAACTGATGTTAAACCAGCCCATGTTAATAAACCATGTTAATTTGTGTCTTTTTCTTGCATATAGTTTCTAAGATATAACTCCTTAATGTTATGCCAAACCACTTCTCAATTCCAAGTAAATCTGCCTAATTCCAGTCAGTACTTTGTTAAATCTGATTTTCTCTTTCCTTTCCACTTCTTAAATAATGGGCAAAGGAAAGAAACTCTGGTCATTAAGCTATTAGTAGGACATTGTTCTTGTCCTTTACTGAGACACAGGAATCAACAAATTGATCAGACACAGGTGGTGAATGCTGACATGACAGAAAAAAATAAGGGATCAGGATTATTCAACTTACTACAAATTTAAACAATCTTTTGTTAAATGTTAGGACAAAGAAAGTTATAGGCATTTCAGCAATATTGTACCTACATGGAAAGAAAATCTGGTCTTTTTATCTGTACTAAAGATATGCTCCATTTCTACCGTGGCCCTCCAAAGAAGACTAATCTGATTATAAAATACACAAGCTTTAAGCAAAATGCATTGATTGAATTTATGCTCAATACAAATAAAATAATCATGAAAAGAAGATCGGTGTAAACTTGTGTTTCTTCCTGCTGCCATTATCCATTGCCTAAACGTGAATAACTGCTTCAATCACTGGTGAGACAGAGATACACTGTTCTGTTGGCTTAAAATACATGCAAGGAAGCAAAAATAAATAACATTAGCTGTAGTGCTTAATAGTAGGAAAAAAACTGAGTTACACGCACTTTTCTAGCATGATCCATGAACGCCGCTAGAGTTACCTTAAGTACTACTGAAGTTTTTTTGTGCTGTCACTACACGTCCCTAAATGGTTGCAATATTGATCATGATTTTGTGTCCAAGCATGGCCAGCAGCGCCCCCCAGATCCCCAAAAAAATAAATCCAGAAAAATATAAATATAATCCCTGAAATTTTAGAGAAGACAAATTCACAGTGGTACAATGCCAATAAATGGCTGCATTTCAGTCTCTCACTCTCATGGGTATTCGTCGTACCCGTCCAGACCGCGACACTCCATGGCTAGCTATCTCACTATGTAAAAGGCTGTCTGTATCGGAATCATAATCATCATATCTTACAGTCCTTCTGCCTTGATTTCTGGTCCTTATTGCAGATGGTCTACAAACACAATCTCGTTTTACATAATCAGAGTCATCGTCGTCATCATCCCCATCTTCTTCATCGCTGTCCAAAATCTTTTGCTGCTTCTTATATTCTAACCTACTGGTGACTTTTTTAGAAGTAGCTACTTTATTTTTTCCTCTGCCTTTAATTTTTCTTGGTCTCCCTCTCTTCACCTGCGTCTTTGCTTTCACCTTTATCTTTGATTTCACTTTTGCCCTTGCGTTCACATTGTAATCGCTATCCAAATCAGAAACTGATTGGGATTCAGAGTCTGATTGAGATTTTGATTGAGATTTTGATTGAGAACTGGAGCGGGAGCGGTTTTCAGTCCCAGGACTGGTATTGCCACCAGAACTGTGTTTTTGGGCTTCCCCATCCTCATGTTGCTGTTGGTTCTCAGACAGTGAGTCATCATCTTCCAAAACACAGGCATATTTCCTTCGCTTAACAGCGCTTAATATCTCCTGCTCCCTCTCAGAAACAGAGTCTTCTTCCTCAGAATCACTCAAGATCTTGCGTTTCTTAGCTGCCATATTCTGACGGACCAATTTCCTGTTGTCTCCATTTACCTGAGTACCACTTGTTTCTGAATTTGAAAGAGGAAATAAAAATTACTTTTACCTTTTAAAAATTTTCAATTAGAAGAGGGATATTTACAAACTGAAGACAATTCATTTTTTTAATCAAAATAATTGTCATGCAGCCTCCCTCAATACAACACTGAAATAGGTACTGTATGTTCTCAACTATCCTGCACTTGCAAAATCCATAATACAGTATCTAACATTACATGTAATTCCGCAATTGGATAATATATCCTAGATAATCCTGTGTGTGAGGTTTTACGCTGAAAACCAATTTAGAATAGTCAGTCGAGCTTATAGTATGCATACTTGGACGTACTGGAAGCTACACATATTAACATTCAGGGCCTTGTTCTTTGCAGACAGAAAGAATGTTGGCAAATAGGACTAGATTTAAATAGGATATCTGGTTGACATGGACGAGTTGGACCAAGGGGTCTGTTTCCGTGCTGAATATCACTGTGACTCTATAACGTGTACATACACTGCTTGCTTCAACTCATTAAAATAGCTGATAGTCATTTGCTAGTTCATTTCTCATGGCAATGTCCTGACCACAGTCAACCTGTCTGGTTTAAGATTAAACAAAACTTGACTGTTAATTGTGAATCAGCATTATCAGTTGCATTCTCCATGACAATGTCTCTACTAATTAGCCTCCACTTGACAACCAATCAACACTCTCCTCTATGAGGTATGATAGAGATTTACAGCACAGAAAGAAGCCCTTCAGCTCAGAGTTAGTCAGTTTTTCCCTTGAATTTGCATTCTTGCAAAATGTCCTGATGAGTTTAAGTCAAAAAGCTTTGACAAAATGTCTTTTTCAGCAATACCCAAGTCTCAAAAACAGGCAGGGCAGACAAAAAAAACACTTTGCAAGTAACTTATCAGTTAGTATGAGAAAAGCTCCAGAAACAGAAGGTTTTAATGTGTTAGTAAGACATCCTACAAGGCTGTTGAATGCATGAATGTAAGAAACAGATGTTAAAGACTAAGTGAGCTGCATTAGCAATTAAAGACCTCATGAAGAGAGAGACTAACTTTTAGACAGTATTACGCCAATTGATCAATAAACTTTAAAGTGGAAACACAATGACGATGTTTAAGTATCTGTATGGTTGTTGAGGGTAAAAGTGCTGAATCTTCTGATATTTGTAAGACTGTTTTAGATCAGTTATGCTTTTTCTCTTAGAGTAGACTGATTTTTTGGGGTACATCTTCTGAATATGCTCAGTGACTGACCATTACAATAAAAACTGCTGAAATAAAACTTTGACTCTCCGGTTTCACTTTGGGATCTAATTTGTCCAATATTATCACCAGCTAAAATCATAATATTCAACATATAATAACCTCATCCCCACACACACCTCCCCAAAAAAAAACTGAAACACAAATAAACTTCAGTAACAAGCACAGCGCACCAAATAGTAATCCATGGCACACAGCAATGAACTAATCAGATTTTGTCCCAAATTAAAGTTGCTGGGACTGCTGAACTATTATGCAAACAAAATGTCAAAATGAAAGCAAAAACTTCAGAGATACTTTTCAAGGTGCATCTAAACCAATAAATTGCATAATTAATGCTTGTTACAAAGAAAACAATCATGCTCACCTGTTTTTTTATTTGGTGATATATGCTTTCTTGCTGTTCTACTGCTGCCAGCCACAGGCTCAGCCCAAGACTTAGTGGTACTTTCATGGTCTTCGGCAGAACTTTCACTGCAGTCTCCACCGTCTGATGCTAAGAAACACATCATAGAAAGAGAGCTCTTTTATTTCAATCTTAGTCTTGCAAAACTTGCTAACTCTTCTCACATCTAAAAATTTACTCTGAATCCTAAATACTGCATCTTCACTCAAATTGTTAGACACTAGGGAAATTGTCTCAATTTTAATAAGGCTATTCAGTAGTTCTGAGTATCATTTCACTTTTTTTTGAACTCAACTTCCAGTCATGATGCTTCAAACCTTCAAGGGATCATTAACTAAGAATGATAACATTGACTAAGTGTAAGTGTTTGCCAACAAGAAACCAAGTACAGTTGCACCAACTCACCAAAGAACTTTAAAATGGAAACAGGATAATCCCCGAGGTTTGAGTAGCTGTAAGACTGTTGAGGGTAAAAGTGCTGAAGTTTTATTTCTGATATTTGTATGAAGACTATTTCAAACAATTTGTGTTTTTTCCCTTTTGTGTGCAGTAAACTTGATTTGTTTTGTTAGAAGTACATTGGTAGCACCTTGAGATCTGATGATTTAAATACCACAAAGCCTGTTAAATTCACACAGCCCAACTCGGAGACAGTTAGAAACTATGCAATTGCTCAGAATTCTTAGCTTGTGCTGACCAGGAAAAAGAAAAAAAAAAAATCGGCAGAAACATGCTGGCTTGCAATCATGTTGCCAGAACTAGAAAACTCTTTACTGGTTGGAATCATATTTAGTACAACGGAGGATGGTTGTGGCTGGGATTGGTGGATAGCTGTCATCTCAGCTCCAGGATATTATTGCAAGAATTTCTCAAGTATGTCCGAGACCCAACTATCTTCAGCTGTTTCATCCATGACCTCTTCTGCATCACAGCATCAAAAATAGGGATGCTTGCTAATGACTGCATGACGTTCAACCTTATTCTCAACTCAAGTGGTGAAGCAGACTATGTCTCAATGCAGCAAAACTTGGACAACGTCCAAGTTCGGGTTGACACACAAGTGACCAGTAACATTTGCACCCTACAAGTGCAGCTCCAACAATACACAAGAAGCTTGACACCATCCAGAGCAAAGCAGCCTGCTTGATAAGCATATCACATTCTCTCCCTCCACCACCACAACAGTGGCAGCAATGTGCACCATCTGCTAGAGACAAAGCAGAAAAAGGCTTTTTGTATACTATCTTCCTAACCCATGGACATTACCATCTAGATGGAAAGGGCAGCAAATAAACAGAAAGACCACCAACAGGATGGTCATGACTGGGAGTTAAACATCCAGGTGTATCAAACTGTTCGGAAGGACAGACAGGAAGGTAAGGGAGGTGGCGCTGCTCTGATTTTTAAGAATGATATCAGGGCGGTAGTGAGAGATGATATAGGTTCTACTGAACAAAACGTTGAATCCATTTGGGTGCAAATTAGAAATAGCAGGGAGAAGAAGTCACTGATAGGTGTAGTCTGTAGACCACCAAATAATGACATCGTGGTGGGGCGGGCAATAAACATAGAAATAGCTAATGCATGTAAAAATGGTACAGCAATTATCATGGGGGGGGTGGGGTTTTAAATCTACATATCGATTGGTCAAACCAGGTTGGTCATGGCAGCCTTGAGGAGGGGTTCATAGAATGCATCCGCGATAATTTCCCTGAACCATATGTAATGGAACCTACGAGGGAGCAAGCTATCCTAGATCTAGTCCTGTGTAATGAGGCAGGAATAATTAATGATCTCACAGTTAGGGATCCTCTCGGAAGAAGTGATCACAGTATGGAGGAATTTAAAATACAGATGGAGTGTGAGAAGGTTAATTCCAGTACCTATGTCCTGTGCTTAAACAAAGGAGACTATGAAGGAATGAGGGAGGAGTTAGCTAAGGTAGAATGGGAGCAAAAACTTTATGGTGGGTCAATTGAGGAACGGTGGAGGACTTTCAAAACGATTTTTCACAGTGCTCAGAAGTATGTTCCAGTGATAAGGAAGAACTGCAGGAAAAGACAGAGCCAGCCATGGATGTCTAAGGAAATAAAGAAAATAAACTAGCTCAGAATATAAAAACAGGCAGCAAAAGTTTCTATAAATATGTAAATTGTAAAAGAGTGGCAAAGATAAACATTGGTCCTTTCGAGGATGAGAAGGCCAATTTAATAACTGGGAATGAGGAAATAGCCGAGACATTAAACAGTTATTTCGTGTCGGTCTTCACAGTGGAAGACACAAATAACATGCTGAAAACTAATGGCAAGAAGGTTATAGCAGGTGAGGACCTAGAAACTATTATCACTAACGAGGCAGTGCTGGGCAAGCTAATGGGACTAAAGGTAGACAAGTCTCCTGGCCCTGATGAAATGCATCCCAGGGTACTAAAAGAGGTGATGGGGGAAAATAGCAAATGCACTAGTAATTATTTACCAAAATTCACTGGACTCTGGGGTGGTTCCCGCAGATTGGAAAACAACCAATGTGACGCCACTGTTTAAAAAAGGAAGTGGACAAAAAGCAGGTAACTATAGGCCAGTTAGCTTAACTTCTGTAGTAGGGAAAATGTTTGAATCTATCATTAAGGAAGAAAAAGCAAGGCATCTGGATATAAATCGTCCCATTGGGAATACCACGCATGGGTTCATGAAGGGTAGGTCATGTTTAACTAATTTGGTGGAATTCTTTGAGGACATTACTTGCATGGTGGACAATGGGGAACCTGTGGATGTGGTGTATCTGGATTTCCAGAGGGCATTTGACAAGGTGCCACACCAAAGGCTGCTACAGAAGATAAAGTTCCACGGTATTACAGGTAATGTATTGGCAAGGATAGAGGGTTGGTTGACCAGTAGAAAGTAAAGAGTAGGGGTAAATGCGTGTTTTTCTGGTTGGTGGTCAGTGGCTAGTGGTGTGCCTCAGGGATCAGTGTTGGGACCTCAATTGTTTACAATTTACATAGATGATTTGGAGTTGGGGACTAAATGTAGCGTGTCAAAATTTGCAGATAACACTAAGGTGAGTGGTAGAGCAAAGTGTGCAGAAGACACAAAGTCTGCAGAGGGATATAGATAGTCTAAGTGAGTGGGAAAAGGTCTGGCAGATGGAGTACAACGTTGATAAGTGTGAGGTCATCCATTTTGGTAGGAATAACAGCAAAATCGACTATGTTTTAAATGGTAAAAAATTGCAGCATGGTGCTGTGCACAAGGACTTGGGTGTCCTTGCGCATGAATCGCTAGAAGTAGGAATGCAAGTGCAGCTGGTAATTAAAAAGGCAAATGGAATTTTGTCTGCCATTGCTAGACGGATGGAGTTTAAAAACAGGGAGGTTATGCTGCAGCTGTTTAGGGTCCCGGTGAGGCCACACGTGGAGTACTGTGTGCAGTTTTGGTCTCCTTACTTGAGAAGAGATATAATAGCACTGGAGGGGATGCAGAGGAGATTCACTCGGTTGATTCCAGAGTTGAGGGGGTTGGATTATGAGGAGAGACTGAGCAGACTGGGATTATACTCATTGGAATTCAGAAGAATGAAGGGAGATCTCATAGAAACATATAAGATTATGAAGGGAATAGATAAGGTGGAGGCAGGGAGGTTGTTTCCACTAGCAGGTGAAACTAGGACTAGAGGGCATCGCCTCAAAATAAAGGGAAGCAGATGTAGGACCGAGGTCAGGAGGAACTTCTTCACCCAAAGGGTTGTGAATCCGTGGAATTCCCTGCCCAGTGAAGTGTTTGAAGCTACCTCGCTAAATGCGTTTAAGGCAAGGCTAGATAAATTTTTGACAGTCAAGGAATTAAGGGTTATGGTGAGTGGGCGGGTAAGTGGAGGTGAGTCTCAAAAAGATCAGCCATGATCTTATTAAATGGCAGGGCAGGCTCAAGGGGCCAGATGGCCTACTCCTGCTCCGAGTTCTTATGTTCTTATGTAAGTTTCCTTCCAAGCCACTCATCGTTCTGACATGAAAATACATGACCGACCCTTCAGTATTCTAGGATCAAAACCCTGGAACTGCCTCTCTAACAGCATTATGGGTGTACTATGCCAAATGGATGTAGCTATTCAGAGACAGGTCACCATCACATTCTCAAGAGCAAACGGGGATGGTCTTGCCAGCTACACCCACAACCCATGAATTAATTTTAAAAAAAGGGTGAAGAGTGATTTGAGTGATATGCATAAGATTATGAGAGGTTTAAATGCAGTTGATCTTTATGAACTCAGCATCTTTCTCTGCAGTCAAATCTCATTTTAAATCCATAAGAAAGCCTGTTAATTTTTCATTCAGCAGTAACTGTGAGCTATGACTTTTAAGTGATGTTTCAGACATGTTACAAGTGAAGCAGCCCTTTGTAAAGTAGTGGGAGCATTTGAAAAGCAAGAAATTTGCAGTTTAGCAAGAACCAATTCCCCCATAGAATCTGGAATGAAGACTAGCAAACTGCCTTACAGAATTTTCCCCTCTATCCATTTTTTTTAAACCCAGTCTGTACATCTACCTGTGTGTAAGCATAAGTTTATAAGGGAATTAGAGTTTTAATATGTAGTGCAACATACTGACATAACTGTTTACCTGTAGCTAGAGCCTAATTACTCATGATAAGCAGTAATTCCTGTAATACAGAAATCCGGTCTCTGCTTTTTATTAGGTTGAGTCTGAAAGTTGGGTAAATTGGAGAATTTTGAGTACTTATTTTAAAATCTTTAATGTTTGTGATGACTCTAGGAATAGCTATGTTTAATTTCCAGTGTGACACCCCAGTGAATCGTAATATTCATTCTACTTTAGTGATAATCAAGCAAACTGCATTAATCAATTAATCTCATGTCAAGTTATTCCTCTTAAAATAAAAGTCTGATTTTTTGAGGCTTGGCAATCCAGCCACATCTTTTTTTTGAAATGAAAGAAGGGAGCTCTGCATTTTTGAGAGGAGATTCTGACCAGGGCTTCATCAGAACCGCAAACCCATACTTCCATTCTGACAGTACTTTCCCAGTACAGAACTGTCAAGGGAATCAAACCACACTTCCTTTTCACAACACAGTCAGCTGCAGTATTTTAACACAGCAACAAAATCAGAAGTTGCTGCCAAAGCTCAGCAGGTCTGGCAGCATCTGTGAAGAAAAACATCAGACTTAACATTTCAGGTCCAGTGATCCTTCCTCAGAACTGTGGGGTAGGGTCACCGGACCCGAAACGTTAACTCTGAATTTTTTCTTCACAGCTGCTGCCAGACCTACTGAGCTTTTTCAGCAACTTGTTTTTGTTCCTGATTTACAGCACCTGCAGTTCTTTCAGTTTTTATGCAGTATTTTAACAGTTTTGTGATCAGTTTTGGCAGCAATTCAGTTCTTTTTCACTTTTGTACTGAATTCATCATGCTGTATTTACAAAGTATTTCACTGTGTCAGCTTTACTACACTGACTGTTTCAATGCACTGATATTTTTATACACACTGAATAGATCAAACATCACTTAGACTAATGAGTGTTCAAGAATGTCACTGTTCGTGCACATGGGTTTAGCTTGGAAAGATTTAATAAGCACCAATTTTGGGGCCAAAGTGCATGCTGAATTTGAAACTGAAGACAAGTGTCTGCTCTCTAATCAGAAAACCAGAGATCTAAGAGAGAAGTTATTTGTTGCCCTGTGACCTTAGTTGAATCAGGAAGTAAGACCTGCATTAAGCTAATAAAGCTGTTGCCTTGCTCCGTTAAGTGTTACCACTGTTACTTAATAAATATTTCCTGATTATATCATCTACCTGTCACCCATTGCCTGAATGGTTAAATACTCAGATGAATAAATCAATATTCTGAACACAGTATCTCAGAATTCAAGTTTAAATTATGCAAAACATACAACAACTTTCTTTGAGACCACTGGTGAATATCTGCATAACAATAACTCATGATGGCCAAGAAAGTGTTTGCATATGCCTGTGAAACCTGACATATAAAAGTAAAGAAATGGATACAGGACTACACTACACAATGACTTACTTATTATGAAACAAGTCGCATGGAGACAGCATCTTGAACATAGAAAAGACTAAATCAAAATCTGTTTGTTTGCTCACCTGTTGTTGATTCAACTGACCCATTGGGCATATCTTCTTTCCTGTCCTTCTTTATGGTTAGGACAGTTGTCTTAGCCTTCATGTTCCTTATTTTGGCTGATGTAGAAGAATGCTCAGAAGCATCACTGCAGGCACTATCTCCAGTACTACTTGCGCTGTTCTGAGATGAATGTAATGAGGTAGATATTTTGGAAATATGTTCTACTTTTGCCTGAGACTTCACTGGCTTCCGTTTTCGTTCTGGACTAAAAATCGCAGAAACACAAATAAGCTCATGATGATTGCTAACTACTTTGCTGAAGTTATAAATGGTAACCAAACTATAAGTACCAGTCAGAAAGTTTAAAGAATGTAGCTTTTATTGATATAAATATATATTTTCTGAAGTTCTCCTTTACAGCAAACATCCTAGGCTATGCAATCTACACATAATAGTAATTTGACACTGTGTAATTTTCATGCCCAGGCTGTATAACCATTGGCCACAGATTTGCATTCAGTTATACAACATTCAACACTCCCAGGCCAGACAGATAATGCCTATGGTTTTGTTATTACATTTAACTGCTTTAAACAGAAATGCCCCTCTTCTTTTACGATCCTGCAAACATTTTTTAACAGAAAATCATCTCGTTAATTCATCTCCACATGTCATCCACCAATGATCTCAAAGAGGAGTTAGATACAGTTCTTAAGGCTAAAGGGACCAAAGGGTGTGGGGACCAAGCGAGAGTCGGGTACTGAGTAGGACGATCAGCCATGATCACATTGAATTGGCTCGAGTGGCCTACTCTTATCTTTAATGTTCCTACGTTTCTCAAAGAAGCTAGTTTACATAAAAAGTAGACCACTGAGATGAAGGTTTAATGAGGTGCACCGTAGCTGGTATGACAGCACTATGTCTACCACTCTTCAAAAAGAGTGAATTTCCCCAAGTACTCAGTTTGCAAATTTTCTGACAGACAATACACAACCAGCTTCATTAACTCTCCCTACCCACGGTATAAACATACTAAGTACACTGCTAAGGCCAATTTAATGACCTACAGCAGCTTAAAAACATGTCATTTAAAGAAAACAATGCTCTGCAAGTAACATACCTGGAGGCTCTGCTACTTGATCTGGAGGCATCAGAACTATGTAGACGTTTCTTATATCTCTGTTTGTGCGGACTCCTTTTCTTGTATTTTAGCGCAGTTTTATAATCAGAGACAATTGTTCGAATTTGGTCCTCAAAAAATGCAGACAACCTCAGAGTCATGCTGTAGATCTAATTTTTTTTTAGAAAAAAAATTGCTGTTAAGAACATACTGATGTAATTCATCGCACAGTAACAATCTCATGCAATCGCTGTAAGTCACCACAAAATCCATTTGAAATTAACAGGAAGAGATTTTCTGTATAATTTTCTTCACTTTGTTGAATTTGATGAGTCCCATCTTAAAATTCTTCTCTAGATAGGTGGGCGAATAAACAAGGTGGTGATGTGACAAGGAGCAGACTAAAGAAAGTAACAGAGGGGGCAAAGAGCAGGAAGGACGGGCAGGATCAAGGTGGGAGAGCTGGAGACAGTGGAGGACAGAAGGCGGAGATGTAATGGAGACATGAGGGTGGTGAATTAGAGGACAAGGAGATTACTGATTTTTATTTCCATTGACTTCAAAATGCATACAAGTTAACACATTTCCAAAAAAGTATGAAATGTTCTTATGATTTATTACTTTAAAAGTGACCTATTCAGATTACCTTAGATTTCTTGTTTGGAGAATAAGCTTTAGCGTTGCTGAAGATTAGTCGCACATCTTTGCAAAGTTCAATGGGGCTTTCATAACTTTCCATTTCTAATGCATTTTTTATAGTTGCCAGGTCCATTGGAGTGTGTATAATATCCCTGTAATCCTACAAATGACCAAAGATCATCAAAAGCAAGTTAGGATTTAAAATCACAATGAAATGCCCAAAGTGTCTCTTCGCTTCTAATATGTACTCTCTCCTTGAAGCAGCGCCCTCGCATCATTTCTAAATTCAAATCTACAGCATATGCATAACCAAACTGAAACATGTCATGACTACTTTTTCTTTCAAATACATCACAAATTTGGAAATTTGTAGTTTTACACAAGTATTGAAACCTTGCATTATATGCAAGGTTCACCAATACTCTTAATCTCCCAAAATTTGGGACAGCACAGTGGTTGGTACAACTACCTCACAGTGCCAGAGACTCTGGGTTCGATGCAGCCTTGGGTGACCAACTGTGTGGAGTTTGCACATTCTCCCATGTTTCCGTGGATTTCCTCCAGTGCTCCAGTTTCCTCCCGCAAGCCATAGATGTGCAGGTTAGGTGGATTGGCCATTCTAAATTACCCTTTAGTGTCGAGGGATGTGCTGGTTAGAAGGGTTAGCCATTGCAAAAACTGCATGTGGAATCACAGGGACAGAGTGGTTTAGTCTGAGTGGGATGCTCTTCAGAGAGCTGGTGCAGACTTGATGGGCTGAATGGCCTCTTTCTGCACTCTAGCGATTCTACGATTATCTTGCATGCTAGAGATTCTTATGGGTCACCAGTCTATTTACCTTTATTACGTTCTGACATTCAAAGCAATGTGAAAGTGGAAGTCAGAAAATAAACGTTGAAATTCTGCACAAAGTCAGAAAAAGCTCATCCCTGTCTTTACAAAATTCCATGCCTTTTAGTGACTTTGGAACCAGTAAGAGTAATCGACAAACTCCATGACTTTTTCGAAATTTCTAATAACCCATGAAAATGCCAATGAAGGCTTTCATTATAAATTCCAATTATTCAAAATTAAATTTAAAAATTATTTATGTTTAGAAAACAATGTTTCAGATATCAACCTAGTGGCAAGATGAAATAAAACGACATTTATAACAGAAATTGCACCATACAATAATTTGATGGGGCCCATTATCTCTGAGCATTTATGTTGATCCCCATGAAGCACGATTGGAGAATTCTGGAAAGGCCTTTTCCCTCCACCCTTCCCACTGAGCTTCTTGTTCTATTTGGCTCTGTGCTGCTTCCCTTTCCAAGATCCCAATCTGTTGCCTGAGCCCTTTGCTTGTGAAAATGCAGATTTGAATGGTGCTGATAAATTTGTTTTAAATGACTGTCAAAGACACTCTTTCCTCTTACTACTGTCATTAATCTAAAGAGCCCCTCGTTCACAGCGAGGATTCAAAAGAGGGTAGTGACAGGAACATTTAAAAAAATATTAACAGCCCAACTTGGCACTTCGGCACTACTGGGACTCTCATTTTTACAACCCCAGAGTGTTAATATTGGATTAAGATTTTAAACGGGAACACAGGTTCAAGACAAGGTGAGTCAGGGAGTAGGAAGTTCAGCGAGCTGGTGGAGGCAGAGACTGTGAATCACAATTTCAGTGTCTGAGATAGGGAGAGGCTGGGAAAGGGCAGAGAGGTCAAGTCAGAAGGTCAGGGAGAGAGAAAGGACATGTCAGAGAGTCGGGGAGGAAAAGATTTGCAGTGACCAGGAAGATCATGAAGTATGAAGTTCAGGAGGCTGGGGAGACAGTGAGCAGGAGGTAATGTAAATAGGTTACATTATTCATTGATTAAAGGTTATTTTAAAAGCTTTTCCAATGTCTGAATTTAGCTAAGCCCAGTATTTCAACATGCATGTGTTCAAATAAAGAAAGCCCTAGTCAATGCAGCTATAGCGTTTGCATTGGTTTTAACGAGAAAACGTGATTTGCTTAAAGTTGATTCATTTCGGCAATGAACATACCACCCCCACCGTAGAGGTAATTCACTTGAATGCATGTCAATCCAGTTCGTAAGAGGTGACAGGCAAGCAAAGACGAGTATTTTGCCTTATCACAAATCACAATACTGGTGAATGCATTGCCAGAGGCACTGCCAGAGTCTGGCAGCTTCTGGGACTTAAAAGTCCATGAGTTGTAGCCTACCATTTTTGAGGTTGGTTCTCCAGTGGAAACTAAGCAAGCTTTTACCCTTCTTCTTGTGGAGGGGGGAGGGTGTCAAAAGAAGTCAGAGGCAAGGGCAGGTAGGAGGCCTAAAAAGGCAACCTCTTAGTCTAATATCCTTTCAAAAGTGATTTTCAAAAGTACTTTTAACATTTCATTTAAATTTTCATCCAAAAAAATTGCTTCGAAAAAAATCTGTCACGTAGGGAAGAGTTACCTATCTTTTCTGCTTTAATTGTTAAAAGAAATCACTTTTCTTTCCAAAAGAAAACTTCAACTTGCTTTTAGTTCACTACACTTCTTCTAGGTTTTCATATTTTATTTTTTATTACCCTTACCTATTTTGGAAAGAATGAGAAAATACTACTGACTATCATCTCTAGCTGAAAGGCATGAAGAAAAATAAATCAACAAAAATTTTGACCAATTTTTTAAACCAAAATTAGCAAATCTGTCAGTTAATAATTGTTTCAGAAGATTCCAAGAATTCATTTGGCAATAAAAGGGAATACTCGACAGAATGTGTGTAATTTTTAAAAAATTGTCTTATACCAGAATATTTACATTAAATTAACAGGTTAAAAGAAAGCATTTTGGCCTCACCAGACAAGAACCAAAACACCAGCAGCACTGCAAAGCTCAAGAATTTCACTTATATAGTACAAGGTCAGAACATTAGGCTTTCCTCGTACTCAAACATACTCTTCTTTGGTCACAAGTAAACCACACCAGCATCTGCGCTGATGCATCAGTGATCTTTTTTTACATAAACGATGTCCTTAAAAAAAATCATCCCTAAGACATTTACTATGTTTGTCATGAAATGAAATTGAAATGCTTTAATTAATTTCCTTAGAAAATAGTGTGAATTAACTCACTGGGTATTCAGTGAGGTCCACAGGCTGCCTGAAAGGTTCAGAGTCTTCACATTGAAACAGGATCTCCAACAGTTCCCTGCACTGAGTTTTCCAAGTGCTGACATCATAGCTCAGATTTCGGCCAAATGTGTGCCCAACATGGCTCTTCATGTGAGAAGAATATAGATAAAAAAAAACTTCAACATATATAGCAACTTCAAAGATGGAAATATATTACAAATAAACTTCAGACTTGACATTAGCCTTAAACAAAATTGTTAATGAGCTAGGGTCTAGTTGGATCATGCAAAAGACTCCACATTCCAAAATAATCACTAATGGCTTCAATTTAAACTCACTGGAAACAGCAGAGCATCTTTCAAAGTTTGAGGGGAAAAAATTCACTGATGGACGCTTATAAAGCCTTTGTGAACAAGTATATAAACAATTGGAAGGAAAATTAGTCTCATGTTAAACATTAAATACTTCAAACTTGGGGGAAGAAGTTTTGTTCTTGAATTATAAACATAGTGAAGAGAACTATTATAATTTGTGTTTTTTTTTCAGTTGCCATTTTCTTTTTGCCTGCTTTGTTCACCATTGACTTTCACTGCTTAGTAATATGGATTATATGCAATGCCAAAGTGATGACTGCAACCTTTGCTGTCATAATCGTATTACCACAGAGCAGTCCAGTTATTGGCACATTGAAAAGTATCAGATTTTGTGTACTATTGGCAGGGCCACAAAATACTCAAGTGCGACTTTGAACTGGACTCACTGTGAAAGCCAAGCATAGCAAAACCTACTCCAAGACTAATAATTATACAGTATGTTAGCTAGGAAAATATTTATGCCACTCACTCTTCTAGTGGTAGATGTTCCTGCAACAGCAGCATTCACTGTCTCGTCATTTTCCTAAAAGCAGGTAACATTTAGGTTTAAACACAGCAATTTATTCATAAAAGTACTGCACATTGTAAAACACTATGTTAACAGAATAAATCCAAATCAATTAAACTGACTATGTAATTTAGAAGGAGCCTTTTGATTTGTTTCTGTACCTCATCCTCTCCTTCAGAACCCAGTGAACAGTTCTCCATTGTGGTCCAAATTTCAAAAATATCAATGCAGTCTTTATTCCTGGAATTAAACACAACACATTTAACATACAGTTGTATGAATTGCATTTGAAAAGCAACACATTAAAATCTTTAAATCAGCAACCTTTCATTCTGCTGAAAGTATTAAGCTGTGAAGCAAAAATGCAAAGAGTTCACTGGCCCGGATTTTCTGATGGCCACTCGTTATTTCAGCATGGATGGGAGTTGTTGCATGGGGACACCAATTTCCAAAGCCTGGAACCATCTGAAACTGTTCATTTAAATCTTTTCATAAATAGTGACAATGTTTTTGGCTGCTGGAGTCTTAAGCTCCAGAATTACCTTCCTAAACCTCAACACTTCCTTATCTGTTTTTAATATTCTCCTTAAAACCTATACCTTTGTTTTTGATCACCTGTCCTAATAGCTCTTTGTGGTTGTGCATCAAATTGTTTCATATGAAGTACCTTGGGATAATTTACAACATTAAACATACCTTACAAATGCATGCTGCTACTCTTTAAATCCGGGCCCTACCTACCGAAAAATTCCAAACTCATTAAAACAAAGCAGAGCACTTGCCTAATGTCTTGATGCCACAGAAAATACTGTTCATGAGTCAAACATAGCTGCCTGCAAGGCATAAAGCGCATCGAGTCTTCAATATGATAAGTGACAAAAATACTTTAATAAACGATTATTCTTGTCAGTTCAGTGTGTACTGAATGACTAATACTTCTCTACCAATAGCAGTTCTAGGACCAATGCTGGAAAGGTGAACTAAAACTGGATCATCTGAGACTCTTACAGTTTTGGGAGAAGGTGGGTGCGGTAAGGTAAACAAAAGATATAAACATTAAGATATTCAACAGCATGTCTTTTAAATTATACTTTTTGTTTATCAAATGAAAAATAGTAATGTTTTCTTGTGTTTAAAACAAATTTTGAACAGCGTCAGCCAAATCATGGGCTATACGGCTCTGCTCCTGGAAAGTACCAAACTCCAGTCTAAATAGCTCATTAAATAGCTACTGCAAGATTCGAAAGGCTTAAAACAGCAGAAGAGTGTAACAGATCTCAGAAACAACACAAGCAGGGAGGCTTAAAGTGTAAGAGCATGCTGAAGACTGCGGAATGAACATACATGTGGCGAGGCTTAAAACAGCATGAGAAGTCAGAAAAGGTGCAAGTCCACGGATGACAGAGTTCAGACTCAGCACGTTTTTTTAAAGGGGGGGGGGCAACGCTGCAGAATTCAGACACAGCCATATTACAGGGCTGGCACACAGTTCACACTCAGGGCAGGGAGAGGGGTGGTGCTGGGAGGCAGCAGAGAGCTCAGACCCGCAGAGTGCAGGGCAAAGATTTTCAGGTTTGAGACATAGAAAATCATAACTGTGCCATCATTGCAAAACAGCCTAGAGGACACCAAAAGTAGAAAAGCTGCACAAGAGGAGTGGGCTTTGAAAATATTTAAGAGTGACATCACAGAGAAAACAAACTCAGCAAGTGGGACTGGGAGCCAACATGGGATGAGTGGTGACCTTGGCAACATAGAGCAGGTATGTATTTCGAAGTAAAAAGTGGTGTTTACCTGGGTTACAAGTGTTGAAAGTATAAGAAACAGGGCAAGGTTCCAGGTACATATTTAATCTCCTATTTCTTCTTTTTCTTTTATCTTTACTTTCAATTTTAGTTTCTTTCATTTTAACCTCCCAGCTGAGGTCACTATCCCTGTGCCACTCAGGTTAATTCTTCCCTCCAGGACAAGTAAACACCCCTCTGAAGATATCAGTCCTGGCCCTTTTGAAGTCTAACCTATCCAGCTTGAACATCTTCCCACAATAAGTCCCAATGCCTCAAGAATCTAAATCCTTCCTAACTACATCTTCTCCGTTCAGCATCAAATTGGTCAATTCTATTATTCGTCACCTTGCTAGCACTGGGAGTAATACCGAGTTTACTACCTTTGAAAGTTATGATGTTTTGAAGTTTATTTCCTAACTTCCTATATTCTGCTTGCATCTCTTCTTTTTTTTAAGCTACATCATGAGAACTGATATGGATCAGGATCTCTGGTTATTCTCCCTCCCATTTTGCAATGTCCTGCAGCTGCCCAGTGACTTGGCACCAATGTCACATTCCTGACCACAGAAACAACTAAAAGCCGGAGGTAAGAATTTTCCAACTACGTAAAAAGAAGTTAAGCAAACAAATTAATGCTCCTTAGTCTGAAATGGGAGAATTTATAAGGGAAAACAAAGGATTGCAGTACGTCTTCTATCTACATCCTGGCAGTACAGCTGACCATAAACTGATTTGTCCTCAGTAGACTGAGTAGACAAGTTGCATACAATGGTTAGCATTGTAGTCTGAGCTTTGTTGAGAAGTTAAGCAGTGTCAGAGTTAGAGGTGGACCTTTAGATCTTCCTTTTGCATTATGCAGTTTTTTTTTAACCTATACACTACACCGAGCTGGGTCACGATTTGGGTGCAGACTGGCTGGATCAGCTGGCATGGTTTCCTGTGGCCACATTATAAAGCACTGCCCTCTTTTCCACCACCACCTCCAGTTCTCTGCAGGAAAAATAGGAAGCCAATCTGTCCCTCTGGGCCATGTCACCTGTACTAATGATGCAGCACCACACACTGTGAAGATGACTTGCAGTATCTGAAGCAGTGTGCAGCTGGATTTTAAGTCATGGCACCAGCAGTATAAAAGTGGAAGGTCCTGGGAACACTAATCATTTCCACCCCTCCTGCCACTCAATACCATGAGGAAGGCGCCATATGGACCAGATGCACAATTAATGAAGTGAAGAATAAAAGACTGCATGAGAAAAGTAACTGAAAGTCATGACAAACTGGGTACCATGAACTTCACTCAATAAAACACGAAAGCAATTTGGGAAAATTCAGCCCACCCACCGTGGAATAATTTGAGGTCATATGGTTCAGTCTGTGAATGTAATAAAGTTATTGGAATGGAACTGAATATGAACTAAACTTGTCTCAGCAGCAACAGCTTTTGCTCTCTCCCCTTCTCTGAAATCTTTCGAACTTTGAGTTGAAAATCCACTTGAGGACCTCATTAGTACAAACGGATGGTTCCTAAAGGAGCATGCAAAATTTATGCCACTGCCTCAAGAAAACAAAAATCCAACTGAAAAATATAACTGATCCAGGAAGAAAGCCAACAGCTATGTAAAGTGACTTTCATTACAGACTAACATTTTGGGGCAATCTGTAAATAATTCTTTATCTTTGAGTTTAATAGTTAATGTACAGAGTACTTGTAAAAACACCTCATAGTTCAATATTTTTCAACAGAAGCAAACCTGCAAAATAGTAGCGATCCTGCAAAATAAATTAAAATGGAAGACTTCAAAGAACCCACCAAGGCAGTCCTTATCAATTATTTCACTGCCAAACTTTCAATCTCCAGTCACCAGGATCTGTAATGAATCCAACGTTTGCTTGGCCCTTAAGTCCATTATGTTAACTATATATCAAGATACCTCTCATGAAAACATGGCTGATTTCTCAAAACTGATCAAGAGATACAGAAATACTAATGAAGTGTAAATGGAAAGCCTTTGAAGATTGGAAGCTTCACCACAACTCAATGGAAAAGTAGCAGTTGTATGGGTGCTTGAAGACAGTACGGAATAAAATCAGTGACATAGAACAATGATGGGTAGAAAGGCTATGGAAGATGCCCCAACTTGCACAGTGACAACACGCACGATTTCCTCAGCACTGTTGAGATTATCTAAAGCCCAAGTGCTGAGGAGCCCAACATATTGAGGGGAGCTCAAAACATTCAGGGTGAAGGTGCCAGCAGTTACTGAACAGGACATTTTGGAAAATACTTCAACTAGGATTCCGTCTTTCATTTGAGCACTCTCAACTCCACTCTTCAATACTCGATCATGATCTGCATAGTTGAAACAATCCCTCAAAGCCGAGAAAACAAGGGCGCTGCATCAGGTAGAATCCCTACTGAATTTCTGAAACATGAAGTATGACTGTACAACATTAGATTCCTCACCAGCAGGACAGGGAGTGTTGGGAGATATCAGGTTGATTACTTTGAGGAAGGGAAATGAGTCCAATTATGATAACTACAGAAAAGACAACTGCTAAAGAAAAGCTATTAATCACATAAGGAGCTTATTAATCACACTGAAGATTGTCTTCCAGTGTTATAGTCATGCTTCTGCACACTGCTCAGGGAATCCTAGAAAAATGCTAAACACAATACCAATCACTATACATAGACATTTTCAAACTCTTAAAAGCCTTTCACTGTAAATCATGAAGGTTTATGGAGTACCTTCCACAAATCTGATTCCCCATGGAAATTTATCGCTTTCTTTCATCTTCTTCAAAGACATAACAACTGAGATTATCACCAATGGAACCATCGTGGACCCTATATCTCAGTGAAGACTGGGGTCAAAAAAATGCTGCACTGTTGCATCAACCACCTTCTTCTCTGCAATACTGCACACCTCACCTCCAGAAAACTAAACAGACATGGGGATAATTTATAGGACCCAACATGCCTCACATTGAGGTGCTAATGATACACTTGGTTGGATGGGACTGTTTCTGTTTGCCTCACACCAGATTCCTGAAGCAACTACTCTTCTCAAAGCTCAGATTTGGCAAGAGACTCCCAGAAGGAGAACAAAACATTTTATGGATTATCACAAAGGTTCCCACAAGTGGTCAAACTTCCCTGTCAATAAATGACGGTTGACCTGAGTCTGATCAAAATGGTGAAGGTTCATTCAGGAAGGCAAACATATTGTGAGGAAAGGTGAAGTTGAGGCATCCAAGAGAGAGCACAAACCTCCAAACTACTCATCTACCCGACCCTTCAAGCACCACAAATGGCAGAGTCTGCAGATCCTACACTGGACTTATCATCCATCTCAGAACGTACTGAACAGGAGTGGAAGCAGGCCATCCTCGATCCTGAGAGACTGCCTAAGAAAATGACAATCAGCAGTTTTCAGAACTTTTTTCTGGGGTTAGCCCCCAGACCACAAAATTATTGAATTCTATGTCATACATCCTATGGTAGAACTTAAACTTTTATCTTTTGAGGAAAAAATGTGTGTGTACTCACTCAATGAACTTGAGAAGCAGATCAGCGATTCGCCTGGCTGATGAAACAATAGGACTATCTGGTTCATTGAAAGTTCTTGCATTGTGTTCTATATATCTCACCTCCCATACAAGTGCACTGATCCTCCTGCAAATTAGAACACAATGCATACAGATGGCAGCTTCAAATCTCGGTACTTAACATTACAGCAAAGTAATTTTCTTTTGAAAGTTACAAATATATATTGCAAATACATCAGACTGTAAATACTTTTAATACACATGATAGCAATATAGAACCACAACCACGAAATTGTTTCACAAATGTGACTAAGATTTTGCACCAGCAGTAACCACTAATAAATTTGATGTTTTTTAATTAAAGAATGCCTCAATGCTTCTAAACGTTGTGTGTACAGCATTAAACCATCTCCCGTAACCTTAATTTATACATGTTTGAAAGAGCATACATATATGCGTTACATCTGTTTTAACTCAATAAAATACATGACAGCCATTCCCTGGTTCATTTCTCAGAACAATGCCCCGACCAATCAGAATCAACTTCCTCGTTTTGAATTTTTAAATAAAAATTTCATGGGATACGGACGTCACTGGCCAGGCCAGTATTTATTGCCCATCACTAATTGCCCAGAGGACAGTTAAGAGTCAACTAAGTTACTATTGGTCTGGAGTCACATCTCAGCCAGACCGGATAAGGATGGCAGATTTCCTTCCCTAAAGGACATTAGTTAACCAGATGGGCTTTTCAACAATTGAAACCAGTTTCACGGTCATCATCAGCCTCTTAATACTCAGATTTTTATTGAATTCAAATTCCACCATTTGCCATGAGATAAAAGGTACTACAGATGCTGGAGAATCCGAGATAACAAGCATGGGGCTGGATGAACACAGCAGGTCAAGCAGCATCATAGGATCAGGAAAGCTTGACGTTTCGGGCCTAAACCCTTCATCAGAAATGGGGGAGGGGAAGAGGGGTCTGAAATAAATAGGGAGAGATGGGGGAGACGGATAGAGGATGGATAGAGGAGAGGATAGGTGGAGAGGAGGCAGACAAGTCGAAGAGGC
>JAHRHZ010000061.1:14894241-14909975 GCA_024137785.1 Ginglymostoma cirratum | reverse complement strand
TTGTGGATGGTTTGGGAGATGATGGTTTGGTGCTCGGGGGTGGGGTCATGATCCAGGGGGCAGTAGGAGGTGGTGTCAGAGAGTTGGCGCCTGGCCTCAGCAATGTCGAGGTCAGTGCGCCATACTACGACTGCACCTCCCTTGTCCGCGGGTTTTATGGTGACGTTGGGATTGGAGCGGAGGGAGTGGAGGGCTGCAGCAGGATTTGAACCAATATCCCCAGAAAATTACCGGGGTCTCTGGATTAATAGCTATTGATAATGCCTCTGAGCCATCGCCTCCTTTTTAAAGGAAGCCTGGCTCTTAACTCTCAATCAGTATTAATGGGCGCATCCACCATGTCAATGCTTCAACTCGAGTCCACTTGTCAATCAATCAACACTTTCCTCTCATGCAGTATAAATTGTGGCTTTTCCCTTGAATTGGTATTCTTATGAAATATCCTGATGTTTTGTCTTGCATACAACTTCAACAGCAATACGCATTGCGTCTTCCAGTTTATTCATTTATTTGCTGGGATAACAAGCAAGTTCAGACACACAATTATCTATGATTCTGACAGCAATTTT
Organism: Ginglymostoma cirratum; assembly: GCA_024137785.1. NCBI lineage: Eukaryota > Metazoa > Chordata > Chondrichthyes > Orectolobiformes > Ginglymostomatidae > Ginglymostoma > Ginglymostoma cirratum. Next base: position 14,909,406 of record JAHRHZ010000061.1, on the reverse strand, counting down.
CACCAATCTTTCCCTCTCCTTCTCCTAACCCTATCTCACCTAAGAGAAACATCTGATAGATGGGTGACCACTGGGAGGGGCAGGCAGGCAGAGCAGGAGGCCTCTTAGCTATTCTTCTTTCAAACAAGTTTACAGTTTTGGATACTGTGCAATAGCAGCAGCTAGACCAGTGTCTCCATGATTGGTTCTGTGGTACAGTAGGGAGTGTTGAAATGTAGGCAAGCGGCATTAACAGGGGACTCTATAGCTCAGATAGGCATTTCTGTGGTTGAGAGAGTCCAGGATGGCCTGTGGCCAGAGATCGTAGTCCATGTTGGTATGCATGACGTAGGCATAAAGAGACATGAGGGAAAGGGATACAAAGGGAATTCAGGGAGCTAGTTAGAAAGCTATAAAACAGGACCTCTGAGGTTATAATCCTGAGATTATTCCTCATGCCACATGCTGGTCAGGCCAAAAATAGGAAAGTAATAAGGTTGAATACATGGCTAAAGAGCTGGTGTGGGATTGGGTGAAGGGAGATCTTCTGATATCTAGATCGTTCGGATCACTTCCAGGTTTGGAGGGACCTGTACTATAAAGAGGGGTTGCACCTAAACTGGAGGTGCATCAATATCCCTGCAGGGAGGTTCACTAGTGCCACTTGGGGGATTTAAAACTAGTGCAACAGTGGGGTAGAAACCACAGTGTAGGTCATCATGTGGAGTCATTGAGAAAAAGGTAGAAATCAAGTCAAGTAAGTCTAATTCGGAGAACAGGCAGGTCCAGGTTAATGAACATGACGAAACCGGCAGTCTGAAATGTATTTATTTTACTGCAAGGAGCATAACAGGTAAAGCAGATGAGCTTGAAGCCTGGATTAGTACATGGAACCATGATGGTGTAACCATTATGGAAACTTGATTGAGAGAAGGGCAGGACTGGCAGCTTAATATTTCCGGGTTTAGATGTTTGAGACAGTGATAGATGGATGCTAAAGGGGTGGGGAGTTGCATTACTAGTTAAGGAGTGACAGATGAATGCATGGTTATAAAGATGGTACAGGAGAGAAGGCTTTAGATTCCTGGGAAAGTGGAACAGGCTGTGGGGGACATGGCATCTGCACAAGCCAGATGGACTTCACTCAAATAGAGCCAGGACTGAGTTCTTCAAAGGGCATTTTGTTAATGCTGATGGAAAGGAAGAAATAAACAGAGTCTAAATCAGATCTATACTGCACTTATGTGAATGCACAGTGTATGTTTAATAAGATTTGCAACTTACAAGTACAGATTACCTTATGGAACTATGTTGTTGTGGCAGTAACACAGACATGGCTCAAGGCAGAACTAGATGTTAAATGATGGACTTGTGAATAGTGAGGAAGGCTGTCAAAGGATACAGCAGAATATCGATCATTTGGAAAGTTGGTCAGAGAAGTAGCAGAGAAGTTTATTCCGGACAAGACTGAGGTTATGCATTTCAGGAGATCAAATGCAAAGGTAAAGCAAACAGTGAATGGCAGGACCCTAAGTAGCACTGATAGAAATAGGGTTCTTGGGTGCAGGTCTTTAGCTCCATGAAAGTGGCAACACAAGTGGATAAGGTGGTAAAGGCAGCATACAGCATTCTTGCCTTCATCAGACAGGGCATTGAGAATAAAGGCTGGCAAGTCACGCTGCAGATGTATAAAACTTTAGCTACTCCACATTTGGAGTGTCATGCAGTTCTGATTGCCACATTATAGGAAGGATGTGGAGCCATTGGAGAGGGTGCAAAAGAGGTTTATCAGGATGTTACCTTCTACGTCTGTGTCAACCATGATGCCATTCTAAACTAAATCAATTTGAATTATTTACAAGAAATATTAATGACTTGGATGAGGAAAATGAATTCCATCTAAGTTTGAAAATGACAACAACAGATGGGGAGCCAAGTAGTGAGGATGACACAAAGTCTGTAAAAGTACATAATATCAGAAAACGTGAGGCTTTGCACTTTGGCAGGAACAATATTTGAGATAAATACTTTTTCAATTGAAAAAGGCTCTAGAAAGGTACAGCACAGAGGGGTTTGGGAGTCCTCTTGTATAAATCACAAAAAACTAGCATCCAAGTTCAGCAGGGAAAACATATGGAATGCAGGCATTTATTTCAAAGGAAATAGAGCATAACATTACGCAAGTCTTGCTAAAACTATGCAAGGTATTAGTCCAACCACAGTGGGGATAGCGTGAACAGTTTATCAACTAGCATTGGAGGGAGTCCAGAGAAGGTTCATAAAGGTTGACCCCAGTATGGTGGGACTGTCTTCTTAGTAGAGTTTAATTATATTGCGCTGGTACTCATCGTAGTTCCGAAGATTGAGAAGTGACTTTATTGAGACACTGAAAATTCTTAGCGGACTTGACAGGGTAGATGCGGAAAGGTTGTTGTCCCTGTGTTGTTGCCACAGAGCCTGTGACTAGACGAACAAGTGAACAGGACAGATGTAAACACATACCACATTCAGTTTATGAAAATGAATCATAGTTACACAAATGGGTTTACGGGACTACGATACTGTGGTCATTACAAAGACTTAGTTGATAAGAGTGACAGGACTGGCTGCTCAATGTTCCGCAGTTTTGTTGTTTTAGACAAGATAGAGAGGAAGGTAAAAGTGGTGGAGGAGTTTCATTATGAATCAAGGAGAATGTCACACTTGCAGTCAGGGAGGATATACCGCAGGGTTCATCCACTGAAGCAATATGGATAGAGCTCAAAAATACCTTGGATGCAATTTATACTATAGGCCTCCAACAGCTACTGAGATATTGAGGAACAAATATGTAGGCAGATCATGGAAAGATAGTATGACAACCCTGTTGTTATTGTGAGGGGCTTCAACTTCCCCAATATTGACTCAGACTGCCTTCAAGAAAGAGGCTTAGACAGGGCAGAATTCGTTAAGTGCATGCAAGAGGGGTTCTTAAAACAGTATGGGGATAGTCCAACTAGAGGAGGGGCCTACTGTACTGGCTAATGAGCCTGGCCAGGTGACTGACCTTTCAGTGGGAGAGCGTTTTGGAAACAGTGATCACAACTCCTTAAGTTTTAAGATAGCTATGAATAAGGTTAAGTCAAGACCTCGTGGGAAGGTACTAAATTGGGGGAGGGCAAATTACATCACTATGAGGTAGGACCGAGGAGTATTAATTGGGAGGAGCTCTTATCAGGGATGTCCACATTTGACATGTGAGAGTTGTTTAAAGTCCTGCTGATAAGAGTTCAGGACCAGTATGTTCTAGGAAGGAGGAAGGACAAGGATAGCAAGGGAGGTTGTGAATTTAGTGAAAAGGAATAAAGAAGCATATCTAAATATGAGAAAGGTAAATTTGGATAGGGCCTGTGAAGAATATAAAAAAGCAGGAAAGAACTCAAACAGGGGCCATGAAACAACCTTGGCAAGTCAACTTAAAGAGAATCCCAAGGTATTCTATACATACACTAAAAACAAGAGGATAGCTAGGGAGAACGTAGGACCATTCAAGGATAAAAGGAGGGACCTTGGAGGCAGAAGATGCGGGTGAGATCCTAAATGAGTACTTTGTGTCGGTATTCACCAAGGAGATTGATATGGAGGATTTGTGTGGAGCATACTAATATGCCAGGGCATTGTGAGATCAATAAAGAAGTGGCGTTGGGTCTCTTGAAGTGCATGAAGGTGGATAAATACCCAGGGCCCAATAGTATCTACCCCAAGTTATTCAGAGAGACAGGAGATGATATCGCTGGGGCCTTGACCAAGATCTTTATATCCTCACTCACCACTGGAGAGGTCCCGGAGGACTGGCGAGTGGCTAATGTTGCTCCTCAGTTCAAGATGGGAAGTAAGGGTAATCTCGGAAACTAGAGACTGGCGAGTCTCACATCAGTGGTGGAAAGCTATTGGAGAGAATTCATAGGGATAGGATTTACACACATTTGGAAAAGTATGGCCTAATTAGGGACAGTCAATATGACTTTGTGCAGTGCAGGTCATGTCTTATTAACTTGAGTGAATTTTTCGAAGAGGTAATGAAGGTGATTGATGAGGGTAGAGCAGTGGAAGTTGTACACATGGATTTTAATAAGACTTTCAACAAGGACCCTCATAGTACACTCAATCAAAAGATTCATGGGAACCATGGTGACTTGGCAGCACGGATTCAGAATTGGCTTACCCACAGAAGGAAGAGGGTAACGGTGGAAGGGTGTATTTCTGGATGAACGTCCATAACTGGTGGTGTTCTGCAGGGATTTGTACTGGAACCTCTGCTGTTTGTGATACATGACTTGGATGAAAATGTAGATGGGTGGGTTAATAAGTCTGCAGACAGCACAAAGACCAGTGGATCTGTGGACTGTATAGAAGGCTGTCAAATGATACAGTGATAAAGATCAGTTGCAGATATGGTCTGAGAAATGGCAGATGTATTTTAATCCAGGCAAGTGAGGTGCAGCACTTTAGAAGATCAAACTTTAAGGAAAAGTATCCAGTTAATGGTAGGACCCTAAACAGCATTGATATGCAGAGGGATTTCGGGGTTCAAGTCCATAATTCCCTCAAAGAGGCCACCCCAGTGGTTGGGATGGTAAACAAGGCATATGGCATGCTTGCCTTTATTGGTCAGGGAATTGAGTACAAGAGTCAAGACATCATGTTACAGCTTTAAAAGATTTTGGTTACGCCACACTAAGAGTACTGCATGCAATTCTGGTCGCCACATTACAGGAAGGACATGGAAGCTTTGGAGAGGGTGCAGAAGAGGTTTACCAGGATGCTGCCTAGATTAGAGGGTATGAGTTATAAGGAAAGGCTAGTAAAACTCAGGTTGATTTCTCTGGAGCAGCAGAGACTGAGGGGAGACTTGATAGAAGTCTATAAAATTATGAGATGCATAGACAGGGTTGATAGTCAGAATCTTTTATCCAGAGTTGAAAATGTCTAAAACTAGGGGCATGCATTTAAGGTGAAAGGGGGAAAAAGTTCAAAGGAGAAGTGAGGGGCAAGTTGTTGCTGTGTTTTTTTACACAGTGTGGTAGGAGTCTGGAAAGGGGTGATGGTGGAGGCAGACACATTAGGGGCATATAAGGGACTTTTCGATAAGCACATGAATATGCAACGAATGGAGGGATATGGACCATGGGCAGGCAGAAGGGATTGGTTTAATATGCGTCATGTTCAGCACAACATCGTGGGCCGAAGGGCCCATTCCTGTGCTGTGTTGATCTGTGTTCTAAATGTATATAATTCCCACCTTTTCTTGTATACACAACCATATTTAAACTTTCATTCCTTCGAACCTTCTTAAAACACATTTACTTGTATTTAACATAATCATATAGTTAGCTAGAGGTGACGTTGAAATATTTAATGATTAATTAATTTAATTAACTTTAATTAATGATTTATGGTAACAAGCATATTTATATTTGTTTGGAGAAAGCACACATACCTGTAAAATCTATTAACCAGTCTCATTCTAATGGTGCTCAGGTCTGTAAGGTAGGAAACCACCATACAGTATACAGGATATGCACGAAGATCCACAGGAGCGTTAAATGGAGTTGCTATATCTATTAATAAGATGATGGGAGAGACATTAAATGAATATTTCCCGTCAGTTTTTACTGTGGACAAAGAAACGGAAGCTACAGAATACTTAGAAAACATAAAAGGTAGATAAACCTCCAAGATCTGATCATGTGTATCCCATGACAAGTGGGAAGTTAGGGAGGAAATTGCAGGGCCCCTAGCAGAAATATTTGTATCATCAATAAACACAGATGAAGTACTGGAGGACTGAAGCGAGGCTAATGTTGTGCCACTATTTAAGAAAGGTGGCAAGCAGCAGCCTGGAAACTGTAGACCTGTGAGTCTGACATTGGTGGTGGGTAAGTTGTTAGATATGATTCTGAAAGATAGCATTTACATGGATTTGGACAGGCAAGGACTGATTAGGGGCAGTCAGCATGGCTTTGTGAGAGGAAAATTGTGTCTCACAAACTTAATTGAGTTTTTAAATAAGTAACCAAAAAGACTGATTGAAGGCAGAGTGGTAAACATTATTTACACGGAGTTTAGTAAAGCCTTCGACAACGTTCCACCTGGTAGACTAATTAGTAAAGTTAGATCATATGGGATTCAGGGTGAGCTTGCAGTTGGATACAAAACTGACTTAATGGTAAGAAACAGAAGGTGGAGGCGAGGGCTGTTTTTCAGACTGGAGGCCTGTGACCAGCAGTGTCCCACAGGGATTGGTACTGGGTGCATTTTTGTCTGTCATTTATAAAACGATTTGGGTGAGGGTACAGGAGGCATGGTTAGTAAGTTTGCAGACAACACCAAAATTGGAGGTTGAGTGGACAGTGAAGGTTATCTGAGATTACAAAGAGATCTTAATCAATTGGGTCAATGGGCTGAGGAGTGGCAGATGGATTTTAATTTCGATAAATGAGAGCTATAGCATTTTGGCAATAGAAGCAAGGGCAACACTTACACAACTAAAGGTAGGGCCCTGGGTAGTCACGTAGAACAGAATGACCTCGGAGTTCAGGTACAGAACTCAGATTTCTGTTACAGGTAGACAGGATAGTTAAGGTGGCAGTTCATTGCTCAGACCTACAGGACATCGGTGAGGCCTCTTCTGGAGTACTGTGCGCATTTCTGGTCACCCCTGTTGTAGGAAGGTCATTATTAAACTGGAAAGGATTCAGAAAAGATTTACCAGGACGTTTGAGATATAGAGAGAGACTGGAATCCCTGGGAAATTTTTCATTAGAGCAAAGGAGGTTGAGGGTTGACCTAATTGAGATTTATAAAATCATGCGGGGCATAGATAAGGTGAATGGCAACAGTCTTTTCACGAGGATGAGGGAGTTCAAAACTAGAGGGCATTTTTGAAGGTGAGAGGAGAAAGATTTAAAAAGGATAGGAGGGACAAATTTTTTTACACAGTGAGTGTAATGAATGAACTGCCAGAGAAAGTGGTGGATGCAGGTACAGTTACAACATATAAAAGACATTTAGGTAAGTTTATGAACAGGAAAGGTTTAGAGAGATATGGACCAAGTGCAGGCAGGTGGGACTAGTTCAGTTTGGGAGCATGGTCGGCGCAGATTTGTTGGACTGAAGGGTCTGCTCTATGCTCCAAGCCATATGACTCTATGATAATATCCCATTCAGGTTATTTTCTGCATTAGTGAAGATAAATGGTACTGCACTGGCAACAGCGATTGTATCGCGTATCAAATATGTATCTCCAGAAAACAAATGCAGTTTGTGAACCCACCTAGTGTCACAAGGTCATCAATGCCCCTTATAATACGCTCACATTCTTCATCTCTTGATTTTTCTCCCCACTCTCCTTCTTGAGGTCTGTACAGCAGAGCTTCAAGTTCTTCCACGGTCACAGGAACACCAGCACTAGGATCATCAGGAAATTCAGCTACAATATGAACAGTAGCATAAAAAACAGTTCACTACATTTGAGATGAAAGAAAATTAAGATAATGTTTGGAAGTGTTATTGAAACTTAAGGTTTGGTTAGGGCAACTTTCATTCGCTAACCATGACCTTATTTATGTTTAAGCATGCAATTAGTTCACTACATGCCCTGCCAATAGTCTATTCAGAAGCAACAAGACAGTCAAGCCCACGCAGAATGTCTTGATTTAACATGTATAATCCAGCTCATGGTGTGAATAGATTTAGTGTGAAATAGGTTGAACAGGCAATGTTTTCAAAGATATTTTACATTGGAAATCATTCACTATATCCACGCCAGCAATACGTAAGGAAACATGTTACAGTCAAAGTTATGCACTTGAAGGAGGGGTTTTTGCAGAGCTTGGAAGATTGTGAGAACCTTTAAATATGGTGCTTATAAGTAAACTCAATTCCCATTTTTAACAGATCCAAACTTTTCATTGGAGAAAGATAAATCATTCAGCAGGAAACTTTTTTTAATTGACAGCAACGAGTTCAACAGACTCCATTCTGTCTTGTACTGGGGTCTTAAATCCCTCTTGAAGGGCAGAAAAGATCTACTTAAAAATCATTATCTGCAGCTTACAAAAATCCACTAACCTTTCAACTAAAACAAAACGTTTAAACAGTCAGGTTGTTTAAAAAAATCATTTGACCGCTTTGCATCACAGGTGGTGCAATGTAGGCTATAACATTTGAACCATTTATTCGTAATATAATAAGCAGTGCACGGGCAGATTACACCAGACTGAGATGAGACAGAGCGAATCCGCAGGGAAATCTGATTCTATGAATTGTACACAGGGCAAAAAAAGGTGATTTAAGCAAGGCTTATTACAAGAATAAACAAATATACAAAAAAAGCACAGGTATAACATTCAGCTACTTGAGCCTGTTCTACCATTCAATACGATCACGGCTGATCTGTTGCTTTCAAATTCCATATTCCCGTTTATCCTGATAATCGTGGACTCCCCCGTCTAGAAGAATCTATGATGTGGAGATGCTCGTGTTGGACTGGGGTGGACAAGGTCAGAAATCACATGACACCAGATTATAGTCCAATAGGTTTATTTGAAACCACAAACTTTCAGAGGCTCAGCCCTTCCTTCTTCAGGCGTTAGAGAGAGAGGTAGTATCAGACACAGAATTTATAACTAAAAAATCAAAGATTCACACCATTGATGAGGATGTACTAAAGAAAGCTAAGATGCTGTCAAATCTTTAATCAGCTAGAAGGTTTTAATTAATTAATATGTATATGTAAATCTCCAAATTCCTTTCAAGTTACGGTCCTGAGAAAACTAAAGGCTTTATCAAAGCAAAGAAGAGATGACATTTTAAGTCAGACATTGCATGTTAGGTGTGAAGCCTTGTTTAGAATCTGTGGAATTAGTGTGGAGTCAGACTGGTTTTATTTCTAAAGTAGGAATTTATAAAACACCATATTGACTGTCCATTAGTTGTGTGATTTTTGAACAAAGGAAAATGCATCTGCAAATATAAATTCACCCTGTAGAGTCATGTAAGTGCATGTGCATGGGTGCGGAATAGAGGGAGAGAAAAAGAGTGTGTGTCGGTTGTGCGCGCGCGTGGGGGAAGAGAGACGGCAAGAGAGAGAGACGGAGACAGTGAGAGCGAGCGAGCGAGAGCACGAGAGAGACCAAGAGCGAGAGTGAGCGTGAGAGAGACAGCGAAAGAGAGCGAGCAAGAGAGAGAGAAAGAGAGCGTGAGAGAGACAGAGAGAGCGCGCGTGGGGGGGAACAGAGAGTGTGAAAGAGAGGGATGAGAGACAGTGTGTGCGAGTGCACGCGCGCGCCGGGTGGGGGAGAGAGCACGCACGTGCGCGTTGGGTTGGGGGGGGGGGGGGGCCAAGAGAAGAGAGAGAGCGAGCGCACACGTGCGTGTGGTGGGGTGGAAGAGACAGAGCGCACACATGCGTGTTGTGGGGCGGAGGAAGACAGAGAGCGCACGTGCATGTGGGGACGAGACAGAGAGAAAGAAAGAGAGAGACAGACAGAGACAGCGCGAGTGCGGGACGGGGAGGGGGAGAGAGCGCAAGAGGGAGGGACGGGGAGACCACGAGAGAGCGCGATAGAAGGGGAGAGGGGGAGGGGGACAGAGAGGGAGAGGCTTGAGAGACTGTGTATGGAGAGAGGTCTGCATGAGTGTGTTTGTGGGAGTGAGTACGTGAGAGAGTGTATAGTGTGTTGTGGTCACCTGTCGTGCGGCATGAACCAAGATCCCGGTTGAGGGTGTCCTCATGGGTACCGAGCCTGGCTATCAGCCTCTGTCGGCAACTCTGCGTCATTGTGTATCCCGAAGTCCACCTTGGAGGACGTTTACCTGAAGATCCGAGGTCAAATGTCCTTCAATGCTGAAGTGTTTCCCCACTGGGAAGGAACATTCTTGTTTTACGATTATTGTGCGGTGTCCATTCATCCGTTGTTGTCTCATGCTTGGACACACGCACTTTCATCAGGGATGGACACCTCAGCGCATCGCTCTACCTCATGTCTACAGATAACCTCACAATGCTGCACTTCTCCAACTTCCATCCGAAACACATTAAATCAGCCATCCCCTACAGACAAACCCTGTGCATATACGGAATCTGTTTTGATGAGGAGGAATGAGAAGGACACCTGAACATGTCGAAGGACGCCTTCACTGGAACAGAATACAATGCTCAACTCATCGATTGCCAGTTCCAGCATGCCACAGCGAAAAACCATAATGACATCTTCAGAAGACAGACACAGGACATGTCCAACTGAGTGCCCTTCATCGTTCAGTACTTCCCGGGAGCAGAGAAACTACATCATGTTCTTTGCAGCCTTCAACACATTATCCATGTTGCACGACAGGTGACACCCCCACCCACCACCGCCACCGCACACACACACTCACTCACTCACTCCCCACCCCTCACACTCACACAAACGTGAATCTATGGGGTGAATTAGTAGTTGCAGATACGTTTTATTTTGTTCAAAAAGCTCACAATTTATGGACAGTCAGTCAATGTGGCGTTTTATCAATCCCTACGTTAGAAATAAAACCAAGCTGACTCCAAACTAAACCACAAATTCTAAAAAAGGCCTCACACCTAACACGCATTATCTGACCTATAATGCCACCTCTTCTTTACATGGATAAAACCTTTAGTTCTCTCATGACCATGACTTCAAAGGAATTTGGGGACTTACATATACACGTTAATCAATTAAAACCTTCTAACTGATTAAAAATTTGACATCACCTTAGGTTTGTTTAGCACATCCTCATCAGCCGTGTGATCCTTTGATCTTTTACTCATAAATTCTGCGTCTGATACTACCTCTCTCACTAAAGCTTGTGTTTTCAAGTAAATCCGTTGGACTATACCTTGTGTTGTATGAGTTCTGACCTAGACAAATCTGTTCACATCTTAAAAATATTCACTGACCCCCTATCTCCATCTCAGTCTGAAGCAGTGTTCCAAATTCACATAATGCTCAAAAAAAATTGTCAATCTATCCTGAAAGAGAGGTCCATAATTTTAAGTGTCCCTTGGTTCTGATCTAACATACTTTGTCAAGATCATTCATATAACATAATGAAGGGAATAGATAAGGTGGAGGCAGGGAGGTTGTTTCCACTAGCAGGTGAAACTAGGACTAGAGGGCATCGCCTCAAAATAAAGGGTAGCAGATGTAGGACTGAGGTCAGGAGGAACTTCTTCACCCAAAGGGTTGTGAATCTGTGGAATTCCCTGCCCAGTGAAGCGGTTGAAGCTACCTCGCTGAATGCAATTAAGGCAAGGCTACATAAATTTTCGAATGGTAAAGGAATTAAGGGTTATGGTGCGCGGGCAGGTAAGTGGAGCTGAGTCTTAAAAAGATCAGCCATGATCTTATTGAATGGCGGGGCAAGCTCGAGGCTGCCGGATGGCTTATCCTGCTCCTAGTTCTTATGTTCAGCATCTTATACACTTCAATAAAATCACTTTTCACTCTTCTAAACTCCAGTGGAGACAAGCCTATCCTCATGAGACATCCCACTCATTGCTGATATCAAGCTAGTAAACCTCTTCTGAACCACGTTCCTCAAATAAAGAGGCCAAAAGTGCTCACAGTATTCAGGATGTACTCACACCAATGCCCCCTATGACCAAAGGATACCATCTGCACTTTTATGTTCAACTCCTCTCACAACACAGGATAGGACCCCATTTGTCTTCTTGATTATACGCCGTACCTGCATACTAACCTTTTGTAACTCATGCATCAGAACCCCTAAATCTCTGCATCTTGAAGTTCTGCAGTCATTCTCTGATTAAGAAATACTTTTCTCTTATTCCTCTTACCCAAGTGAACAAGTTCACATTTTTCCCCACATTATACTATATGCAAGGTTTTTGTCCATTCGCTTAAGCTATCTATATCCACGTGCAACTTCCTTTTGCCTTCTTCACTGTATACCTTCCTACCTATCTTGGTGTCACTTACAAATTCAATTTTCACACCTTCATCTAAGTTACTGATGTAAATTGTTAAAAAGTTGAAGCCCCAACAGACATCTGCCAGACTCCATTCGTAGCAAGCTTAGTCTATGATTGGCAAGATAAGTAGTGGAAGAGCAAATGAAATGTGTGGGGTGTAAAGTTGTTCTTTTATGAGCAGCTGTTTATCGAGGCTGTGTCTCAAAATCAGCTAATTTTGAAGAACTTAAGTTTTTAAAGCAACATAGCAGAAGTAAATGAGTTTAAAATAAATAAGAGTCACTTTTGTAAGCAGAATTCAATCTAATTTAACAGGTGGAATTGCAGAAAGGAAGACAAAATGGAGTCCACATGATAGCTATATTGTACACGTGAATGTACAGAGGGTGATTAATAAGATTGGTAACTTATAGGTGCAGATTCGCCATATGAATCCATGATGTTGTGGTAATACAGAGACGTGGTGCAAGGAAAGGCAGAACTGGATGTTAAATATTCCTAGTTACAAGATCCTCCGAAAAGCTTGGAAAGCAAAAATAGGAAGGATTGCATTACTGGTTAAGGACATTATTATAGTGCTACAGAAAGAGGACATCCCAGACAACAACCGAGTCAATTTGCCTTATAACTAAGGAATATGGAGGAGGTAGCTCCACTGGTTGGTTTATACTGTGGGCCTACTAATGGGTGGGATCTGGAATGATAAATCTTCAAAAAATTAAAGAAGTGTCAACATCAAAGAGTAGTTATAACAAGTAGTTATTTCTCTCTCAGTACATAGTTACAGATAAGGATGAGACTGATCCTTGTGTGAAAGAAGGCTAATTACAATACTATTGGGCAGGAACTGGAGAAATTAAATTGAGAGCAGGCGTTTGAGGGTAAATCCACATCTGACAGTAGAATCTTTTAAAGGCTAGTTGATTAGAATTCAGGATCAGCATGCTCCTGCGAAAGACAGGAATCGCAAGATTCGGGGACGCTGGAGGAAAGAAATATTGAAAGTTTATTCAAAAAGAAAATAGAAACATATGTATAGTTTAGGAAACACATCAGACAAGACCCTGGAGGAAAATAAATTAAACAAGAAAGAACACAAACAAGGAATTAGGAGGGTTAAAAGTTTGTGCATTTGGGCAGTATTGACATTTTTGTCTTTTATTCCCCCAAACGTTATTACAATGTCACTATAAAATGTTTGGCTGTGTTTCAAAAGTTACAATTATATCAAGAGGTGGTTCTGAGTTCATACTTTGATTAACTATTATACTAATTCAATTTAAAAAAAAAGCTTTTGATGTTTTTAAATCTACCTGTTCAGAGATGTTACACTCTTCTGGAGCAGGTGGAACTTGAACCCACATCTCCTGTCTCAGAGGTAGGGAACACAATCGCTGTATTGCCAGATCTTTTTAAAACAAGCTTCTATGCAGACTGCAGAAATTGCCACAAGTGCTTAATTTCTTAAAAGTTTGCATTTCACCTGTGGGGGACTTTTCCACCACCAAGTATGTACAAGCTGGATCTTTATTATATCATTAGAAAGTTTTTCTTCCCCGCCCTGCCCCCCCCCCCCCCCCCCCACTTCATATGGTTGAAATTTGCCTTACCCCATCTTATATTTGTCATGCTCAACAGCTCTAAACCCTCCAAAATATCAAATTAGTATTGACTTTACTTCTGTGAAGTATCTTGGGGTCTTTTACTCTGTTAAATGTATTGAAAATATATAGTAGAGATCATTAATAAGCTGGTAGATATGTTGGCATTAATTTTCCAAAATTCACTTGATTCTTGAAAGGTTTCATCGGCTTAGAATGTACACAGTCTATTCAGGGAAGGAGGCAGAAAAAAGGAAACTATAGGCCAGTGAGCTTGACTTCTTGGTGCTTATATCTGGGCACTCAGAACACTTGAAGAAATCAGAAAGGCTTTAGTATCATTTAATGAAAAATATATCATATTTAACCAATTTACAGGCGTTTTTGAAGTAGTAATGCGCTATGAATAAAGGGAAGCCTGTAGACAAGTGTGCTTAGATTTGCAGAAAGCTTTTGACAAGATGCCACATAAAAGGTACAAAGCAGGAGCTCATGGAGTAGAGAGTAATATTTTAGTATGGATAGAAGATTGGCTGGCTGGTAGAAAACACCGTATGCATGGATGTTTCTTTTCCCCAAATGGAAGGATGTGCGAGAGCCACAGATATTAGTTTTTATCAACGGCTTAGATGAGGGACACAAAGACTGGCAGCTAAATTTGCAGAAGGTACAAAGACAGGAACATAAAGAAGTTGCAATTGAATATAAATGGGTTGGGTGAGTGGACAAAAATAATGTTCAACAGCTCTGAAAGATGGAGTATGATGTGAGAAAATATGAATTTGTTCACTTTGACTACAGAGTTTCAAGATGCGCAGGAATCTAGGTGTTCTAGTCCACAAGTCACAAAAAGTTAACATGAAGTAAACATGAAGGCTAGTGGAATGCTATATTTTAATGAGGAAATGATAAAGTAATCATGATAAGCTTCAGTCATACAAGGCACTGGGGAGACATCTCAAATACGGTGTGTCGATTTGGTTGTTTTATTTCACAAGCAATGTAAATGCATTGATAACAGTGCAAAGGAAGTTTGCTAGATTGACACCTAGCATGAGGAAAGGTTGAGCCCAGCTTGTTTCCACTCGAGAGACCGGTGATTTAATTGATGTATATAAAATTATGAATTATCCTGACAATAGCAATCTAGACATGGAGAGGATGCTTCTTCTTGTAGGTTAGTCTGAACTAGGGGTCACTTTTTTCGGAGAGATGAAGAAAAACTTTTTCTCTCAGAGGTGAGATACTTTGGAATTCTGTCACAGAAGGTAATGGAGACAGGGATGTTAATTATTTTCAAGGCTGGGTAGCTTTATTCCCTTAACTAGCAAGAAACAAAGGTCATCAGAGGTAGATGAGAACATGGAATTCAAATCAAGTAGATCTGCCTTGATCTAATTGAATGGCAGAGCAGGCTCAACTGACTAAAATCTGCTCCTAATTTGTATCAGAGATAAAAGGTACTGCAGATGCTGGAGAATCCGAGATAGCAAGCATGGGGCTGGATGAACACAGCAGGTCAAGCAGCATCATAGGAGCAGGAAAACTTGACGTTTCGGGCCTAAACCCTTCATTTCTGATGAAGGGTTT
>JAHRHZ010000061.1:14882420-14893841 GCA_024137785.1 Ginglymostoma cirratum | reverse complement strand
TGCTTGACCTGCTGTGTTCATCCAGCCCCATGCTTGCTATCTCTGCTCCTAATTTGTTTGCTTATAAGTTGTTTTATTTTATGTGCTGACATGCCTACTAATACTTTATATCCACTTATGAAAATATAGTCCACCGGAACATGGAGCATGCCTCATTGCTGGATGAGAAAATTAAATTGAAGTCCTGCTTTCCCTTTTGGGAATATGCCATGAGAAAGGAGAGCAGAGGTGTTGTACAAAATATTTATCTTTCAATAAATGCCAATAAAAATAATTTATCTCACCATTGACAGGACCTTACCTTTTCTTGTGCATATTGCAGAGAAGACCAGCACATTTGCCATCCCTAACTGCCTTTGAACTGAGTGTAGGGGGCAGTGGATAACCATATTGCTCCGAGACTGGAGTTGCACATAGACCAGACTAGCTAAGGACAGGTTTCCTTCCCAAAAGCACATGAGAGAACCAGATGATTTTCCAACGGTTTTATAGTTACCATAAGAATAACTTTTTATATTCTATATGTATTTACTGAAACTAAGTTCTACCAGATTGCATGATTTGAACCAGCTTGGGCTCTGGATTGGTAGTCTATTGACATTAGCACTACACCACTGCCTTCCCCTCTGCAAACTGCATAGTACATTTGGTTCATTTTACTTAGACTGTAGATTGTTTGCCAAAAGAAAATATTAACAGTTTAGCTACAAAATAGCATCACCCTGAAATTGATCAATGTTACCTGCAATGGAACTAAAACTCAAATAATTTTGTGTAGATTTGCACTCATTTTGGACAAAGTACTTCAGCTGCTCACCATTTTCAGGAATAGGTTCCATGTCCCAAGGACTGAGCCTTTCAATTTCATTGTTCTCCCAGCTGCAGGGACAAAGGAAAAGAGAGACAAATTATTAATCCTAGATTCTGGTATATCCTAATGATTTAGGAATCTCAATTCACCCCGTTAAGTGCAAAAATATAGTAATGGAGGATGCATATTCAAATCCCATTCCAAGATTTGAACACATAAGTAATTGCTTTTCAGTATGACGTGAAGGAAGTACGACTTAGCCTGAAGTTGTCAATTTTGGATGAAACATTTAACCACGATTTTTCAATGGCAGGAGATTCTCTCAATATTGTGGCCAACATTCATTCATCAACTAAAATAACCAAAACTAGTTCTGAAAAGTTCCGAAGAAGGGTCATTGAACCAGAAACCCTAACATTGATTTCTCTCCACTGCCTGATCTGTTGAGATTTTTCAGTGACTTCTGTTTTTGTTACAGATTTCCAACATCTGCAGGTCTTTTGGCTTTTTGACCAAAACAAGTAACTGGCTGTTTATCTTTCCAAGAGTTTTGTGACCTTACTGTGCACAAATTGCAACTGCACTGCCTACTTAAGGGATTATACGTAAATAGTAATGGTGGCACAGGTGGCAGCTGGTGGAAGGAACCATTAGTATTTCTTCCATGATCTTAGTACATTAACTGAATTCCAATGAGAGAGTGACAGGATTTTGTTTGATATTCATAACTATTTAAAATAAAATATCTATCTCAACCTGATTCATAGGAAGCAAAAAGGCAAAGGAACTTACATGGCTCATGCTCCTCTCTGTAGTTTGTTAGAGAGTGGCTAAAGCCTGAATGTAGGCAGTCTGCACTCTCACAGGGAATTATTTAGACCATTAGAACCAGAGAAAGGAGGAAAATGAAAGAGAATGAACGTCAAATTTACAACTCAAAAAGCTACATCAGAATAAAAAAAAGTTGGCTTAACCAAATACCAAACATTCTGTTTTGCATGCAACGTAATTCAAATAAGTTTGAGGGCTTCAATCAGAAACTTCAAAATACTCACCACACAAATGCAATGGAAGTGACAATGGTTGAAGGAACAAGTGTTTGGTTCCAGTGGTTGAATCTAAGTCAATTGAGGTAAATAAAGTGCCCTAAGACACAATATTTCTTTAAAAGGCACAGTATAAAATCAAGCATTTATAATGGATTGAAAAGGTTACTTCTCTTTTACTTGTGCAAGTTCAGGCAACTTCAACCCTGTTTAATATAGGGTCACATAAACTAGCTACAAATCAGTTCAGGTCACTATTAAGTATGAATCTTAGAGGGATAATAAAATACATGCTGCTCGTTGGCAGTGTTTTCCCAGAACTGAACATAAAAGCACAATAGAAGCAGAAACTGGTCAACAGGGTCATTAAGCTGGCTATATACACTACTTAGCATGATCATGGGTGATCCTAGACTACAAATCCACCTTCTACATTATCCCCATTTGCCTTAATTCCCTTGGAGTTCACAAGTCTGCTGGCTGCCTTGAATACTATATTACTCAATGACTGAACATCAGCAGCCATCTGGGGTCAAAATTCCAAAGATAAAGACAAATATCTCAGTGAAGAAAGTTCCCTTCATCTTGTCCAAAATAACAATACTTAATTTGTGACTTTGCAAATAAAAGAAACAGTTTCTCTGCATTTCCTCTGTCAAGCACTCTTCTACTTATTCAGCTATCTGAATGATGGCAAGACCGACCAATAGCGCCACAATCTTCATCACTGGTAGGGACGACGACTGGTCCTGGATTCATCTTAGCCAGAACAGCAATCAAACCCATGCACTGGCACCAATCTGAGCCAAATGGACTGTGCAACCAACTGGCTCTAAAAGGAGTCCGAGTTCGAGTGGCAAGATGCACTTTTCCATGCACATTGTAGTCCATAACTAGTGATGGTAGAGGCTCAGATTTTCTTTTCATCACCTGGTTCATCAGGAATCTCTCCCACTTTTGCAGGTGTAGTTGGAGCCATGGTGCAAGAGCCTCCAAATTGATACTCTGGTTGGCCATGTTTTGAACACACTTTATTTCACCATCAAGACTTCAAGTGGTACCTGAACTCTCAGCTTCTGGCTCAGAGGCAAGAGTGTGATTATTATTTTTACAAGATTTCAAGACATTTAAGAATTTTATATTTCAATGAGATCATCTCTTATTATTCTGAATTCCAAAATGTATGCAACAACTTTCTCTCATCCCAGTAATCAATCTAGTGAATCTTCTGTTGCATCCCCTCTGAAGGGAAATATACCTATTAGGCACAAAAATCAAATCTGTACAGTGCTCCAGCTCCAACTGTGCATCCGTAGCAGAACGTACTATTATGTTCCAAATCTCTTAAAAGGCCAACCAACTTCTACCTACCTGCTTGTTGTATTTGTATGCAATTTTATGCTCCTTGAACAGATATTCAAGGAGCATGATCCTACAAAGATATCTCATATTTTAATATCAGTTATTAGCCATAATATCAAAATTGCTCCAATGCATGCACAGATACGATGAGCGTTTATGACAAGGGGCAAGGAGGAAGTGGAGGTGAAGGCTGGCAAAGCAGGGAGGCACAAATCACAAAAAGCAAGTACCCCAATTTAGCAGGTAATAAGGAAGGCAAATGAAATGTTGGCTTTTATTTCAAATGAAATCTTGCTAAAATTATACAAAGAACTAGATAGATCAGGGCTGGGATACATAACAGTTTTGGTCCCTTTATCTAAGGAAAGCTATACTAACATTGGAGGCAGTCCGGAGAAGGTTCATTCGGTTGATCCCAAGTAGGGAGGGATTTTATGAGAAGAGATTGAGTCTGCACTCATTGGAGTTTAGAAGAACGGGAGAGGTGACCGTATTGAAATATACAAGATTCCTAGGACATTTGGCATGGTTGATATGGAGAGCTTGCTTCCTCTTTTGGGAGGGTTTAGGACCAAAGGGTGTAAAGACCACATCTTTTTGTTTTTATGCTTTTTAAAGTGTGGGATGAAATGAGGAAACACTAGTGTTTTGCAGGATTACCAAATGTTCTGAAGAACAACTAAGCTGTAACCTGACATTCATGGCAAGTATCAGGTAAATAGCTGTTTGATCAAGCAGGGTTGGGGACAAACTGGAACTGAGGGATTGCGTACAGATGCAGCTGGGTGGAGATACGAAGTTCATTGATAATTGGTCGCTAGTCCATAGACCAATGACAAAAGCCAGCTGCAACCCTGTGCTTAGGTCTCGGTAACTGAACAGCTTAGGGCTGGGAAAAAGCAGCTGAGGAACACTGTTCTCTGGAGTCAAAAACAGCTTTAAACCTGAAGAAAACCAATGTATTGTGTATTTAGCAGTTGTTGTAAGCTGCGACACATAATTGCTAAGTCAGAAACCACTTTGTCTCTTGAAAACCAGCAGAAACATCTAGAGAAAGACAGCTGAAAAGCAATGTTCTAACCAGCATAAGAATCATAAGGATCGTCTCAGCAACCCATCAACAGGAACTACCAAAGTGCCTTTGCAGTTTTCCTCCATCCATCATCCATGTTTCCCTGTCTGTTTGGGTGCACGCACATGTGTGTAATGGGCAGTTTAAATGGGATTAGAGTTTTGATTTGTAGTATTATATGTGAATGTTTTCCAACTATTTAGCTGCATCTAGAGTCTAATTACTTGCAATAAATTGTAGTTCTTGTTAAGTACAGAAGCCTGGTCTGTGCTTTCTGTCAAGCTGTGTTTGGAAAGGAGGTAAATTGGAGCATTTTTTGTACTTATTTTAAAATCTTTAACTTTTAAACTCTGGGAATAGTGAACTTAACTTCTAGTATGATATCAAGTTGTGACAACAGCATAATCCTGGTTAGAGCTGAGGAGATGAGGAGGAATTTCTACTGAGTAGTGAATCCGTGGAACTTTTTTTTAAACCAGAGTGCTTTTGAGACCAGGTCGTCAGATATATTCAAGGTCAATATGGATAGATTTTAATTATTAAGGGAATCAAGGATTATGGGAGAAGGCTAGAAAATGGGAGTTCAGAATTATCAGATCAGCCATGATCTCATTGAGTGGCATAGCAGGCACGACGGGCCTCACAGCCTAATCCTGCACCTTGGTCTCATGATTTTATGGGTAGTGACTGCTTACACTCTCTGGTCACGAGCTCTGCATTGGACACATGCCAGACGTACCTCCAATTCATTTAAAATACAGTTACCCATGTTAAGCCTGCATTTCGGGATGCACTGCCACCTTTCACTAAAATGCTGCTGCTAGGCCGTTTTTGCACGTAAGAACAAGTACCTAACTCATGCACTGGAGCACAGTGCACCTTGGGTCCTGGGCTTACTTTCTTAGTACTCACTGATTTTACGTTTACTCAGCTGCTCTCGGCATCCCTGCCTTGCCTAGCCTTTCAGTTCAGGCACAAAGCCAAACAGCATATCATATTTGTCAGTAGTGCTCAATCAAGGGGGTGGGCATGCTTTTGTACAGCACAATATCAATCTTACACATACAGTAAACACACAATGTATTTCAACCAAATGGCCATGTCTCAAAATATAAAGGGAGTAGTCCTCAGTTAAGGAGGACTGATGTCAATCAGGGAGTCCACCACAGTCTTAGAATCATAGAATCCCTACAGTGTGGAGCAGGCCATTTGGTTCCATCAAATCCAAGGAGGGTAGAATCAAACCCAGGTCCGTGGTGCTGTGAGGCAGCAATGCAAACCACTGAGTCACTGTGCCACTCCTAGTCAGTCACGGACAGCTTCTGATCTCAATCCACAGGCCTCATTCAGCCTCTTGGGGCAGTCAGAGTCAGGGGTTACTTATCACAACAGTCTGGGGAGTCAGCCCTACAGGTCCATTGCAAGCATTCTTGGGATTAGTGGTCAGTCAGTCAGAGAGCTGCAGAGAGATCAAAATTTACAGAAGACACAGGTATGGAACTATTGTGAACTGGGAGGAGGGCAATGACGGACTTCAAAGCAGCGTACAGATTGATGGAATGGGCAAATGTTTAGCAGATGAAATTTCATGTTGAGAAATAAAAAGTAACCCATTTTCGTAGTATAATGGAAGGCAATACAATCTAAAAGTCATAATCTAAGTGGGGGGGTGTAAGAGCAGAGGCAAGGATTATATTTATACAAATCAGAAGACAGCAGGGCACTTTGAGATATCAGTTAAATAGGCATACAGAATCTTAGACTTTGTAAATGGAGGCATAGACTGCATATTCAAGGAAACTAGAATGAACCTTTTAAAAATAACAATTCAGCTTCAAGTGGAGTATTATGACTAATTCTGGAAACCATACTTTTGGAAGGATATGAAGGTTCATAGACACAGCACAGAAAAGATTTTAGAAACTGGTTTCAGGAATGAGAAACCTCAAACACAGCGAAAGACTGTAGGAGTTCAGGGGTCATTCTCCTCAGAGAACAGAACACATTTTTGATAGGAGATTTTTTTGGGAGTTTAAAACAATCTGGAGTGGATAGTATTATGATGCTAATACTGGACAAGTTAGATCCCAGAATGAAACTTGGCTTCACATACTTCATAGATTCGTTTTATTTGTTTTAGTAAGTTAATGTCAATCACAGACATTTTCTCTTGAGGCTTCAGACTTTCTTGAGCATCGAAACAGAAGTATATTACAAAGAAAAACAAACGAAAAACATGCCAAACTATATAAAGAGATAACAAGCATGGAGCTGGATGAACACAGCAGGTCAAGCAGCATCATAGGAGCAGGAAAACTTGACGTTTCGGGCCTAAACCTTCCCAAACTATATAAATATTGAAGACAGTTAGCCAGATATGAAACACAGAGCAAAATAATGTTTCAATCTGTTCCCAACAACATCTATTAGAGACTGAAATCCAGAGAATCTCTCAAAATCTCAAAGTTTTAGGGTGCTACCTAACCCACACTTAACAGTTTCTTGGCCTTGGACTATGGAGACAATTCAATAACTCTCTTCCAAATCTGTCGACATGACCTTCTTCTCAAAACTGAGAGCAGTTACAGTTTTAATAATCTGCACATTTCCAATCAAACACTCCTGGTTTGGAAGTTTTACAAAGTACATTTCTGCTGAGGTAACTGCTCTGAACTGTTCTTTGGGGAGAGAAATTAATCTTACTTCTGAACTCAACAGTGGTGCTTTGTGCTGAATTGATAAACTTGTTCATCCTAGATATTTCTGAACTAAAAACAAAGCTAATGGCCCTACATGTTTACTCTACCTGTCATAAAAACCATACTGTATACACATGGTTCCATCAAGACCACAGGAATTTGCAGTCACCACCTCTGTGACAGGTACAGGATTATGTCATTATTTGGAAGGGCTCTGACCTTTTTTCTAAAGAAAACTTTTCACAGCAGTAACCAGCACCCATCTGCCATTATTTTGAAAATTCACATTCCAAAACTGATATTAGTTTGTACAGAAACGGTACACATTTCATTACAATAGACAGAAACTGCTCCTATTAATAGAAGAAATTAGATTTCAAGGTGATTAGTAACATAAACAATATACGCTTTTTTTTAAAAAAACAAAATGCGGTCAGAATTTGGAATACACTATGGAAGAGTAGCGAGGCAGATTCAATCACACCTTTCAAAACAACTGTAAAGGCATACAGGAGAAAAACAAAATTACTGGGCTATAGGGCAAGACTAAGGATTGGGATTAGTAACTATACTCTTGTACAACTGACACAGAAATGACAAACTTAATGATTACAGCACAAAAGGAGGTCAATTATTCCATACATTCCCTACTACATCTGTAGCTTGACTGCTGCTGAGCATTAAGCAGACATTTATCGAATACTTACTGCTTATTTTATCACAGATGTTGACAGTCAATTAAGTGTTTATAAAAATTATCGCTGTAAATCTAATACACAATTTATAGTGTTCATATATGGTTGCTCTGAACTTACCGAACAGTGTAACACTGGAAATGGCTATCTGGATATGCTGGCTGGAATGGTTCTTGACTTAAGGCTGTCCCAAACCACCAAACATCATCTATTATCGACCGAAATTTGTCACCTGCAGCAACAGAATAAATATGAAAGATAATTAATGATTTGAATGGTGTGAAAGCTATCTAAGTTCAGAATAGCTTTCAATACGCAATGATTGACAATAACATGCAACAAAAGTTCTCAATGGAGAAACAGATGACTTGTACTAATGTTATTTTCCTGTAAGCGACAGATTCCCACAGCCAAAAGAAGAACAATTGAAGAGAATGTCACAGAAAATGCACCAATTGTTCAAGAGGTAGCCTGGCTGAAAACTGAGCTGGTTAGAAGGGGCACAGTATGTATCAAAGAGGACATCACTTTGTCCAAAAGTATTATTAGATTGACCTTCAGGATAATGATATTGAACCCAGCAGAGATGCTAAAATCTAACAAATTGTACTTTGTGTACCATTTCACCATATTATAACCACTATAATTTCATAATTTCCATTCTTTGGATGCAATCGCAACTCTACAACCATAAAATGCCCAGCTAAGAACAAAATGACAGAAGTATTGTTCAATACCATTGACAATTCATAAAATACACAGTGGGTCTACTGAATTAATAGAATGTGTCCATAACTGTGACATTCTGATGAACAATGAAACTGGAGGAAATAATGTGAAGAACAGTGAAGTACACTGCATCACGTATGAAAGTTATGGAGCTACTCTCAAGCCCATCTTTCAGACAAGTGTCAAATAACTGCGGTGAGTGACCTCAGAATAATAAGAACATAAAAACTAGGAGCAGGAGTAGGCCGTCCGGCCCTTCGAGCCTGCTCCGCCGTTCAATAAGATAATAGCTGATCTTTTCGTGGACTCAGATCCACTTACACGCGCTCTCACCGTATGTCTATATTCCTTTATTGTTCAAGAAAAAGCTACCTTAGCTTTAAAAACGTATACTGAAGTAGCGTCAACTACTTCACTGGGCAAGGAATTCCACAGATTAACAACCCTCTGGGTGAAGAATTTCCTTCTCAATTCAGTCCTAAAACTGCTCCCTCTAATCTTGAGGCTATGCCCTCTTGTCCTCGCTGCACCTGCCAGTGGAAACATCCTTTCTACTTCTATCTGATCTATTCCCTTCATAATTTTATATGTTTCTATAAGATTTCCCCCCTCAACCTTCTGAATTCCAATGAATATAATCCCAATCTACTCAGTCTCTCCTCATAAGCCAACCCCCTCAACTCCAGAATCAACCGAGTGAACTTCCTCTGCACCCCTCCAGTGCCAGTACATCCTTTCTCAAGTAAGGAGACCAAAACTGCACACAGTACTCCAGGTGTGGCTTCACCAGCACCTTGTACAGCTGCAACATAACCTCTCTGCTTTTAAACTCAATCCCTTTAGCAATGAAGGACAAACTTTCATTTGCCTTCCTAATTACTTGTTGTACCTGCAGACCAACCTTCTGTGATTCATGCACAAGGACACCCAGGTCCCTCT
This sequence comes from Ginglymostoma cirratum, assembly GCA_024137785.1. Classification (NCBI taxonomy): domain Eukaryota; kingdom Metazoa; phylum Chordata; class Chondrichthyes; order Orectolobiformes; family Ginglymostomatidae; genus Ginglymostoma; species Ginglymostoma cirratum. The sequence continues at coordinate 14,884,488 of JAHRHZ010000061.1, read as the reverse complement.
GCATAGCAGCATGCTGCAACATTTTACCATTCAAGTAATAATCCTTTTTACTATTACTCCTACCAAAATGTATAACTTCACATTTATTTACATTGTATTCCACCTGCCAGACCTTTGCCCACTCACTCAAAGTGTCTACGTTCCTCTGCAAAGTTTCACAGTCCTCTGCACACTTTGCTCTGCCACTCATCTTAGTGTCATCTGCAAACTTTGACGCCTTACACGTGGTCCCCGATTCCAAATCATCAATGTAAATTATAAATAATTGCATTCCCAACACTGATCCCTGAGGCACACCATTAGTCACTGATTGCCAGCCAGAATAGCACTCATTTATCCCCACTCTTTGCTTCCTGTTAGTCAACCAATCCTCTATCCACGCTAATACTTTACCCCTAACGCCATGTATTCTTATCTTATGCACCAGCCTCTTGTGCGGCACCTTATTGAAGGCCTTTTGGAAATCCAGGTACACCACATCCACTGGGTCCCCATTGTCCACCCTGCTCGTAATGTCTTCATAGAATTCCAAAAGATTTGTCAAGCATGACTTGCACTTCATGAACCCATGCTGCGTCTGCCCAAGGGGACAATTTCTATCGAGATGCCTTGCTATTTCTTCCTTGATAATAGACTCAAGCATCCTCCCCGCTACAGAGGTTAAGCTAACCGGTCTATAATTCCCCATCTTTTGTCTATCTCCCTTTTTAAACAGTGGCGTCACATTTGCTGTTTTCCAATCTGCTGGGGCTACCCCAGAGTCCAGCGAATTTTGGAAAATTACCACCAGTGCACCTGCTATTTCTCCTGCCATCTCTTTTAGTCCCCTGGGATGCATTCCATCAGGGCCAGGAGACTTATCAATCCTTAGCTCCATTAGCTTGCCCAACACTACCTCTTCCATAATAATGATTGTTTCCAGGTCCTCACCTACCTTCGTCTCTTTGTCAATTACTGGCATAATAATAAAATTGAGATTTTAAAAAATATTTTTAAGATTTTTAGCTTCAGTTTCTTTTAGAAATTGAAAATTTAAACTTGGAATCATAATGAATTAAAACTTACCAGCTTTCCAATTCCTCTCCCTTGCTTCATCATAAAACTGACGTAATACAAGAAAATCAATTACATCAGGCATGTCATGGTATCTGAAAAACAGAACAGTATATAACTGATCAATGAAGCACAATAAATACATGTGATATGGGCAGCGCTCAACTAAAATTGGGGCTAAATGGAGTAGAGTGAAAGACATCTTGTTTTGCATCTGACAGGATCTGAAAAACAATAATTATGCAATTAGGAACAGGAGTAAGCCACTCATTTTCAAGCTGCTCCATCATCCAATAAGATCATGTCTGACCTAATTACTTCATATCCTGCACCCCTCCCCCCGCAACCTTTCATTCCCTACTTTATCCAGACCTCATGTCCCTCTACTTTAAAAGTATTCAAACTCCCTGCTTTTACTGTAATGTTCACCACCTTTTGGGAAAAGAGGTCAACAGTCTTTTAACCCTTGAGAGAAAAAAAATTCCCCTATCTCTGCTTTAAATGGGCAACCACTAATTATGGATTATTTCACAACTGGAAACATCCTTTCCACATCCACCCTTCAGGATCTTGTGTTTCAATCACATTACCCTCTTAACCTACTGAACTTTTACAAGTCTGGCCTATCCTCAAGACATTTCAAGTAGTAGTCAGGTAAACCTTCAGATGTGGTCTCTCTAACGCCCAATGCAACTGAAGCATAACCAGCCCTAACTTATATCAACTTCCTCTTACAATAAACAATAACATTCTATTGACTTTCCTAATTACTTGATGTACCTGCAAAATGAGGCCCCCAGCACTGATTCCTGTGGCACACCATTGATTATATCTTGTCAACCAGAAATTGACCTATATTTACATCTGAGATAAAAGGTACTGCAGATGCTGGAGAATCCGAGATAACAAGCATGGGGCTGGATGAGCACAGCAGGTCAAGCAGCATCATAGGAGCAGGAAAACTTGACGTTTCGGGCCTAAACCCTTCATCAGAAATGCATTTCTGATGAAGGGT
>JAHRHZ010000061.1:14854312-14882020 GCA_024137785.1 Ginglymostoma cirratum | reverse complement strand
AGGGTTTAGGCCCGAAACGTCAAGTTTTCCTGCTCCTATGATGCTGCTTGACCTGCTGTGCTCTATATTTACATCTGTTCTTTATTTCCCATATCTAGCCAATCTTCTATGCATGCCTTTTATTCTAAGCAATAATCTATGATGAGACACTTATCAAATGCCTTCTGGAAATCTGAGCACAGTACATTCATTGGTTTCCCTTTGTCAACAGCATGCATTTCCTCAAAAATGTCAACAAATTATGCCTCTTACTAAACCACGAACTTCTATAACTCATCTCCAGTAACAGCTTTAACATCATCTCTTTGACAGATGTTAAATCAAATACAAGTGGTAAAATTTACATATAGTTCAATGAAAAGTAACAACTTGTAATAAATTAGAGGTATCATTAACTTCAGCTAAAGCACTCAAACAAGTAGATTTTACACATAAATAACATGTTGGTGAACTATTATACCAAACCAATGATCTGGATTTTGTGGTAGGACTGCAAAGGCTAGCAATACTCACTGTTACTACAGAACAAATCATACAATAGTTTTCCAAGTCTGTATATGTTCAGTTAAACACCGAAATCAAGAAGTTATTGTGCAATTTCCCTACTTTTCCACAAATGTTGTGTTCCACACTGGTATGTCACTAAAATATTAAAAGATATGAAGGGAATGCAGCTGTAGTGCTTTATTGCTGGAAGGTCAAGAAATACTCCAGGAGAAGTTAGACTTAAATGACCAAGGTTTAACTTGAAGTGAATTCTTAACACACAAATGAACAGGAAAATGCCATTACAGTCCTCAACCTTGCTCTGCTACTCAATACAATCATGGCCTCAACACTACATTCCTGCCATCCCTACTATTCCATGATTGCCTTGTTAATCAAGAATCTACCTACCGTGGCCTTAAAAAGATTCAATAATCACGCCTCCGTCACTCCCTGGGAAAGACAGTTGCAAAGATCTGTGACTCTTCAAGAGAAAATAAATTCTCATCTTCATATTAAATAAGTCACTTCTTATTTTTAAATTATGTCCCTTTGTTGGGTTCCCTGATTCTAAAGTGATTGTGTGGTTCACAATTGCGTATCCTGAAAGGGGAACTCCTAAAGGTGACATCGAAGAGCTACCATCCACGAAGAGGGTAAGATCCGGTGTGGAAGAGAACAGGGTGGGGGTAGTGATTGCTGGTCCTTGGATTGAGGCTGAGGTGGTGGTGGTGGTGGTGGTGGTGGAGCGCTGGCAGAGGGATTAGGATATATGGGTTGATATGGTTAGGCGGGTGGGGCAATAGACAGAATTTGCCCATCCTCCTCCTGGTCATCGGTGTCATTATTTTGGAACAATATTGGCAGACCAGACATGTCAGGAGGTACCTCCATTTTGTTCCCACATGATAAACCGGCTTGACACTTAAAACACTGATTCCTTATTTTGCCTCTCCTTTCTCAATCTTTCCTGTTCTATTTTACTCGAATCATAATCCTCACACTGCCGCTTCAACAGCTCCCACGACTTAGGGTTTCCCTCATGATCACATACTCTAATCCCTCTCCAACATGCATTATTCTCCCAGCTGGCCTGTTTAGATTTATTCGCTACTTCCTCAGCTCTTTTTCTCCAGGATGACATTAAAACTTTCAATTTGCTTCCCACATTACATTTCCAAATTGCCTCTTCGGCTTTAATACATTTATCTACATCCCAAGTTCCCCCTAATGGCCAACTCTCATTTCCCAATTTCTTATTTAGGCATGCCGACAGACATCTGAACCGTTCTTCATCTTCGGGGTCATCCCGACATAACCGATGCAAAGGGGTCCCGACACCCGACTTACCCAATGTCCGTCCCATTTTAACGCTTCTACTTCTTACTTATTTCTATATACTAGTCCAGTGTCCTTGGTCTCCTCACCCACTTCAGGGTCCTGACATTCGCGTGGGGGATTTCCCCTCTTAACAACCGGTCTAAGGCAGGGTGGTTGAGACAGGCACTGTAGTTATCCTTTACCTTAAGTACTACGTTCCAGGGACTCGAATCCCGGTATTGGAGGACTCTAACCTCTGAATTCCTGACACTTATGGTTGGGAGGACTCTAACCCCCGAAGTCCCAGCACTTACAGTCAGGAGGACTTTAATCCCCAAGACGAACTCGTCAGCATACAAGCGCGTAGGTTATCTCGGAGATTCCGTCACTACAGAGTTCTAGGGGACGAGGGGTCGACTGAGTGATAGGTTAATGAGAGAGATCAAGGTAAATCTTACCTTGTGGGCCCATCTGTCTCACGTCACCATCACACAGGCGATCACTTATTCAGTCTGCCTAGAAGTTCCGCATATGCTGGAATCCCACCGCTGCCACCAAATGTTGGGTTCCCTTTTAGGAGATTCCTACACACTTGATACAAATGCAATACAGCGACTTCTGTGAACAGCCACAGTTTATTTAAGTACAAGCTTTTGGAGATCACTCAACAAACCTCGCAGGGCTTGCGGAGCTGTGTCAAGCGATGCTCTCTATAAGGGAACCGTCCTCCCTTTATATAGGTTTTTTTTAAGCACAGTCAGACATGCATGCAAGATACAATTTTTTCTCCCTCATAGTTACATGCCTAGCAACAGTGATAGTACGTAACTTAATCATCTAACAGTGTGTGAGACTAGACAGTTCCTTATCTTTTTAGCCTTAGTTCAACCTTTACAGAGAACAGAGTATAATTAGATTACCGTATTTTGTCCACGAGACAGGGACACCCAAGAAGCACCTAATTTCTTAGAAATGTTACATTTACAGAGAGCAGAACAGATATTAACCCTTTAACATTTCACCTTGTTCTCGTATCACTCCTAAGGGGAACATCCTTTTGCATCCAGCCTGTCAAGTTCCCCAAGGCTCTTGTGTTTCAATAACATCACCTAATTCTTCTAAACCCCCAGATGATACATGCCCAACTTGTCCAGCCTTTCCTCATTCATTCCAGAAATCAAGAAAGATTGATAGAGTTAGTAGACCACAATCTGAAGAATAAGGTGGGAAAAATTTGAGGTTAACTTTGGCAGTAAGAATAAAAACAATGGAGTATTATTTAAATGGAGAACAACTGCTGAATTCTAAGGTGTAGAGATATCTAGATGCCCTGGTGTACAAGTCACAAAAAAACTTCAGTATGCAGGTATACCAATTAAGATGATCAATAGGATACTATCCTTTATGACGAAAGAAATTGAACATTAAACTAAGTCATGCTTCAGTTATAATAGGACATTGATGAGACCACATCTCAGGAACAACACCAGCATTTACCCATAAGCAGGACAAATCCAATCTGACCAATTACCTGTCCCATCATACTTTTGATCATCAGAAAAGTGATGGAAGGTGGCATCAACAGTGCTATCAAGCAGCACCTGCTCAGAAATAACCTGCTCAGTGATGCCCAGTTTGGGTTCTGCCATGGCCACTCAGCTCCTGACCTCATTACAGCCTTCGTTAAAACACAGACAAAACAGTTGAATTCCAGAGGTGAGGTGAGTGACAACCTTTGACTTCAAGGCTGCATTTGAAAAAAATGGGGCATCAAGGAATCCTAGCAAAACCGGAATCATAGGGAATCTGGGGGACAAACTCTCCCCTGCTTAGAGTCATTCCTGGCTCAACTTAAGATGGTTGTGAGGTTGTTGACTTGCTGGCTGAGCTGGCTTATTTTCAATCAGACATTCTGTCACCATGCTAGGTGACAACATCAGAGAGGCCTCCGATGAAGTGATGCTGTTCTACTCTGCTTGGAATTTATACTATCTGGTCCATTATGGTGAGAAGTGTCATTTCCAGTTTTGATCTGTATGTGTTTGTATGTGGGGTCCAATTCTATATTTTTGTTGACTGCATTACAGGTGGGGCTCGGCAACCACAACCCAAGTTACAAATCTTTGCTAAAACTTTAAGATGGTTGTGACTGTTGGAGGTCAGTCGCCTCAGTTCCAAGGCATCTCTGCAGGAATTGCTCAAGGTAGAGTCCTAGGCCCAACCACCTTCAGTTGCTTCATGAATGACCTCCCCTCCATCACAAGGTCAGAAGTGAGGATGCTCACTGACAATTGCAGTGTTCAGCACCATTCGCAACTCCTCAGATTCTGAAGCAGCCCATATTCAAATACAACACCTAGACATTATCCAGTCTTAAGTTGACAAGTATTAGCTAACATTTACACCACTGAAATACCAGGCAAAGACTGTCTCCAATATGGGATCATCTAACCACCGCACCTTAACATGCAATGGCTTTACTATCATTGAATCCCCTACCAACAGCATCCTGAAAATCATCATTGAGCAGAAACTCAGTTGAACTCACCATAACAACAGCAGGTGAGGGGTTAGGAATACTCGGTGAATAATACCTCCTTGACTCCCCAAAGCCAGCCCACCACGACAAAAGGCAGAGTCAGGAGTTTGTTGAAAGACACCCCACTTGCCTGGACAAGTACAGCTCCAACAACACTCAATAAAAATCTGACACCACCCAGGATAAAAGTAGCCGCTTGATTTTCATCACATCCACAAACACCCATTCGTTCCACTACCGAAGATCAATAGCAGCAGTGTTCTACCTACAAAAATCAGTGCAGAAATTCACCAAAGATAGTTAGACAGCACCTTCCAAACCCACAACTACTTCAAGCTAGAATGACAATGGCAGCAGATACAGGGGAACACCACCATCTGCAAGATCCCCTCTAAGCCATTCACCATCCGCAAGATCCCCTCTAAGCCACTCACCATCTTGACTTAGAAATATATCACTGCTCCTTCACTGTCGCTGGGTCAAAAGCCTGGAATTCCCTTCCTAATTGCATTGTGGGTCTACCAACAGAAGGCAGACAGCAGCAGTTTAAGTTGCAGCTCACCACCACCTTCTCACAGGCAACAAATGCTGACCAGCCCGCTACTTCCACTTCCCACAAGTGAATAAAACAAAACAAAAAAACGGTGTTCAGTTTTGCTCTCCTTATTTAAGGATGGATGGGAGCTTTCCAGAATCTGGAGAATTTTAGAAAATTGAAAAGAATGCATTTACTATCTCAGTAGCCAATTCTTTTATCACAGTAGGATGGAGTCCAAAAGGGCCAGCAAACTGGACAGCTTTCAGTTCTACTAAATTTCTCAGTAGCCTAACAATCACCAGGGAAATTGTTTTAAGTTTCTTTTGACATTTTATATTCTGATTCTCAGTTATTTCTAGGATGCTGAATTCTTACTGTTTCTTTCAGTTTGATACTATTTTCAACTTCCTTAATTTTTCTTTATTCATTCACGGGATGAGAGCTTTGCTGGCTAGGCAGCATTTATTGCCCAGAAGGCAGTCAAGAATCAACCACATTGCTGTGGATCTGGAGGTGCATATCGGCCAGACCAAGTAAGGATGGCAGTTTCCTTCTCTAAAAGGCATTAAAGAACCAGATGGGTTTTTCCAACAATCAGCAATGGATTCAAGGTCATCATTAATTCCAGACATTCATTGAATTCAAATTCCACCATCTGCCGTGGTGGGATTCGAATGCGGGTTCCCCGAACGTTATCTGGGTCTCTGGATTAACAGCAATAATGCCACTAGGCCATCGCCCCCTGACTTTCTATAACTGGCCACAGATGGCAAGTGCTTTCTTAAGAATCATTCCCTCTCATGGGAATGTATGTTTCTTGAGTGTTCAGAAATCTCCTTAAATGTCTTTTACTTTACCTCTCCCTGGCCTTTCCCATCATTTTGGGCAGCCTGTTTTCATGCTGTCCTAATTGCTCTTATACGAATTTGAAACACTCTTCTCTCCCTCAAACTGAGTGCAAGATTCAAATGCATCATGATCAATACTACCTAGGACAGCCTTTACTATAATGTCATTAATTAATTTTAGGTCAATGCACATGACCAAATTTACTTAACTTGATCTCTGCTTGCCTTTGGAATATGCTGCTCCTGAAAATATACTATAAACTGGTTATCCAGACTACCCTTGCCAATCTGATTTATCCAAACAATAGGTAGATTAAAATCACCTGATTGTTGCCGTATCTTTCTCAAGTTTTCATTAATTCTTCCCCTACATCCTTTCCTGTAGGGATGTTGCTATTAGGGTACCTATAAATCACTCCCACAATTGATTTCTTAGCTTTACTATTTCTGACCTCTACCCAAGTGACCCCACAACCTGATCTCCACAATTGAGGCAATCTCTCTCTATTATACTGACATCCTCCTTAATTAGCAAAACTACCATTCCACCTTTTCCTAGCATGCATCTTTGAATATTCGAGTCCTAGACATGAGAGAGGTTGGCCAAGACTGTCAGATCACACTGTGCATTCAGTCATGAAGTGATGAATTTTAATACACAGAAGAACCTCTCCAGCACTGAAAATTCTCATAACTTCTTACTTTTTCTGTCTCTTAACTTTCTCGTATTGACTTTCCTTTCCTTTTTTGTTTGGCTGTCGTACGTAATTAGGAACTGAATAAAGTGATCTAACATATACTTTGTGGTACAGACTTTGCAGGGACACCATAGTTCCTTTTTGTTTTGAGTGCCACAAGGGACCTTAGGGTTAAAAAACAGTGTTGACAGAATGAGTGCATACTTTTGACCCAAAGAGAACCAGAGGCATCTTGGTAAATAAATTGGCTCCTGCCTAAAGTCCAAAATGTGGACAGACACATGGAATGCAAACTTGAAGGCAACACTGCCAATTTGGAACTCTATGTTCTAGGTGACAACCTCTCCTAACTGAAAATATGTTAAGTAACAGAAAGAATTTCCCATTCCACAAACTCAACTATTGCTGTTTCAAGGAATTATCACCACTCATTCACAGGTTAGTTGCTGTTTGACTTATACTGGCTGATAAAGTTTATATATTTTTGGTGCTTTCTGGAGCTGTTACAAGTTTAGAATGTCTCAAGGGGGTGACAGACAATGCCAAGTACATGGAGCAAGGTCATACATCACCACTGACTTTATGGCATAAAAAGGTTGACGGCTAAATGGCCTACTTTCATTCTTAAGTTTTGACATTTCATATATGCAGATTTTAAACATCCAAGAAGAGTAATCACTGTTTTTCCAGTTTGACTTTCGATGAAGCATCTGAAGATGTTGAACTAGCTCAACTCCTTCAACTTGTGTATAGTGCGCATTAAAGAAAACCAGTCAAGACAAAACTGGAAGGACAATCTACAGCTTTGAGGATCAGTACTCATTAGTAGATTCCTAGACATGTTCTTTAATAGAACCATGAAACTATAGACAAATTACAGCATAAGAGGTGGCCATTCAACCCAGTGTCTACGCTAAGCAACAACTGTTTTAAAATCAAGTTAATAAATTTATTCAACTAAGATATTCTTAACCAAAAGTATTAAATACACTGAACGTACTTCACAGAAAATGACTTATCCATAATTTTGCCTGTGTCCTGATCGATGAAGGCAAGTTTGAGACAGCACAATGTAGGAGGGCCAACTTCATATTTCAGTCCAACAATTTTTAAAAATTCTTGATCCTGGTGGAAACAAAATTAAGCTGAAGTTTATAATATTTTAAAACAAACAAAAAACAAAAAAAAAAAAAAAAAAAAAAAAAATTCGCTGAGTTCTATAAGTTCAGAGTAAATTCTGACCTAAGAAAGTTATTGAATCCAAACATTTAAAATCTAGTCAATACTCACTACTCAAATGTTACTTTAGCTGGCTAGTAGTCTGATAACTTTATAAAAGACATCTACCATTACTAAGCTGAAACACAAACTTTCAGATTTGGCAACTTATTCATTAAGCAAGTGCAGTAACGGGTCAAAGCAAGTCAATGTAAATGATTTCTTTCAATGGTCTGCTGGATAAACACATCATTAAATCAAACTGAGAAGGGCTCAGAAACAAAACAGAAGTTGCTGGAAAAGCTCAGCAGATCTAGCAGCATCTGCAAAGAGAAGTCGAGCTAATGTTTTAGGTCTGGTGACCCTTCCTCAGAACTGTTGTAGCTAGGAAATTGTGGGGTTTTATGCAGAAGATAGGGTGAGTGGGGGGGGGGGAGGGGGGGGATGTTGGTAAGAAGTAAAGGATAGTTGGGGATTCAGCCCAAAGAAGAACAGTTGGACAGACAAAGTCATGGATAACAATCTGGACAGGAGGATGAATAGCTGTTAACGGAGACTGTTAATGACTAAGAATAAGTAGCATGTAATGGCAGAACTGTGATAACAAGGCCTGGTGTGTGTGGTAGGGGGCCAGGACATTGGAGAGTTCAGGCCATCTATGTTCTGCCGCAAAGAAGACCCTGAGCTTCCAGTTGCCCGGTGACTTTCACCCACCACCCGTTCCCTGGCCAACATCTGTGTCTCAGGCTTGCTGCAGTATTCCAGCAAAGCTCAGCGCAAGCTGGAAGAACAACGCCTCATCTTCCACTTGGGGACTCTGCAGCCCTCTGGACTCTAGTTCAATAATTTGACGGCCCGAACTCGCCCATGTCCTAGACCCCCACCCCACACACCAGGCCTTGTTTTCACATGGTTCTGCAATTACAGACTACCTATTCTCAGTAACTAACAGACTCCATTAACTGCTAGTCACCCTCCCAGCCAGATCGTTATCCACTCCTTTGTCTGTCAACTGTTGTTCTTTCTCTCTGGGCTCTATCGTTTACTTCTCATCACCACGACAACCAGCAACTCCCCCCACCCTATCTTTTGCATAAAAACCCACATAAACTGCTCACATACATGCTTTATAAATTCTTCAAGTCAAAGATTAGTTCCACAAATTCATGAATCAATCTTACCCTAATTTCCAGTTTATGCCATGGCTGCTTGCGTAAGCTAATGGTGTATATTTTTGCCTTTTTGACAGCTTCTACATAGGCTTCATGGCCTTGCCTAAAGTAGACAACCTGTTGAAACAAATTCTTTTTAGCTCAAAAACAATTGTAATGCTGTATATGTTAAGTATAAATAGGAATGGTCCAAATTGAATAATCTGTTAATGTTGCTGAGGAGAAATTTCTGTGTTTTTAACAGGAATAAGCACAATTACTGAATATAACTTCTTTATTCAAAAAGGCAGACAAGTAGAAAGAAACAACTAGCCAGTGCGGTTAACATCAGTCATACAGAAAATGTTAGAAGCTGCTAAAACATCACAACAGTGAACTTGAATAAGTTCAAGATAATGAGTCATTGTTTTGTGAAAAGGAGATAACGCATTGTGGATAAAGGGAAACTGAACCTTAACCTTCAAAGATTACTGTGGAAAAGCGCATGGCATAAACAGTAGCATGTTGGCATGGAAAGATGATTGGGTAGCTAATAGGAAGCAGAAAATAGGCGTGACCAGCCCTTTTCCAGGTTGTTAAGATATAAGTGGTATGCCACTGGGACTTCAACTGCTTACAATTTATCCAAATGCTTGGATGAAGGAACAGAAAGCATGGCTGTAGGAAGGTAGGTTGTAAAATGGACACGAGGTCATTGAAAATATATATTGATATGTTGACAAAGGTGTGACTAATGGAGTATAGTTTGGGAAAATGTTAAATTGTCCACTTGGGCAGAAAGCTTTAAAAAAAAACTAAGTACTAAGATATTGCAGAAGTCTAAGATGTAGAGGTGACGTCGTGTATGAATCCCAAGAGATTAATATGCAAGTACAGCAAAAAATTAGGAAAACTAATTGGGTGTCATCATTTGTTATGAGGGGAAGTGAATACCAAAATAATGAGGTTATGTTCCAGTTATATAGTGCACTGAGAAGAACATATTTGGAGGACAATATTGGTCACCTTATGGTCTCATAGAAGCATTAAATGTATTGGAAGCAATTCAGAGAAGCTTTACTACACAAATTCATGGAATGGCCAGATTGTCTTATGAGGAAGGATTGAACAGGCAAGTTTATATCCAATTGAGCTCAGCAGAGTAAGAGGCATCATGATTGAACCATAAAAAAAATCCCCAAAGGTCTCTTCAGGGTAGATATGGCAAAGAAATTTCCTCATAAAGGGAAAACTCAGAACTAGGGGTTACTGTTTCAGGGGTCACCAGGTTGGGGGACATCTTTTCTCAGAGTTTTCTAAGTCTTTGAAACTCTCTCTGAAAGGGTGGTGGAAGAAGAGTCTTCAAAAGGCAGAGGAGATAGATTTTTGTTAAGCAAGGAGTTGCAAGGTTATTAAGGGTATGTGGGCGAGTGGATTTGAAGTAACAATCAGATTAGCCTTGAACTTATTGAATGCTGGAGAAGGCTCGAGGAGCTGAATAGACTAATCTTGCTCCTAAATCATATGTTTGTATTTTTCCAAAACCTAACAATGAACTTAATCATTTGTTCTAATGATACTTTAATATAATCTATGCTTCAGTCAACAAAAGAGCAGAGAGGTTATATTAGATCTGTATAAAACACCTGTTAGGCCACAGTGAGAATCCAAGATGTAGTTCAGTTCTCCAAATTACAAGAAATAGGAAATTAGAGAGGATGCAGAGGAAGTATTCAAGGATGTTCCCAAAAATTGAGATTTTTTTTATTAACTAGGAGTGAAGATCTGCTAGGGTTGGATTATTTTCTTTGGAACAGAGAAAGCTATGAGATGGTTAAGGTCACGTCCATAAAACTCTGAAAGACTTGGATAGGGTTTATTAAAAAGTGCAGCTTCCCTTAACAGAGACAGCAACAACTGGGGGGCATATCTTAAGAAATAATTGACAGAAGGATTAGAGGGGTGGTAAACTGGATAGTTTCACTGAGAGCATTTGGGGTCTGGAACTCACTACCTGAAAGATCATAGAGAACACAGAACATTACGACACAGGAACAGGTCCTTCGCCCATCATGTCTGTAGCAACCCTGATGCAATTCTAAACTAATCCCATCTGCCTGCACATGATCTGTATCCGTCTTTTTCCTGCCTGTTCATGTGTCTGCCTGAATGCCTCTTAAACAACAATTATTGCATTTAAAAACCACTTGGATAGAACTTGAAATGCTGTAACCTACCAGGTTATGGACCAAAAGCTTGAATATAGGACTAGGATAGATAACTTTTTTCCAGATACAATTAGATGAAAATCCTCTTCGTGCTATAAATCAGGGGAGATAGTAGGGATAATGGCAATGTCATTGGGCTAATAACAGAGGCTTAGGCTAATACTGGTGGAACTTCAATTCAATTAATAAAGCTGGAATACTAAACTACTACCAGTTGTGATAATCAGTACAGCTACCATTAATTGATGCCAAATCCCACCTATTTCACCAATATCCTTTAGGCAAAGAAATCTTTCATCCTGACTCAGTTTGGTCTATGTGTGACTTCGAAAATCCACAGCAAATGGTTGACTCCATTGCAACCCCCACCCCGAAATAGCCCAGCAAGCCTCTTAATCCAAGGGCAATTAGGAATGTGTAACATATGCTGGTCTTCCCAGTGACACTCCTATCCCACAACATATTAAATCAGTTGAACATTCCTTTGGTACATTCACAGTTGATAGCAGCACTAATTACAAAGAATGGTGCACCTTTTGGAAAAAATCAGATAGTGAAATGGAAGGAATATAAAAAAAATCCCAAGATATTCCAGAAATATAAACAACGGGGGGGGGGGGGGAAAAATCAGGATTTGCAAGGACACAAAGTAATATACAAAGAAAGATAAATACACAGGTAATGAGAATCAAATGAAAGTTAAAACTCCCCCCCAAAACTTCCAAGAATTTGAACTCAGTGTTAAAAATGTGGTAATGAAGTGCAGCATTAGTAAAAATTACTCTTAAGATGTTGACTAGTCATGAAAAACCCAAATCAAATTGCAGAGGCATCAAGTACAAGACTGAGATTATGGACAATATTATCTTCTACTCCAGACAGCAGGATTTAGTTATTTTGAATAAACAAAAAGCATCTTCATAAAATTCCTTCATTTACGTCTTCATTTCCTGAAGTACAAGTTTTGGGATTGTGCATCACACAAAGAATTCCTGGTGCACTACAGTTTGTAACTGAATGTCAGTTTTCTTACCTCATCACCCATTTGTGGAACATATGGTGACCTGCGTGGTACAGTATCTGTGATCCACTTTGGGGGATGCCATTCCTCTAAAATTGTACCTTCTCCGGTTGGCACTGGATTGGGTCTCTGCATTGCAACAGGAAAACAAAATTATGTAATGCAGATACATACCATTTATATAAAAAACTATTCTCTCCCCAACTTAAAAATGTTTATTTGTTGAAACCAGTTTTCACACCATTTACAATATATATTAGTGTGACATTACAAAGCAGGTTCCTTGTTATATAGCTATTAATTGATACAGAATTTAGATGAGCAAATTAAAGACCTTGAGTGCTAGCCATATTTTGAGTGCTGCATTTTTAATATACTTGCATTGTTGCATAACCCATTCCATCCAAATAGCCTCATTCAGAGGGGAGGATAAGAAAATCTGAAGAACCTTTACCATGTGAGGAAATACTTGAATAAAAACTGGATGCTGAAAATACTTAGTATACCAGGCATCTTCTGTGATGCTGAAAATACTTAGTATACCAGGCATCTTCTGTGCAGACAGAAACAAAGTTCATGTTTCAGGTTGATAGCCATTCAGCAGAAATCTTTGCCTCATTTCATTCTAATGAAGGGTCACTTACCTGAAACCCAAACTGGTTTTCCCTCTCCAAAAATATGAAAACACCTGAGTATTTCTGACATTTTTTGCCCTTATTCCAGATTTCCAACATCGGTAATATTTCGCTCTTAGAGCAACACTGGCTGTGTGTTCAGATGAAGGTTATGAACAAATCCTAAAAAACTGGATTTCCCATGATTCCCAAGATTCCAGGGGCATGACTGCATTTAGGAACCTGAACCAAGTAACTATTTGCTGTGCAAAATCTGAGCAAGTGTCAGGTAGCTACTGGAATAAGAATGATCACAGCCAAAAATAGCATACCCCAACACAAAACTAAAAAAAATACATGAAAGTTACAACTACCTTCCGTGGTCTTCCTTTAGGTTTCTTTATCTTTTGATTCCATGATGGTTTAGCTTTATCATCTTGTTCATCTTCTGAGCTGCTCATAATGAGTGGAGCTCGCCGTCTGGTTGGTCTTTTGGGTGGCTGAAGATTAATTCCTGCATTTGCTGTCCAATCTGAATACTCACTTGAAGAATCACTAAACACAAATAAGAATTAATTCATCTCCCATTCATATTTAGAACAGAAACTGCAAATAAGAATTAATTCAACTTCCATCTATGCCTGAGTAGAAATTGTTTTATTTCCTTTGAAATTTGGCTTTGTAATGCTGCAACACAAATTTCCTCAAATACTTACAAAAATTAAAATGACTGGCTATCTGATAGTATTTTCTTTGTTCTTACTGATGCATATCTTAGACATTCCTAATGATATGCATCTTCCAAGCCTCCTAGATTCACAAGTTCAAGATAAACCATGTAATTGTGTTTGCACATAGAAATGCAGTCAGAACATTGCACATAAATTGTACCTGGGCACCATTAAAGCCTCAGGATTTGCACTAATCTGATAGGTTGTTCTGACGTGAACATAATCAATAAGCACAGCACAAAAACATATTTTCAAGAATAAGTAATGGTTGGGTCAGTTGATGGATACTGTTATGAAGAGGAAGATACATCTATTTTGAAGGACAAAGTTCGCATTACCAAGCAAAAAGTTATCTTTCACATTACGAGCAAATACATTCTCCTCAAAGTATATCAGTGATTTGGATGATGCATTATCTTCAAATCCACAGACACGCACTGGTCAGTACTCTTAAGAACTAACGACTACAAGAAAGATATGGGTCATACATCTAACAGGTAGCATTAACGTTAACAAACACATAGGTAGCTACAATACAATGCATATATGTGTATATGTATATAAAGTCAGGCTCCAAATTAACATCTGTTGAAAGGAACAGACCTTTGTATGTCCTCTCAGGTGGATGTAGAAGATCCCATGACACTATTCCAAACAGAAGTAGATGAGTTACCCCCATCAAAAAGCATTTTGAAAGGACATTTCCTTCTGTGAACGCTGGTCCATTCCTCAGTGAACCCCCAATGCCCTATCCCTTTCCCATATCACCTTTCCGTGCAAACACAGGAGATGCAGCAGCTGCCTTTCTGCCCCCTCTCTCTGCATCATTCTTGGCCCAAGGCACTTTCCAGGTTAAGTAGCAATTTACCTGAACTTTTTTTTGACTTAGTCTATTGCATTCACTGCTAACAATTTGGCTGCTTCCGATGATAGCAAGTGCCAAATGGTTCACTATATTGTGGAACATTTCTATTCTATCTGCCAGCATAATCCAGAGCTTCTGGTGGCCTATAATTTTAATTCTTCAACTTGCTTTCACTCTGATATTTGTCTTCAGTCTACTGCACTGTTACAGAAAGGTTCACAGTAAGCATAAAGAACAGCACCTCATTTTTTTAACTAGGCACTTTACTATCTTCTAGATTCAATGTGGAGTTCAACCATTTCAGACATAAATTTGTGTTTCCTGTCCTTTGCTCGTTTTGGTTTGCTCTCTCAGTTCTAAGCACAACAACTATAGTTGCATTATTTGTTTCCTTGTTGCTCCATCTCTCTTCAGTTTGGACCTGGAGGACTAACTTTTAGGAGAACAGGCCTGCTTCACCATTTAAAACTGTGACTAATCGACCACTTCATTATCTCTAACCAATACTATCTCCTTAACTCTTTGTGCCATTAGTAATCAGAAACGTATTAGCCTCTATCTTCAACATTTGCAATGGTGTAACTTCCACAGCCTTCTTAGGTAGAGAATTCCAAAGACTCTCAACTCTCGGAGTTAAAACCATTTCTCCTACTCTCAACCCTAAATGGCACTCTCTTTATATATTTAAATTGTGGCCCCTGGTTCTAGACTCCACAAACAGGGAAACAGCTTAACTACATTTACTCTGTCTATCCCCTCGTGCATTTTGTTGACTTCAATGAGATCACTTCTCAATTTTCAAAACAAGAAAATACTAACCCAGTTTGCCCAATCTCTCTCAAACAAAATCACCGGTCACCCACCAAATTACAAACCTTCCTTTTGTGCTTTTACCATTAATCCTTTGTTCAAAACTTATTATATCTCTAACTTTTCCCAGTTCTGATATGAGGTCACATACTGAAATATGAACAAATATGAACTCTCTCTACACAGATGCTACATAACCTGCGACAGCTTTCCAGCAATTTCTGCCAAGTTATGCATGGTTTCCGGCTAACAGTTCACCCTCAATCAATGTTACTTTCAACAAAAAAAATTAATTTGCTGGTTATTAACAGGGTCCATTAGTGCACGATTTTAACATGCAAATTCACCGTCAACTTTCCTACATTACAACAGAGACTGCACTTCAAAAGTGCTTAATTGACTGTGAAGCACGTGGGACATACTGTGGTTGTCAAAAACACAACATAAATACAGGTCTTCCTGTTTTACACTAGTATGCTAGTCACCAATTAATGCAAAGAGATCAAACAGAAAGCAAACAGGGCATCAGGATTAATAACCTTATGCCACAAACCTCCTAGCTTCCTATCTAATTCCCTCTGTAAATCCAAATTCTTTCAAATCTCTTCAAGTCTCTTCTGCCAAGTCATAATTTGCAGCAAATGCATCAGTGTCTCCTGGTCTAACAGCACCTCAATTCTTGTTGTTTTCAAATCTCTGCACGGTCTTGTCCTCCCATACTTTCGGTATCTTGTTCAGTACTTTAGGCTTTCAAGTTCTTTACGTGACTCGAATTCTGCCTTCTTACACATCCCCAAATTTACTATGCCACCACCGGAAGCTATGCCATCAGCTTTCTACAGCCCAAGTTCTGGAATTTCCTCCCTAAACCTCTCCACCTCTTATCCTTCTTTAAGGCACTCTGTAGAAGCTAGCTATCTCTAACTAAATATTCGGTTATATATCCTAATATCACTAAGTAGCTTAGTGTGACCTTTATTTGACAAATCTATTGAAGCACATCAGGAGTTTTACTATGTTAAACATGTTATATAACTGCAAGATGTTAGTGGTCAAAAAGGATGTCCTCATCAAGGAGAATTTATACTGAAGTAATCAGAATGAAGAAGTTTCACAATGCTATTTTTTATCCCCCTTTTTGGTAACATTGCAATGCATTCTTGATTCCAAGTGCCAATCCTGAACATGTTGAAGCAAAACGGGATCAAGGTCTGCATTGTTCAAGAAGGGAACTCACCACTGCCTTCTTAAGATCAATGATGGATGGAGAACCTATGCTGGCCTAGTCAGCAATGCCCACATTCCACAAAGAGATAAAAGTAAAATTGAAACAAAAACACAAATTGCTCAGGAAACTCAGTACCTCAGGCAGCTTCTGTGCAGAGGAAGCAGAGTTCATCTTTCAAGTCCAGTGACCCTTCTTCAGCAGTTCATTTTTTCTTTAAATTGCAAAGTACTCAATCCCGTTGTCAATACCAGTATATTTCTACATCTAAAAGACAAATGTGTACTTAAAAAATACACTGAAGCAGTTGCGTTACCTTGAGCTGTTAGTTTCACTCCGCCATTCCTCTGAAGAGACTCCAGTCCCCTCTGCTGAATTACTTTCCTGTAATTAAAGAGGCATGTTTATAAATATTACTTCATTATTTGAATTTAAGTTTGAACAACTTAAATACATTACATAAATTCATCACCTCAATCTTCCAAGCTGCCAAGCGACAACAAAATCATAGAATCTCTACAATGCAGATAGAGCCTACTCAGCCCATCAAGTCTGCACCAACCCTCTGAAGAGCATTCCACTCTCTCCAACCCTACCCCTGCAACCCCAGATTTACCAAACTAATCCATTGGCCTGTACAACCCTGGACACCACAGACAAATTAGCACAGCCAATCCATCTTAGCTGCACATCTCTGGTAAACAAAAAAGAAAAAAAAAATTGAAACTGCAGATGCTGGAAATCAAAAACAAAAATAGAAATAGCTGGAAAAACTCAGCACATCTAGTAGCATCTGTGGAAAGAAAGCAGAGTTCACGTTTTGGTTCCAGTGACTTTTTTTCAGAACTGATTTCTCTGCACAAATGCCGCCACACCTGCTGAGTTTTTCTAGCAATTGGCTTTTGTTGCTGCACACCTTCGGACTGTGGTAGGAAACCAGAGTACTGGTTACTGGGAGAAAACCCATGCACACACGGAAGACTGTGCAAAATCTGCGCAGAGACCCAAGACCGAAATTGAACCTGGGTCCCTAGAGCTGAGGCAACATTGCTAACCAGTGAGCCACCAGATCCAAATTCTCTTATTGCTACCCACAAACAACTTTAGCAGTTTCACTGACTTAATACCTTTGTACTCACAGGGGCAGAAATCTCCCACGGATGGGGCAGATAGCTCACATAACCCCATCCCCAGAAACAACACTGGCTACGACACAACAGTCTAGCAGTCATAAGATGCTTCAGGAAGGGCTAAATCAGTGGATCGGGGGACATTCACCTCTCAGTAGTGGGAGGTTTTACCCTCCTGAGCTGCCAGCCAATCTCAATAACCAATAACTTCAGCCACACCTGAGCTCGGTACTGGTTGCAGCTGGGACTGCATGATGAGCCCTTGGATGAGGGTCCCAATGGATCCCAGACCAACATAAGCCAGGGCCATTGGATGGAGAAAAGGTGTGGCAAATTTACAGATGGTGTGGTAGTGGGGTGGGGGGTGGGTGCACAGCAGTGGGCTTGCAGAGACAATTTTCAAGTCTGTGCAGGGAAGGAAGGAATGGGGCGCTTGAATGTATGATGGGCTGCCTCTGAAGGTAGCATTCCTCTTCCCTCCTACACTCAAAATCTGGTATGAAAACAACAGGTTGCCCAATTCTACCAGACTGCACCCAACATTTGTATTTTGGCATGGGCACTGTAACAAAGGGGTCAACTGAGCTTTTAACAAGCTCAATTAACTTTTAATTGTTAATTTATATACAGTACCATCCATCTAACAGAGCTGAGCTCAGGTGTGGGCTGGAAGGTGGTGGGCTGAGTTCCAGCATTTTTACACAGGCCCCTCTGCTGAAAACAGACCTAGTATGGGATCTAAATATCTGGCCCCAGGCATTAAAAAATGCCCTTGCCTTCGCCAAGTCAAACCAAATACAAGCATTTTCATCTTAACAGAATTTTAAGTGTGTGACAAGTTACCACATAGAAAGCTGGTTAACTAATTAAATGTGTACAATTCACATTAATGTTTTTAGGTTTCGGCTTTCAAATTGAGGCAGATGGGTGCTGGCTATTACTGTGGAAGGTTTTCATTTGGCGGGGAAGAAAAATAAGGTCAGTGTCCTTCCTGAACAGGGACCAAAATTCAGTATTTGTCAACAAGGTGATTGCAGACCCTGTGGCATTAATGAAAAGATGACAAGTAGCAGCAACATTGAGGTCAACAGTAGAACATTATTTAAAGTTCAGTTCAGAATATACCATCATTGATTGCAGAAGCAAGTTTAGTTTCTGAGGAGTTGTTCAGGGAAGCAGTCACATTAGCAGAAAGGGGTTTTGTCTGTGAACCTTCCAAACCAGGGGAGTCTAGTCAGAAATCTATAGATTATTCAAAACTGAGAAGGTTTAGGCCCTCAGAATTGTGACAAATTGATAACAATTGACTTGGAAAGAACTCAAATTGTTTCCATAGTGTTTTTTTTATTCCGTTGCAGTACACAGACATTGATGGCTGGGCTAGCATTTATTGCACATCCTTAAGTTGCCCATGAGGTGGTGGTGATGAGCTCCTTTCTGCTGCAGTCCATGGGCTGTAGGTAGGCTCACAATGCCATTAGGCAGGCAATTTCATGCATGTGACCCAACAACATCGAAGAAATAGCAACATATGTCCAAGTCAGGATGGTGAGTGGCTTGGAGGGGAATTGCAGGTGGTGTTGCTCCCATATATCTGTTGTCCTTGTCCTTCTAGATGCTAGTGATGACAGGTTTGGAAGCTGCTGTCTAAGGATCTTTGGTGAATTTCTACGGTGCATCCTGCAGGTAGTACACACCGCTGTTATTCAATGTTGATGGAGGACAAAGTAGATGTGGTGCCAATCAAGCACTCTGTTTTGCCCTGGATGGTGTCAAGTTTAAATACTGTTGGAGCTGCACTCACCCAGGCAGGTGGGGGGCATTCCATCACATGGTTGGGCCTAAGATATCACCCTGTGGAACTCCTGCAGAGATGTCTGGAGCTGAGGTGAAATATCTCCAACATCCATGACCATCTTCCTATGTGCCAGGTATGACTCCAACCTGTACAGAGTTCCAAGTCCCATTGATTCCATTTGGCTAGGGCTCTTTGATACCGCAGTTGGTCAAATTTGACCTTGGATGTCAAGGGCTGTCATCTCATCTCACCTCACTTCACCTCTGGAGTTCACCGCAAAAAGAAATCAGTAAGTTTGTCGATGGTATGAAAATTTGTGGGTGGTAAAGTGAGGACGATAGCTTTAGATTATTGGAGGTTATAAACCAGCTGATCAGACGAACTGACGAATGGTAAATAGAATTCCATCTGGATAAGTGTGAAGAGATGTACTTAGACAGGACAAAAAAGGCAAGAGAATGCATGATGAACAATGGGGAAGCACCGAGAATCAGTGGGACCTGATATGCACGTCCAATGGTCCTTTAAGGTAGCAGTACAAGTAGATAAAATGGTTAAGAAGGCATACTTGCTTTTATTAACTGAAGAGGAGAGCTTAAGAGCAGGGAGATTGTGCTGGTTTGTATAAAAAGTTGGTTAGGTCACATCTAGAGTACTGTGTGCCATACTGAAAGGCACAAATAGGACGGATATGACTGCACTGGATGATGCATGGGCGATACAGTTTTAGTTATGAAGAGAGATCGTACAGACTGGGGTTGTTTTGCTTGGAGCAGAGGAGACTGAGGGTGGATATGATTAAGATGTTTCAGATTATGAGGGACATATAAAAAGAGTACATGGGAAGAAACGTTTCCCCTTGGTGAAGGGTCAATGGCCATGGGGCATGGATTTAAAGTCGGGGCAGAAGATTTAGAGGGGATACGAGGAAAATTTTCTTTCACCCAGAGGATGGATTGTGTCAGAAAACAGCTTAAAATTTTGTTCTCCTGCTTATTTAGAGATTTTTCTAACTGTCTTCTATATTTAGGTAGCTAAATTCAATTGTTTTCCTTTATTTTGTGAAATAAACTTCTGTTCTGAAAGTAAAGAAAATCTACAGCTCGTGCGAATATGTCCTTCATGACTAACTATCATTCTGACCAAACAAAAACAAGTTTTTCAAGCCAGTTTCATTCTGTGATTTGCCTTGTCTAGTCATAAACATAGAAACAAGGAGCAGGATTAGGCCATTCAGCCCATTGAGCCTACTCCATTATTCAATATGATACGGCTGATCCTTTATCTCATATTCCTGTTTTCTTCCTATTCTTTTTAATGTCTATACAATATGCATTTTTATCTTTTTCTTGAATATATTCAGTAGCTTCGCCTCGACAGCTTTCTGGGTTAGAGACCGCCACAGGTTCACTGCCCTCCTAAATGGTCTATCCCATATTCTGAGACTCTGATCCGTGGTTTTAGGCTCCCCAAATAGGGAAAACACCCATTCTGCATCTAGTCTGTCTGACTGGTTAGAATTTTATGCGTTTCAATCAGATCCACTCTCATCCTTTTAAACTCTAATGAATACAGGCCCAGTTGCACCAACACCGAAGTACAAAGGAATCTGGGAGTGCTAGTACAGGATTCTCTAAAGGTTAACTTGCAGGTTGAGTCCGTGATTAAGAAAGCGAATGGAATGTTGTCATTTATCTCAAGAGGGTTGGAATATAAAAGCAGCGATGTGCTTCTGAGACTTTATAAAGCTCTAGTTAGGCCCCATTTAGAATACTGTGTCCAATTTTGGGCCCCACACCTCAAAAAGGACATACTGGCACTGGAGCGTGTCCAGCGGAGATTCACACGGATGATCCCTGGAATGGTAGGCCTAACATACGATGAACGGCTGAGGATCCTGGGATTGTATTCATTAGAGTTTAGAAGGTTGAGGGGAGATCTAATAGAAATTTACAAGATAATGCATGGCTTAGAAAGGGTGGATGCTGGGAAGTTGTTTCCGTTAGGTGGGGATACTAGAACCTGTGGGCACAGCCTTAGAATTAGAGGGAGTCAATTTAGAACGGAAATGAGGAGACATTTCTTCAGCCAGAGAGTGGTGGGCCTGTGGAATTCATTGCCACGGAGCGCAGTGGAGGCCGGGACGTTGAATGTCTTCAAGGCAGAGATTGATAAATTCTTGATCTCGCAAGGAATCAAGGGCTACGGGGAGAGTGCAGGTAAGTGGAGTTGAAGTGCCCATCAGCCATGATTAAATGGCGGAGTGGACTCCATGGGCCGAATGGCCTTACTTCCACTCCTATGTCTTATGGTCTTAACTCTCCACAGAGGACAGTAGTGCCCATCAGCACATTGAATCCTCCACTGCACTCCTCCTGATGCAAGTATATCTTTTCTTACATATGGAAACACAAACCACATGCAATACTCCAGGTGTGATTTCACTAAGGCCTTGTATAACTGCATTAAGACATCACTATTTCTGTATTCAAATTCTCTTGCAATGAAAGCCAATATACTATTTACCTTCCTAATTGCTTGCTGTACCTGCCAGTCTACTTTCATTGATTGGTATCAATGAAACCAATGTCACCACTTTCATGTGATCTTGGAATTTGGAATAGAGTAAAATTTCAAAATTTGCCAACAGTACCAAACTTGAGGCAGTAAACAGTGAGGATGACATGAATTGACTGCAATTGACATAGAAAAGCTAGCAGAATGGGTGGCCAAGTGGTAGCCATAATTTAATACAGGTGTAATAATGGAGAAAAAAGAAATGGCAGAGGAACAGAGGAGGTGCTTTGTATCAATTTTTACAGAAGACACCAGCAGCAAACCAGAACTTTGATAGAGTCAGGGGCCTGAGGAGTGTGTAGTGGCCATCACTAACAAGAAGATGCTAAGGAAGCTGAAAGATCTGAAGAAAGATAAGTCAACCAGATTAGACAGACTACACCTCAGGGATTGTAGAGGAATTGGTAGTGATCTGTCAGGAATGGTCGCAGAATTCGGGAAAATGGCTAATGTAACACCCCTGTTAAGAAGGGAGGGAGGCAGAAGACAGGAAACTATAGGCTGGTTAGCCTGACTTTGATCATTGGACAATTTGAGAGTCCATTAAGAATGAGATTGCAGAGTACTTGAAAGTGCATGGAAAAATGAGTCAACATAGCTTTGTCAAGGAGAGGTCATGCCTGACAAATCGGTTATAATTCTTTGAGGATGTAATGAGCAAGTTAGACAAAGGAGAGCCAATGGACATGATCTATCTGGATATTAAGAAGGCCTTTAACAAAGGTGACACACACGAGGCTGCTAAATAAGGTAATAGCTCATACTGAGATAGTAGGAATGGCCAGTGCTGGAGTCTGAGATAACAAGGTGTAGAGCTGGATGAACACAGCCGGGCAGGCAGCATCAGAGGAGCAGGAAAGCTGGCGTTTCGGATCTGGACCCTTCGTCAGAAATGGGGGAGGGAAAAGGGGCTGTGAAATAAATAGAGAGAAGGGGAGGCGATGATAGAAGGTGGATAGAGGAGCAGATAGGTGGAGAGAAGACGGACAGGTCAAGGAGGCGGGGATGAAGCCAGTACAGGTGACTGTAGGTAGGGAGTTAGGATGGGGGTTAGTCAGTAAGGAGGGAGGGGCAGGGAGGTGGGAAGGAAGACAGATAGGTCAATGGGGCGGGGATGAGGCTAGTAGGTAGGAAGTGGGGATGGAGGTTGGTCAGTGAGATGGGAGGAGCGGATAGGTGGGAGAAAAGACTGACAGCTCAAGGAGGCAGGGACATGATGGGCTGGTCTTGGGATGAGGTCAGGGGTGGGGAGATTTTGATGCTTGTGAAGTCCACATTGAGACCATTGGGCTGCAGGGTTCCCAGGCGGAACATAAGGTGCTGTTCCTCCAGCCTTCGGATGGCGTTGTTGTGGCAATGGAGGAGGCCCAGGATGGACATGTCGTCCCGGGGCGGGGGAGCTGACGTGGTTCGCAACTGGGAGGTGTTGTCGTTTGTCACGAACCGAGCGTAGGTGCTCCATAAAGCAGTCTCCAAGCCTCCGCTTGGTTTCCCCGATATAGAGGCGGCTACGTTGGGAACAGCAGATACAATATACCACAATAGCGGATGTGCAGGTAAACACCTGTTTAATGTGGAAGATTTTCTTGGGGCCTGGGATGGAGGTGAGGGGGGAGGTGTAGGGGCAGGTGTAGCATTTCCTGCAGTTGCAGGGAAAGGTGTCGGGGGTGGTGGAGCTAGTGAGGAGTGAGGAGAGGATGAGGGAGCCATGGAGAGAGCGGTCCCTCCAGAAAGCAGATAAGGGTGGGGAGGGAAATATATCCTTGGTAGTGGGGTCAGATTGCAGGTGGCGAAAGTGGCTGAGAATGATGCGTTGAATCCGGAGGTTGATGGGGTGATACATGAGGAATATAATAGCTCATACCGTTCGAGACAAGTTACTGGCATGGATACACGACTGGCTGACTGACAGAAGGCAGAGAGTAGGGATAAAGTGGTCCTGTCCAGGATGGCAGCCAGAGATAGTGGAGTACCGTAGGTGTGTGTGTTGAGGCCACAACTAACTACATTGTACATTAATGATCTGAACAATGGAACCGTGAGTATTTTGCTAAGTTTTGCTAACTAACAAAAAGATAGGTGGAGACACAGGTGATGTTGAGGAAGCAGGGAGGCTATAGAGGACTTGGACAGGCTAGGAGAGTGAGCAAAGAAGTGGCAGGTGGAATACAATGTAACAAAGTGTGAGATTATGCACTTTGGGAGGAAGAAGAGGGATGTAGACTATTTTCTAAATGGGGAAAGGCTTCAGAAATCTAAAGCACGAAGGGACATAGATGCCCTACTTCAGGATTCTCAAGGTTAACATGCAGGATCGTTGGCAGATATGAAGTGCAATGTTAGCATTTATTTCAAGAGGCATCAAATACAAGAACACAAATGTACTGCTGAGACTGCTTAAGTCCATTGTCAGGCCACATTCGGAATATTGCGAGCAGTTTTTGGGCCTTGTATCTAAAGAAAGTTCAGCTGGCTTCGGAGGGGTCCACGGGAGGTGTACAAGAACGATCCTGGGAATGAATGGCTTGTTATATGAAAAGCAGTTCAGGACTCTGGTCTGTACTCATGGAGTTTAGAAGGATGACTGGGTGGGATTTGATTGAAACTTACAAAATACTGAGAGGCCTGTTCCACTGGTAGAAGAGAGCAGGATCCAAGGGCCCTGCCTCAGAGTAAAGGGCGACCCTTTAGAACTGAGATGAGGGCGAATTTATAAGACCATAAGACACAGGAGAAATTAGGTCATTCGGTCCATCGAGTCTGCTCTGCCATTCAATCATGGCTGATGAGTTCCTCAACCCCATTCTCCCGCTTTCTCCCCACAACCCTTGATCCCCTTGATAATCAAGAACCCATCTATTTCCATCTTAAATGTACTCAATGACCTTGCCTCCACAGCCTTCTGTGGAGGTGAATTCTATAGATTCACCACTCTCTGGCTGAAGAAGTTTCTCCTTATCTCCGTTCTAAAAGGTCTTCCCTTTACTCAAAGGCTGTGCCCTTGGGTCCTAGTCTCTCCTACCAATGAAAGCATCTTCCCTACATCCACTGTGTTCAGGCCATTCAGTATTCTGTAAGTTTCAATTAGATCCCCCTCACCTTTCTAAACTCCAATGAGCATAGTCCCAGAGTCCTCAAACATTCCTCGGACCATTCTCGTGAACCTCCTCAGAACTCGCTCCAAGGCCAGTATATCCTTCCTGAGATATGGGACCCAAAACTGCACACAAATTCTTCCGCCAAAGGGTAGTGAGTCTGTGGTACTCACTGCCGCAGAGGGCCGGAG
Organism: Ginglymostoma cirratum; assembly: GCA_024137785.1. NCBI lineage: Eukaryota > Metazoa > Chordata > Chondrichthyes > Orectolobiformes > Ginglymostomatidae > Ginglymostoma > Ginglymostoma cirratum. The sequence continues at coordinate 14,856,937 of JAHRHZ010000061.1, read as the reverse complement.
AGACCAAGTCATTCAGTACACTTAAGACAGAGGTAGCTAGGTTCTTGACTGGTAAGGGGATTAAGGGTACCGGGAAAAGGCAGAAGAATGAGGTTGTGAGACTCATCAGCCATGACTGAATCGCAGAGCAGGACTGATGGGCCGAATGACCTACTTCTGCTCCTACATCTTCTGGTCTTACAACCTGCCGCATTTTAATGGTAAGCCAGGGGATTGGAAAAGTTTTAAAAACCAACTAAAGACAAGCAAAAAAAAAATTGAAGAGGAAGAAAATAAACCTTGAGTGTAAACTTGTAAGAGATATAAAAATGGATGGTAAGAATTCTTAAAACACATAAAAAGGAAGAGAAGTCAAAAGTGAACAAAGGCCCCTTAGAGAATGAGGTTGGGGAATTAAATATGGGGAACCAGGAAATGGCAGAGGAGTTAAATATTTTGCATCAGTCTTCACAGTAGAAGATACCAGTAGCATTCCAAAATTACTAACAATACAAGGGGCAAAAGGGGAAGAGGAAATAAATACAATAACTGTCACAAGAGGGAAAAAGTCCTGGGAAACGAGTTGGACTAAAGGCTGATAGGCCCCCTGGATTAGATGGGAGGCATCCTAGGATATTACCGGAAGCAGCTATAGAGAGTGTGAATGTATTGTTATAATCTTCCAAAAATCCTTAGTTTCTAGAGAAGTCAAAGATTGAGAAATGGCCAACCCAACAGGAGCAGCTTTATTTAAAAAAAAGAGAAAAAGACAGAAACAGGTAACAGGAGGCTAATCATTATTATTAGAGGGAAAATGTTAGAGTCTATTATAAAAGATGCAATACAAGGTCACCATAGTCCTACCTGACCATAGGGCTGCTCTCATTGGAGAGCCACAACTGTTTGTGGTTTAACCAGACGGTTACCATTACTCAAAAGTAAGGGAACAGGTTGAGTAGGATAGCCCTCAGCCAGTGCAGAAATTGAACCACACTGTTGGCATCGCTCTACATCGCAAATCGGCTGTCCAGCTATCTGAGCTGACTGATCCTCACAAGGATGCAAATGACAGAGCATTTAGAAACACATATAATTAAGCAAAGTCAGTGTGGCTTCATGAAGGGCAAGTCATGCCTGACAAATTTAATACAATTCTTTGAGGAGGTAACAGCAGGATAGATAGAAAGGGAAACAATGGATGCACTAGGTTTGGATTTTCAGAAGGCATTTGTAAAGATTCCACACATCAAGCTATTTAATAAGCGAACAGCCCATGGTTTAGAAGTAGCATATTAACATGGATACACTAAGGTATTGGAGTAGAGTTGTAGCTCAGGTTGTGGGTGTTGAGGTTGGTTGGCTCGCACTGCTGGTTTCTTGTTTTGCAGACGTTTCGTTACCATGCTGGGTAACATCCTCAGTGCAACCTCCAACGAAGCGTCGGTGTGTTTTCCTGCCTGGTTTTTAAATTTTCCTTCATAGTTGAAGGTATATGGGGTCAAGTTCAATATGTTTATTAATAGCATGCTTCGTGGAGTGCCAGGCTTCTAGGAATTCTTGTGCCTGTCTCTGCCTGTCCCAGGATGGTGGTTCTTCTTGTCAATGTGGATTGAGTTGAGTGAGTATTGGTCATGTCTTTTCGTAGCCAGTTGGTGTTCATGTACTCTTGTTGATAGTTTCCTTCCTGTTCCTCCGACGTAGTGCTTATCGCAGTCTCTGCAGGAGATCTTGTAGATGACATTGGTCCTGTCCGTAGCAGGGAGTGGGTCTTTAGTTCGGGTGAGCAGTTGTTGTGGGCTTGTTTGCCACTCTGATGCCCAGCAGGTGTAGGAGTCTTGTAGTGAGTTCCGACGTGTTCCTGATGTAGGGTAGTGTGATGAGTGTGTCGGGACGCGTAGTATCTTTCTGATGTTGTTAGTGTAGGTATCTTCTGACCTAGTTCTTTGGATATCCATTATACTTGAAAACCTGGAAGAGGTATTCTTCTTCCTCTTGGCGTAGTTCCGTGTTGCTGCCCTTTTAAATAGCGTTTGCATGCAGCTTCGTTTGAGAGAGCTGGGATGGTTACTGTTGAAGTTCAGTACCTGATCTGTGTGTGTGGCTTTTTCAGTGTACTTTTGTTTGCAGTTCCCCATTCGTCTTGGACAAATTCCCCATGACGTCCAGGAATGGGAGCTATTTGTTCTTCTCCTCCTCTCTGGTGAATTTTATTCCAGTGAGGGTGTTGTTTATAGGTTTGTGTCTCTCCTGTAATTTGGTCCGTTTAATGATGACAAAGGTGTCATCTACGTAGCATATCCATAGTTTTGGTTGGATTTGCGGAAGGGCAGTCCTTTCCAGTCTTTACATCACTGCTTCCGCTATGAGTCCAGAGATAGGTGATCCGATGGGTGTCCCATTGACTTGCTCGTATGTTTGGCTGTTGAAAGTGAAGTGGGTGGTGAGGCATAGGTTCAATAGTTTGAGCATGTTGTCTTTGGAGATGGTTTCACTGGGGTCTTGCTCTTGTTCCAGTAGTGTTGTCATTGTTTCCCTTGCTTGTGGTATGTCTATTGATGTGAATAGGGCAGTGACATCAAACGATATCATGGTCTCTTCATCACCCCACTCCATCCACTCAGCCCAAGAATTCCTCAACTCCAAAGA
>JAHRHZ010000061.1:14833616-14854302 GCA_024137785.1 Ginglymostoma cirratum | reverse complement strand
TCACCCCACTCCATCCACTCAGCCCAAGAATTCCTCAACTCCAAAGACAGAAGGATAGATGACGAAGAGACCATGATATCGTTTGATGTCACTGCCCTATTCACCACAAGACTCCCACAACCGCTGGGAATCAAAGTGGCACACAAGCCCACAACAACTGCTCACCCGAACTAAAGACCCACTCCCTGCCATGGACAGGACCAATGTCATCTACAAGATCCCCTGCAGAGACTGCTAGAAACACTACATCGGACAAACAGGAAGGAAACTAACAACAAGAGTACATGAACACCAACTAGCTACAAAAAGACATGACCAATACTCACTCATCTCAATCCACATGAACAAGAAGTACCACCATTTCGACTAGGACAACACCAAAATCCTGGGACAGGCAGAGACAGGCACAAAAATTCCTACGAGCCTGGCACTCCACAAAGCATGCTATTAACAAACATATTGAATGCGACCCCATATACATTCCACTATGAAGGAAAACCGGAAGTGAGGTAATCCATCTCAACGGACCCGAGTTTAAAAACCAGGCGGGAAAATACACCGACGCTTCATCGGAGGTTGCACTGAGGATGTTACCCAGCATGGTAATGAAACGCCTGTGAAACAAGAAACCAGCTTGGCGAGCCAACCAACCTTAACACGGATACAGCATAGAAGACAGAGTTGGAATAACCTGTAACCAGAATTGTGTCACAGGGACCAGTGTTGGGGTCATATATATATATATATGACCTGAATGAGTGAAGTGAATATACTGCAGCCAAATTTGCAGATGAGAGAGGTGGGAAGGCAAGCACTGAGAATGTTACAGAGTCTGCGGAGGGATGCAGACAGGTTAAGTACACTGTGGGAAAATGTGAGGTTACGCATTTTGACAGGAAGAAGAGAGGAACAGAATATTATTTAAATGGAGAATGACTGCAGTAAACTACAGAACACAGGGATTTGACAGTCCTCAACACAAATCACAAAAAGCTAGCATCCAAGTTCAGCGGGTAATAGGGAAGGCACATGGAGTGTTGACCATTATTTCAAAGGGAATGGAGCACAAAATAGGGAAGTTTTACTAAAACTATACAAGGTATTAGTCAGATAACAGCTCGAACACTGTGAATGGTTTTGCGCCCCTTATCTGTGGGGAGATTTCCAAACATTGCAGGCTGTTCAGAAAAGGTTCACTTGGCTGACAACAAGTATGAAAGGACTCTCTCATGATGACAGGTTTGAATAGGTTCGGCTGTGTTCATTGGAATTTAAAAGAATGACAAGCAACCTTGACGAGACATACAAGACTCTTGGGGAACTTGACTGGGTAGATGTGGAAAGGTCGCTCTCCCATGTCGGGGAGTATAGGACCACGAACGTAATCCCAGAATAAGGGACTGCACATTTAAAACAGCAACGCAGAGGAATTTCTTCTTGCAAAGAGTTGAGTATCTGTGGAATTCTTTACCACAGAAGACTGTTAAGGCTGAGTACATTCAGTATTTTTAATAAAACAAAGAATCGCAGATGCTGAAGACCTGAAACCAAAACAGAAATTGCCAGAGAAACTCAGCAAGTCTGGCAGCATCTGTGGAGAGAAAGCAAAGTTCACATTTCAAGTCTAGTGACCTTTCTTCAGAAATGACCGGATTCACTGAACTCAAAACATTAACTTTGTTTTCTCTCCACAGATGCTGTCAGACCTGAGTTTCTCCAGCAATTCCTGGTTAAGTATTTTCAAGGCTGAAGTAGATAGATTTTTAATCAGTAAGGGAGTCAGAGTTAGGGGGAAAAGGAAGGAAAATAAGAGTTGAAGATTATCAGATCAGCCACGATCTCAGAACGGCAGAGCAGAGTCCATAGACTGAATGACCTACTTCTGCTCCTATGTCTAATGAATTAGTAATCCAAATAATTCCCGTATTTTAGATAATACGGATCCATGTTACCTGTTTTTAAAGTTTTTAAAAGACAACATTAGCTGAATAGTGTAAATAAATAAGACAAGCTACATGTACAGAATTATGAGATAGATTGATAACTTGGCAGAGTGGGGTTAAAGAGCAGCCTTGCACAATGATAAAGTGTGCGTAGTAATATTCTACTAATCAGTGCAGGGTAAATGTTCTTCACAATACACAGTAAAAACAAATTTTCTAAATTTGGGAATGACACCAAAATGGGGGTGATAGCCAATCCCATAGAACACTGCAACAAACTATAGGGAATTAAGGACATTGCAGAAATGAATTTCAATGCAGAGAAATGTTTGGTGGGATATTTTGATTATAAAGAATAGGGAGCTTATATTACTTGAGGTGCAGCTACAGGTAGGATAGAGGAAATAAATGATCTCAAAGTGCAAATAAACCAAGTGCTAACAATGTACCACAAATTGGCAAAACCCTGAATAAAAGCACGTGGAAGCAATGGCATTGTGGTATTCTTGCTGAATTGTTAATCCAGAGACACAAGTAATGTTCTGGGAACCTGGGTTTGAATCCCGTCATGGCAGATGGTGGAATCTGAATTCAATTAAACAAAAATCTGGAATTAAGGGTCGACTAATAACCTTTAGGGAAGGAAACTGTCATCCAAACCTGGTCTGGCCTACATCTGACTACAGACCCATAGCAATGTGGTTGACTCTTAACTGCCCTCTGGACTATTAGGGTTGGGCAATAAATGCTGACCTAGCCAACGATGCCCACATCCCGTGAATGAATTAAAAAAAAATTAAGGTTTATTCCTAGAGACGACAACTGACATGTTAGGAAGAAATGTCACGCTAAACATGCATCAAACCTTGGTTATACCACAAGGAGTTCTGGCTACCATATTATAAAAATGATACAGAGGCACTAGGAGAGTGCAGAGAAGATTTACAAGGATGAGAGCAGAAATATTCTTAACAGCAAAGTGTGAAAAGGTTGGGTTTTTCAGAAGTCTGTGCGCTGATCCAAACGAGGTAATCAAAATCTTTCACAATTTTAATTAAGTGTTTGCAGAGAGAATGCTTCCTGAGGGGGAACAATTAACCAAAAAGGTCAACAAATAAGACAGTCGCCATGAAATGCAATAGATCATTCAGAAAAACACTTCTTTAGCCAATGAATGGTGGGAACACAATGTCTTATCGCAGCAAGCGATGAAGCAAATACTACAGATGCACTTAAGGAAACAAATTAAGGAAGAAGAAAGTAGGGGGTGACCACGATAACATTAGATGAGAAAAAAAAAATGGGGCAGGCTCAAGTAGAACATAAATGACAGCAGAGACAGGTTGCGTTAAATGGTCTATTTGGCCTTGTATAACTCACTGCCAAATATCCACAAACAGCAGTATATTTTATGTCTGCTTTCTTCTGTCTCAATACATAGCTTTGTTACTAATTCAATCAACTTGTATGTTACAAACACAGAAAATAGAAGTAGGTCATTCGGCCCTTCCAGCAAATAATTCAGTATTCTCATTTTCTCCCCATACCCTTTGATCATTTTAGCTCTAAGAAATATATCTATCGCTCTCTTGAAAACATTCAATGTTTTGACATAAATGGCTTTCTGTGGCAGCGAATTCCACTGCCTTACTGAAAAAAGTTTTCCTCGCCTCAGTGTTGAATGGCCTAATCTATACCCTTAGACAGTGACCCTGATCAACAGGAACATCCCTCCTATGTTTACCCTGTCTAGTCCTGTTAGATTTTTATAGGTTCCTCGGAGGTGCCCTCACTGATTCTTCTAAACTCCCAAGAATATAGTCCTAACTGATCGAGTCTCTCTTCATAGATCGGTTCTTGCCATCTCAGCAATCACACCAGTAAACTTTTATTGCACTCCCTCCATAGCCAGAACATCCTCAGTCAGAAAAGGAGACCAAAGCTGCACACAATACTCCAGGTTTGGTCTCACCAAGGCCCTGTACAATTGCAGCAAGACATCCCTTCTCCAGTACTCAAATCCTGTCATGAAGGCTAACACTCCATTGGCCTTCTTCACTGCCTGCCGCCTTTCAGCAACTGATGTACTAGGACATCTAGGTCTTGCTACACCTTTCTCAATCTGCCATCCCAAAATGGGTAACCTTACACTGATCCGCATTATATTTCATGTTGAGTCAATATGGCGGGGAGCTGGAGGAACACGGCAGGCCAGGCAGCTTCAGGGGTGCAGGAAAGTCGACATTTCAGGCCTAGACCCTTCTTCGGGGCTGTCCTGATATTGACTCTCCTGCTGCCTGAAGCTGCCTAGCCTGCAGTGTTCCTCCAGCTCCACACTACATTGACTTGGAGGCATTATTTGTGTCCTTTGTGGAAAAAAAAATCAAAATATGCTTTTAAATCGATCTGTTTTCTCTTTGTTCCCCATTATAACCATAAGACCATAAGACATAGGAGTGGAAGTAAGGCCATTCGGCCCATCGAGGCCACTCCACAAATTATAACCTCCTGGGTCTGACTGTAAAAGACCTAACATTTGTCTGAACTAATCTTTTTCTCTTCACACAGCTTTAGAGGCTTTTACAATCAGATTGTATGTTCCCTGCAAGCTTACTCTCCTACTCTGTTTTTCCTCTTAATCAATCATACTGTTCTCCTTTGCTGAAATCTAAACTGCGCGCGATCTTTAGGCTTGCTGCTTTCTTTGGCCAATTTGTACGCCCATCCTTAGATCTGATACCATCCCTGGATCTGATACCATCCCTGACAGTCCTTGCTTGCCATGGTTGGACCACCTTTCCAGTTTTATTTTTGTGACACAGGAACAAGGGCAGGCTACTTGGCCCTTCAAGCCTGCTCCACCATGACTCAGGTCATGGCTCATCCAATTTTAACCTCAATTCCATAATCCTGCATTATCCCTGATAATCTTTCCTACCAGGAATCAAGAATTTACTTCTGCATTAAAAGTACTTAAATCTTCTGCATCCACAGCCTTTTGAGGCAGGGAATTCCAAAGACTCTCAACCTCCAAAGTTAAAAATGTTTCCTCATCACAAATATTTCACAGTCTATACGACAAATTACAATGCAAACTGTTTTTGACAAGTCAAATATGTTACTTAGCATTCAACAGTATTTTATATATTTTGCTTTATGCTCAATCTTCTATCTTTTCCTGAATCTTAAATGTAGCCTTCCAGAATTTAGTACAAATCAAATTTTGCAATAACTTAAAAATAAACTGCTGTATTATGTGAAATCAGAAACGCAAAGTATGACTTGTATCACTAACCTCTTCAGAACTAACTTCCTCTGCTTCTTCATGGAAAAATTGAGCTAGTTCCTCCACAGCAGCACGCGTTCTATATTTGTGTTGCTCACGACGCTGCGCCCTCATTTTTCTTTTGGTGTGTTCCCATGACTCCAAGGAGTCATTCTAAAATGAGAATAGCAAAACAAGGAATTCTTTTCAATCAAAAATCAAACTATTTTTTTAAAGGACACTTGATTTCCAGATCAAAATGAGAATAAAGGGTCACCTATGAGGTATAGTGAAACACTCTTTAAAATTAGCACAATAGATATAGTAAAACTCTTTTTAAAATTAGCACGATATATAAGGAATTTAGATACAGGAGCAGTCCATTTGGGCCTTTGAGCCTGCTCTCTCATTCAATAAAATCATGGTCAATATGGTTTTGGTCTCAGCTCCACTCAACCCTAAAACCACTGTCTATCAAAAAATCTATCAAACTCAACCTTGAGTAAGAACGAAAGAATAAGATTAAGATTATTGGACCAGTGACAAATCAGCACATCACAAGAAAGGTCAGATAAAGATTAGAGAGCAGAACAGAAACAAGCAGAGCTAAAGAATTGGAAAAATGGGCAGGACAGACCTGAACTGTGCCAAAATGTTGTCAGGGTGCATAGTGCTTGCAGTACCTAATGCTTGTAGCCATTTCCTTACATCATATGGAGGGAACAAAAACAGTGATGGCTGACATTTAGGATACTGAGCACGTTCGGAGGCCAAGATCGATTGCCAACTTTTGATTACAAGTGTTTGAGCCAGATGTTCTTCACTCATGGACGGGGCTCCACCATAATCAACAATAGGGATATTTGTGCAGTCTTCTCCTCCTGTGAGTTGTTTAATTGTCTACCATCTTGCATGATTTGACGTAGTGGGAAAGGAGAGCATATATGACCTGTTGGTTGTTAACATCTGTTAATTATGAGTGATAGCATACTGCTTGAGGTTGGTTGGCTCGCAGAGCTGGTTTGTTGTTCCGCAGACGTTTCGTTACCGTGCTTGGTAACACCCTCAGTGCAGCCTCTGATGACGTGTCGGTGTGTTTTCCCACCTGGTTTTTAAACTCTGGGGTCCGTTGTGATGGATTGCCTCACTTCCGGGTTTCCTCCGTAGTGGAATGCCACTATCAAGCACGGTAACGAAACGTCTGCAGAACAACAAACCAGCTCGGCGAGCCAACCGACCTCAATACCCACAACCCGAGCTACAGATCTACTCCAAAACCTTAGCATACTGCTTGGTATGCAAGTAGTGCCGTGTTTCAGCTTGATTTTTAGATATGGCTGATACTTACTCCTGGCATAATCTTCTGCACCATGGTTGATCTCCTGGGCTTGATAGGATTGGCAGGGTGTAAATTACGGTGAGCCTTGAGGTTACAGACTGTGTTTGAATACAGTTCTGCCATTGCTGATGCCCCACAACATCTCATGGATGCCCAGTTGCCAGATTTATTTGAAACCCATCGCACTCGGCGTTGCGTTAATGCCACATGACACAATGGAGGGCATCCTCAAATGTGAAGGCAGGGCTTCAGCCTAAGGTTTGCATTATAGCCATTCCTATTAGTACTATCACAAACATCTGAAACAGGTAGATTGGTGCGGACAAAGTCACGCATATTTCTTCCTCTTGTTCGCTCCCTCACCATCTGTCACAAGCCCAGTCCAGAAGTTGTGTCCTTTAGAACTCTGCCAACAAGGTCAACAATGGTGTCACCATGCCACTCTTGATAATGGACAATGAAGTCTACCATCAAAAGTGTATTATGTGCTCTCATCACCCTCAATGTATCCTCCAAGATGACCAACAGGTGAGAGAACTGATTCATCTGTTGGGGGGTGGGGGTTGGGTTGGGGGTAGATATTATTCAGGAGAAGGTTATATTGCCCACCTTTTACTTAATACTATGAGAGGTCATGAGGTCTGGAGTTAATGTTGAGGACTTCCAGGATAACAACTCCCTGACTGTTGCTACTATGCCACAGCCTTTTGGTAGTTCTGACCTGTCTGTGGGACAGGACGACCTGAGGGAACACTAAATGTGGTGAGTCAGACACGTTTATTCACTCAATCATATCTTACAAGGTCGTACTGTCGCCCAACTAGTGAGGGATAGCTCTTCCAATTTTGGTACAGGTCCACAGGAACAGATTGCATGGTCAATAAGGCTACATGTGCCATGATCGTTTTCAGTGCCTTGATCAATGCAGCAGACTTTTGTAAAGGTTAGATATAAATGAGTGGCTTGCTACATCATTTCAATGAGCATTTAAGTGCCAAACATATAGCTACGGCTCTGGAGTCACATATAGATTAGACCAGGCGAGGACAGCAGAGTTTCCTTCTCTAAACAACACTGATGAACTTCGTAGGTTTTACTAACAATAGCCAATGATTTCATGGTCAACATTAGGCTAGATTTCAATTCTAGGTTTTTCATTAATTGAGTTCAAATTTCACCATCTACTTGCCGAGATTCAAACTCATGTCACCTGACCATTAGACTCAAATATGTGGATAACTAGAACAGTAACAATAACACTACACCACTATCTCTCCCCGAACACAGCTAATAGGACCCAATCACATCACACATCAAAGTGTGCACATGACACTAAGATAGGAGCAACAATAAGTTCTGTAGATGGAAGTCATAAAAACAAACTAGTGCAGATGCTGGAAATCTGCAAAAACAGAAAATGCTGGAGAATATCAGTAGGTCTGACAGCATTTGTAGAGAGAGAAACAGAATTAACAAAGTCTGATATGACTCTTAACCCTATTTTTCTCTCCACAGATGCTATAGGCCTCCTCAGTTTCTCCAGCATTTTCTTATATTAAGGATAGATTTTGTGTGGGGATGTATAACTGACAGATAATGGTCACTGCAAGTATGAGGTGATCTACTTCAGCTGCAACAAAGACATCAGAATATTTTCTGAACAACACCTTAACAGAGATTTTAACATAAAAAAGGTACATCTTGTCAAGCTTTTCATCTTGGATTCACCAGGACATTCAGCAAGAATACAAATTTAAAGGAGAACTGCATTTTATACAGTTTGAAAAGTGCACTGATTGCTTAGCAATGGAACTTTGATTAGTAGAGGCATTATCAGGGATATTTTGATGACTGACAGCTAATTGCCAACCTTTGCTCAAATTTAAACCAGGTAGACTGATTGTTTTGTTAAGGCATTGCTCTGAGGAATGAACGGAAAATGGCCATTTTAAGTTGAAACAGGTACGAAAGGTATATACGTTCTTTCTGCCTGCAAAACAAGGCTGTGTGTATTATTATATGCAGCTTCAACAATGCGCAAGGATATCATGAACAAAAACAGAGTGGCTGGAAAAGGTCAGCAGGTCTGGCAGCATCTGTGAAGGGAAAAAACAGAGTTGACATTTTGGGTCCGGTGACCCTTCCTCAGAACTGGATACCATATTGCAAGCTTGACTGGCAATCCTAAATTAGTTGTCAGCATCATTTTTAGCACATTTGGAAATAATTGGCAAATGCTACCCAATCACAGAATCACATTCAGTGTGGGAAAACATGTTCCGAGTTTTACAAGCACAGGCTAGTTGGGTACAGCAAGTACTGTACCTTCTTGCAAACAGCCCAAGTAAAATGCTTTGACATGTAGAGCCAACATACCTAGCATCAGGCCTGCACTGAAATTTATATACTACATTACTTATTGTGTGACAAACAGAACATTGGATGTTGCTGCGAAGACAAAACAATCATATCATTACTGCAAAATAGGAGCATGAAACAGTTACCTTCATCTGTTTCTCAATTTTTTGAGATACCTCATCTTTTCAAGGTAATGAGGTACACTGGATATTTTACTTGCCTTAGGCCTGTTCATGAGTTTATGCGAACTGAAGCAAGAAATGGGTCAGATCAAGGTGGCCATTACTTCACAAGACGGCTTTGAACTCAATGTCTCTATGTGTTATACTTTAGCATCATCATAAAATAGGAGACAACCATTCTCTAATTCAATAATTAGGGCAATATCATGAACAAAGTTAACCGGCATGCATATTTGTCAATCAATCAGCACTTTCTCCTTATACAGTATAAAATGTCATTCTCTGTATATTAATAATCTTGCAAACACCTTCAAGAATAATAGTTTCAACAAAATGGCTCTTTATTCAGCAATATTTAAGTTCAATCTTAGTAAATGACCAAACAAAAAAAAAACTGGAATCCCTTTACAGAAATTTTAGCAAGCAAAAGTAGTTGAGTTACACGAGGAGATGAGATAGAGGGGGCAGATGACCAAAGACTTAGACAGAAGTAGATTTAAGGGGCCATATTCAGAGAACAGAATGAGGGAGGGAGGGAGATGAAATTCCAGAGCTTAGCTGTTTGGCAGGTGAACACACCGTGACTCAAGCATCCTGGTGAATCTCTGCAACCATTTTGGTGCGATCACATTACTCCTGTAATGTGGCAACCAGAAATGCACAGTACTTTAGCCATGGTCTCACTAACGTTCTATATAATGCCAACATGACTTCCATGTTTTTATAATCTATGCCTCGATTGATAAAGGCCTTTTTACCACCCTAGTAACATACTCATCTGCGTTCTGACATCAATGAACAAGCATGTCAAGGTCCCTTCGTTCCACAGAACATACCGTTCACTGAATACTTTGTCAAATTACTCCTTCCAAACTGTATCACTTCACACATTTCAGAGCTAAATTCCACCTACCACACACCTGCCCATTCAACCATCCAGTTTATATCTTTTTGTAGCATAAGACACTCAACCTTACTGTTAACCACCTGATCAATCTGTGTCGTTCTCAAACTTGATAATTCATACCGCCTCCCACACAGAGGTCAATGTTATTTACAGAAATGGCGAATAAAAAGGAGCCCAGCAAGATCAGTATGGCATTCCAATCACTAAAGCAGCCTTCAGTCATCACTTTGTGTCTCCGACAACTAAGCCAATTTTGAATCCACTTTACCTTGTATCCCACGTATACTTTCCTTCTTGTACAGTCTCCTATGTGGGACATTGTCAAAGGCTTTGCTTAAATCCATACATCAACTGCACTACCATCACCTACACATCTGATCACCATCACAAAAATTTCAAGTTAAATTTCATAGGCAGGACCTCCCTCTGACAAATCCACGCTTACTATCCCTGATCAAGCCTTGCCTCTCCCAAGTGGAGATTGATGTTCTCCTTCAGAATTTTCTCCCATAGTTTCCTTACCACTGACTTGAAACTCACTGATCTGTAGTCCTCTGGCTTATCTCTACAACGCTTGTTAAATTTTTTTTTCTTTATTCATTCACAGGATGAGGGTGTCGCTGGCCAGGCAGCATTTATTGCCCATTCCAAATTCCCCAAGGGGCAGTCCAGAGTCAACCGCATTGCTGTCGATTTGGAGTCAGATGCAGGCCAGACTAGGTAAGGATGGCAGTTTCCTTCCCTAAAGCACATTAGTGAACCAGATGGGTTTTTCCCCAATAATCGGCTATGGATTTATGGTAATCATTAGATTCTTAATTCCTGATATTTATTGAATTCAAATTCCACAATCTGCCATGGCGAGATTCAAACTCAGGTCCCCAGAACATTATCCGGGTCTCTGGATTAACAGTCCAGTGATAATACCACCCTGGCCATCACCTTGGAATAACATTAGCTGTTCTCCACTCCTCTGGCACCTGACCCGCAGCCAGCGAGGAATTAAGAATTTTGGTCAGTGCCCCTGTAATCTCCTCACTCCCACAGCAGTTTAGGACACTGTTTATCCAAACCTGGAGAATTGTCCACTTTTAAGTCTGCCAATACTTCCAATACCTATCCTACTTTATGTCAATTTACACAAGGACCTCACAGTCTCTCCCCTGGGTTCATTACCTTCAACCTCTTCCTCTTGGGTGAAGTTGAATGTAAGGTATTGGTTCAACACTCTACCAATGTCCTCTGGTTCCATCCACAGACTGCTCCCTTGGTCCCTACTCTTTCCCTGGTTATTGTCATCCCATTGGTATATTTGGAGAATATCTTGGGATTTTCCCTACTTTTAGCAGCCAGAGCATTGTCATATCTCTTCTTTGCTTTCCTAATTGCTTTCTTAAGCTCCACCCTGCACTAATGTCTCCACTAATTTACTTCCCCTTGTACCTGGTGAAAGTCTCTCTCTTCCTCCTCATCATGTCTTGAATATCTCTGGTTCTCTGGGCTTGTTACTACTTCCTATTACCCTGTAGGCACAATGTTAGGCTTGTACCTCCCCATTTCCTTTTTGAACATTCCCCACTGCTCTTCTGTAGATTTCCCCACTAGTAGCTGTTCCAAGCCTACCTTGGCCAGATTCTGCCTTATTTCACTAAAATCCACTCTCCCCGCAAACCGAAACTTTTGTTTTGCAATTTGCTTATTTATTTGTCCAAAAGAAGCTTAAATTGTGCTATTTTCTTCATGGTAAAGCAAACAACTTTCCATTTCCCCATTCCACCTGCCAGTCTTTTGCCCACTGACTCAGCCTATCAATATCAGTCTGCAACTTCTGGGACTTTTTTTCGCAACTGACTTTCACACCTATCTTTGTGCGATCTACAAGTTTAGGCACCATGCCTTCACTCCCCTCATCTAAGTCACCGATGTATATTGTAAAAACTTGAGCCCCCAGCATACAGCCCTGTTGAACGCACTCATCACATTCTTCCAATCAGAAACAAACCCATTTATGCACACTGATTTTCCACTGGCCAGCCAATCTTCTATCCATAAAAGCATGTTACTCCCTATGTCATAAGCTGCTACTTTTCAGAATAACCTTTAAGGTGACAACTCGTTGAATGCTTTTTTTGGAAATCCTACTACAGAACGTCAACAGATCCCCTTTATCCACAGTGCATGTTGCTTCTTCAAAGAATTCCAATAAATTGGTTAAACAGGATTTCTCTTTCACTAAACTATGCTGATTCCTCCCAATTAACTTGAGTTTCTCAAAGTGCTTAGCCATTATCTCCTTAATAATCAATTCACCCTCACGACAGACATCAGGCTCACTGGCTTATAGTTTCTTGATTTCTGCTTCCATCCTGCCGGCATAGAAGGGTTATATTTGCTACTTTCCAATCTGATGAAATCTGTCCGGGACTCTCTGAACTTGAAAAATTAGCACTACATCTTCTACCTGTTCTGAAGTCGTAGCAGATTCAATATGTTAACTATTCACTTTCCACAGATGCTGCCAGACATGCAGCATTTTCTGTTTTTGTTTTAGATTTCCAGCATCTGCAGTATCTTGTTTTTATTTGAACATTCAATACCTCATTGGCTACCTCTTTTAAGACCCCAGATGAAGTCCGTCAGGATCCAAGGATTTATCTATCCACGACTGGTTGCTCAGTACTGTTTCCCTGCTGACTGCAAACTCACCAAATTCCTCTCTTCATTCTACTTCCTAATTTAAAGCTATTACTGGAATGCTTTTGTCTACAATCATGACAGAACAAACGTATTTCTTAATTTCACCTGCCATTTCCTCATTATCTGCAATTAGCTCCACATTCTCAATCAACAAGCACTTCACTTACTTTTTAACTTTTTAAATCCCAGGAGAAACTCTTGCTATCCATTTTCCATTTACAGCTATTGCTTCTTCTCATACTCTAACTTCTTTCTTCATTCTCTGCAATTCTTGAATTGTGCACATATCTTTGCACAATGAAATGATTTTCCCACAAGTTTAATGACTTCTTTAATATCTAGCTAACCAGATGGTGGGTCCTCCTCTTGGAATATTTCTTTATAGTAGGAACATTCTTATTCTGAAATAGCTACTAACATGCCTTGTACTGCTTTACTATTGATCCATCTCTTTACCCAACTCCAATACTACCTGCAGTTTGCTTGGTTCTGGAAAAGTTGCTCCAAGAAACTCTCTTGAAAGTATTTTACAGTTTATTCATTCATGCTAATACTGCCAATCTGATTCTTCTACTTGATACACAGATTAAAATCACCAATTATTGATATCCCTCTGCTACAAACATCCAATAGGTCTTCTTGCATTTTTTGTCTTACTATCAGTAATCCTATAGATTACATCAGCTATACATTTTCTCCCCCATTGCTCATCTCTACCCAAAACAATTCAAAATCTTGATTTGCTGAATCAAAGTCACCTCTAACCATTGCATCAAAGCCATCTTTGATTAAGAATGCTACCTTTCCACCTTTACTCTCAACTACAACGAAAGGGTTGACTTACAAGAACAGCTAACTAGGTTAGACCTTTAACAAAAACAGAAATTCGAGCTGTAACTCAGCAAGTCCAACAGCATCTGTGGGAAGAAAGCAGAATTAACAGTTCGAGTCTGGTCACACTTCAGGAGAACTGTTAGCAGCTTGGAAAAAGAGATTTATGAAAGGGGTAGGCAAACAAGGAGATTATGGGTAGCAGGCCATGACAGAAGAAAAGCTGAGTGATAGTAAGAGGTAACAGTAGGAGACAATGGGTGAGTTGTACTGAAAGCACCCCATATAATGTGATCAAAAACATAAGTTGCTGGAAATGCTCAGCAGGTCTGACAACATCTGTGAATGTTCTAAGGAAGCATCACCAGACCCAAAACGTTAACTCTTGATGTTTCTTCACAGATGCTACCAGACCTGCTGAGCTTTTCCAGCAACTCATGTTTTTGTTCCTGATTCACAGCATCCACAGTTCTTTTGGTTTTTACTTACCATATAATGTGATAACTGATCTAGAAGTAGGTGAGAATGGGTGACTGTGCCAAAAGTAGCCCATGGTCATCATGGAACTAGGTTTGGGGTAGGTAATAAATATGGAAGGATGGAATCAGGCTCTCAAGTTAGTGAGCTTGATGTTGAGTTCTAGATGCTATGGGGTGGCCAAGCAGAGAATGAGGTGATGTTTTTCAAACTTGTGCTGAGGCTCACGACAACACCGCAGCAAGCCTGTGACAGAAATGTTGGCATGGGAACATGGTGGTGTGTTGAAGTAGCAGGCAACTGGAAGCTCAGTGTTATTTTTGCAGACAGAATGCAGGTGCTCTGCAAAGCAGTCACTCAGTCTGTGTTTCATTTCCCCAACATAGCTAAGACTATACTGTGAACAATGAATACATTAGATTAGACTGAATTAAGTACAGGCAAATCACTGTTTCACCTGGAAGGCATGTCTGGGACCTTGAATGGTGAGGAGGGAGAGGTAAATAGTCAGGTGTCACACCTTCTACGATTGCAGGGGATATTGTTGTGGGGGTGTGAGGTGGTGTTGGGAATGGAGGAGAAATAGACCAGAGTGGCTCAGATGGAACGCTGCCGGGGAGTGGGGGGATTGTGATGTGGAGAAGATAGGAGGAGGGAGATATGTGCCTGTTTGTGGCATCCTGTTGGAAGTGACAGAAATGGCAGCTTACAATGCGGAGGCTGGAGGGGTGGTAAATGAGGACAAGGAGAATGCTATCACTGCTATGGGAAGGGAGGGAAGGGGTGAGAGAAGAAGTGTGAAAGATGGGTCAAACACAGCTAGGGGCTCTGTCGTCAATGGTAGTGGAGAATTCTTGGCGGAGGAAAAGGTGGACATTTTTGAGGCCCTCTGTGGAAGGTAACATCATCAGAACAGATGTGACAGATGGAGAAACTGGAAGAACAGAATGAAGTCCTCGCTCCTCACCCCTAATTTCCTCAACTTAAGTCTTCAGCATAAATACCACGTTTTCCTACCGGCTAACTGTTCTGAAGAGCCACCAGACTTGAAATTCTGTTTTCTTCCCACAGGTAATGCCAGACCTGCTGAGTTTCACTAGCAACTTCTGCTTTTGCTTCAGACCTCCAGCATCTGCAATTGTTTTATTTTAGGTTGGGCCTTAATTCTTTAGAATTCAGAGGCATGAGAGGTGATCTTAAATGAAATATACAAGATTTTGAGAAGACTTTACAGGGTAAATGTTGTGATGATGTTTTCACTAATCTAGAGTCAGCAGATATTGTTAGAGAATAGCAGACATTTACCTAAAACTGGACTTGCGAAGGAATTTCTTCTGAGGTTAATGAAGTTTTAGAATCTAGATTAAAGTATTTAAAGAGGAGGTGGATTGTTGAAAAATCGAGGAATTAAGGACTATGAGGAGCTGGCATGAAAGAGGCGTGGAGCAAATCAACACGATTTTACCAAGGGGGTGGCGGGGCAGGGGCAGCAGGTTTGAGGGGACAAATGACCCACTCCTACTTCTGATATTCTTATGTTGTATTTGCCTAACTTTCCACTCTTTTTCAGTGTCATATGAATGAATATATGGATTAAATATCAAGGATGCTAACGATGTTAGAATCATATCAGCACACCTACAATTTTGGGATTGGAGAAGATTACAGACATAGTAAGAGATGAAACTATGAAAGAATTTGAAAATGATTAAGGTTTAAAATCAAGCTCCTGTTTAACTTGGTGTCAGTCAGCATATAAGTGGTGATGTGAGCACTTGGTGGGATCAAGTGATTAGCCCCCTGGATGAAATGAGCTCACAGGAGGCAAATAAATAAAACACCCTAAATAAGCAGTACACCAATTAAATCACCCACCCTTTGCGTAGCGTGTACTGGTCGTCTTTTCTTCTCTCTTGTATACAAGGCAATTTCCTCTTCACTTTTAGCAATCCTAAAATCTTCCTGCATCCTGAATAAAAGGGACAAAAATGTGATCTGCAGTGAAAAATAAAGGATAATTCCATAACAACTCCATCATAGCGCGAGGGCGGAAAGGCAGAGTGAGAATGAGCATTAGAGCCAGAGCGTGAAACAGAATACATCTTGCATTTATGCACCACATCACATAATTACATATAATCCCAAAGTCAGTTACAACCAATGAAGAACTTCAGACTGCATTCCAGGAAATGAGGCAGACAAAAAACACTCCAATACTCCAGTCTTTTGGCACTTCCTGTAAGTTTAGGGAAGACAAAGATTGTGGCCACTGCACCCGCAATTTACGCACTAACTTCAGAATCTTTGTATTCATCTCTTCCAGTCCTGCTGCATTGTCAATTTTGCACCAAAAGTCTATCAAAAAATCTGCCCCATCATTTTAGTGCCTATCCAGTTCTCCACTGTCATTATGGCCTGGGTAGCATCACTGTCTTCAGTGAAAACAGATGCAAAGTACTCATTTAACACCTCAACCATGCCTCTTGCCTCCAGGTGTGTATCACCTTTCTGGACCCGAACTGGTCGTACTCCTTTTACCACACTTTTACTGTTTATTTGGCCATAAAGACCTTGCAACACCTCTATGTTGGTTACGAGTCTTTCCTCAATTTCAGTTTCTCTTAATTTGCTCTTCATTTGCTTTTGCATCTCCTTGCTAAACCTTTGATATTCCTTTTGGTTCCCGACATTATTTTCTACTGGCCACTTGTTATAAGCACACTTCTTCATTATCTTAATTTCTCTCCTTTATCATAAACGAATCTCTGGATTTTTGTTCTACTTTTCCCATTTGAAGGAATATACCTGGACACACCTGAATGATCTCCTCTTTAAAAGCAGTCCGTTGTTCAGTTTATGTGACCACGAGGATCCAACATAAGACCTATCACATGCAGATAGACTCAAAACCATTCTTCAATACACTCGAACAGTCTTAAATGATGAACTCAGATAAGTTCAGTCTTCAGTTGATGACTACACATAGCTCCAAAATTATTTTTATAATAAACACAACTAACATTCAAAAGGAAATAACACACTAAAAACCAACTGTAGTTGCTGTAAATCAGAAACAAAAACAGAAATTGCTGGGAAAGCTCAGGAGGTCTGGCAGCATCTGTGGAGAGAAACCAGAGTTAATGTTTCAGATCAAATTCCTCAGAACTCAGGAATTGCTTTTCCAGCAATTTCTATTTTTGTTTCCAATAATACATTGTATCCTGGTTCACGTAGGCAGAAGAGGTGGAACAAGTCAAACTGAAGCCACAAGAAAACCTTTAAAGCAGGCCTAACTTCACTTTACTTTTTCTTGCCAAGGGAGAGAAAAACTCACTACTGCACTTGAATAAGAAATGAAGAATTTAAGAAATGAGGATATTTAATAACCAGTTTCAGATATTTGCTGTAACACCATACCTGTTCACACTTGGTTGTATTTCTGGTACTACCACTCTTCGCTTCCAGGCCATGATGTCACCTTCTGTGGCAATTTGGCTACGGGGAGCATTGTGATGCATCTGACGAACACCTTCAATCTGTCCACTACGGCGCAGTCCCACATTTGGTGGTGACAAAATGTCAGAGCTGGGGTTCCTTAAAACTTAAAGCAGAACAAAACATTAAAGTTGAGCAAGACAAAGAATCTTTAGCATCCTAAATTATCCAATTTTGATGGCCTGCCATGTGACATACACCGTTACTCTTTCAATATCTGCACTTTTACTACTCAGTTGGTTGAAATTGCGCCAGAACAAAGTAGAATCTGTAAATATCCACTTCAAAGTTGAATAATGCAATCTACCCTCTAGTTTCTTTTCAGTAAATACTTTTCTGAAATTGTGTAGCCTATTAGCACATATTCCATAAAAATTAGGATTAGAAAAATCTTTTCTGTTAATTTTTTTGAGAACTAGCTGCAGATACAGGTGGGATTCCGAGGAAAAGTGCATTGGCCTAGTTAATTTGCTAATGAAAGGCATCAGATATAATATATCAAATTCTACAAAACTCAGAAGGTCAGGTAAATCTACTTAGAAAGGAACAGTTAACATTTCAGGTCAAGAGTGTTTTTATCAGAACTCAACACAGCTTGTTTTAATAACTGCACAAGCACAAAGGAGAGACAGTGTGTGCGCTAGAAAATCACTAAGTTGTTGAAACTCAGCATGTCTGGCAGAAACTGTGGATGGAGAAATTGTGTTAATATTTCGAGTCTGATGTGATTCTACTTCGAAGGATCCATTTTCAGACTTCCACAACTTGATTTACACCTATTTTACATGTTTATTTCTTTCACCCTAATGAGCAGCCCGTGTTTTGCACTGTGCCTCCATACCATCTGTTGTCATGGTACCGCCTCTGCCTCTTAAAAAAAACCATGTTCCAACCCCTTTCAGTTCTGAAGAAGTCATCTGAACTTAAACGTTAACTCTGTTTCTCTCTCCACACCAGCTGGTAGATCTGCAGAGCTTCTCCAGCATTCTCTTTTTGTATTTCAGAAGCCCAAGCAAAAGTTCTGGGGGCATTGATTCAAACCTCTTAACAACAGCTGGTGGAATTTAAATTTGGTTAATAAATCAGAAATCAAAAGCTCCCTTCAATAATCATGACCGTGACAAGTGTTATCGATTGTAATACAAACGCCTTTAGAAAAGGAAAGAAAATTTGCCATCCTTATCTGGTCTAGGTTATATGTCATTCCAGACCAAAAATAATGCAGTTGACTCTCAACTTCCCTCTGAAATAGCTTAGAATTCCACTCAGTTCAATGATAAGTATGGATAGGTAACAAACTATGTCTCTGCCAGAGACATCCAAATCACATGAAAAAAAAAGCAAATTGCCAAGGACACTAGATATCATAAACAGAACAAGTGCTGGAAAAACTCAGCCATTCTGGCAGCATGTGGAAAGGGAAACAGGGCTCATGTTCTCGGTCCAATGTCTCTTCTTTGGAACCTGAAGTAGGTTCAGCTCATCCAGCTCTTCTGACGGAACAATCAGCGGATTCAAAAGGTTAACCGTTTCTCTCTCTAGAGCTGCTGAATTTCTCCAACTCTATTTTAATTCCATGAAAAAACACATTATACTTGTTTTCAGGTTCCCTGCATTTGGCAGAGGTTACAGCAAAGAAAGACAGACAGTTTTTTTGAAAAAAGATACAAGACCAAAGCAGGAAATTATCTATAACTAGGTCTGTAAATAGAATATTTTATTGAAATAGAAACCTATGCACATTGTCGTACATTGAGGAGAATGAAGTGTCATTCATTTAATAATACCAATTGGCGCAGGCATGTTCAACATGTTGATTATTACATAATATTATGTGAAGTCAAGTAACGCTGATTGAGGTAAATCAATGTGAGCACAACTGGTGCTCAGTTCAGTCACTCCTGTACAATCAAGCAAATTATCAATGGCTCATTAGGTATATTGGAGTAGTTGGCCATTCAGTCCATCAAGCATCTATTGTTCAATACAATCATGACCATTCAACCATGTCATCGCCTTTATTCTACACTATCCCCTTATTTCTCTACATTATTGGTAGTTAGAAATGTGTCAACCTTGACTTTAAATATACTCAAAGACGGAGTTTCCTGTTGACTGGAGAAAGCTAGAGCTTCACAACCCTCTCAGTAAAAACTCTTCAGTCTTCAGTCCAAAGTGGCTTCCCCCTTATTTTGAATTTCTCTTCCCTGACTGTAGACTCCATGACCAGGGGGACGACCTTACAAAATATTTAAAGGCATAATAAATGCAGGTATGTTTCAATTAAATTGAGATATCTGGAATTCAAGAGCAGAGATGTACTGTTGTGGGATTATAAGGCTCTGGTCAGACCGCATTTGGAATATTGTGAGCAGTTATTTAAGACAGAGATAGATAGGTTCTTGATTATTAAGAAGATCAAGAGTTATGGGGAGAAGACAGGAGAAACATATCTGCAATGACCGAATAGCGGAACAGACTCGATAGGCGAAACAGTCTAATTCAGCTCTCACCTCTTATGGTCTTACCTCTCAATCTTCAAAAAAATACAGGGCCTGTTGCCCAATCTCTCGTCAAAGGGCGGACCCACTATTTTGACAACAACTATGGTGATGCTTAGTTGCTTTAATTCTGTAGAAATAATATCCCATCTGAGGTAAGGAGACTAAAACTGCATACAACACTCCAGATGCAGTAAAACCCTAATTCTAAACAACTGAAGAAAATCCTACAATTCCTTATTGTCCCTAGTCCCTTAGATCTGTTTATGGATGATTTCTTGTATCATCATCATCATAAACATCATACTTCTCTAGTCCGCACCAACTCTGCCTGGCGTGGATTCTCATTTGTCATAGTCAAAAGTTTCCTTTACATATACTTGAAGCTCTTATATTCTATTTTGTTATTTTGCTAGCTTACGGTCATACTCTATTCTCCCTTCCTTTACCAGTTCCTCGGTACTCCTTTGCATATTCCAAAAGCCTCCCAATCCTCAAGTACACAACTATTTCTGGCAACTGTATAGGCTTTTCTTTCTTTTCATCTCATACAATCATTAACTTCCTTTGTTAGCCACAGTTGGCTGACACTTTTGGGGTTTGTGGGCTTTGAAGAAATGTAAAGTTGCTGTAAACAGACAGAATTATTTAAAGCAACAAAAACAAAATTGCTGGAAAAGCTCAGCAGGTC
>JAHRHZ010000061.1:14774195-14832616 GCA_024137785.1 Ginglymostoma cirratum | reverse complement strand
CATAGGAGCAGGAAAACTTGACGTTTCGGGCCTAAGGGTCTAGGCCCGAAACATCAAGTTTTCCTGCTGCTATGATGCTGCTTGGCCTGCTGTGTTCATCCAGCCCCATACCTTGTTATCTAAGCTACAAACTTGGTTTGCTTTACTCTATATTGTTCTATACTCAATAAAGTAAATATGAGTTAACACTAAAATTAATGAATTAAAATTTTATGCACTCAGGTATACTTCCTACTTATTTCATTTGTTTCTGCTACAAGACTGTAGGGACCATACGTAAATATACCTTCTGGATAAATTTCCTTTGTTGCAGATAATACTACAGGTAATACTCAGAGGTAATATTTTCTATTTTCATTTGTCCTCTTTATTGTGCAAGACTCAGTCTGTTGTTCTGGTTACCTTCTTTTTGCAGTAGGATACAGTGAGATCCACTGTAGATTCTTCCAATAGCTTCAAACTAGGCAAAACTTTCCTATGCTCTTCATGAGCTTCAAACTCAGGTTAAGCCTCACCCACTTTCCATGTAGTCAATGAGGTTGACAAGGCGGTCTCTGTCATATATAATGTATAACCTCTCTCAGCAAGCTGCAAACTGCCAGATCCAAGATATAACTAAAAACCTGTCCTAACAAACACTCAGACACCAGAAAGCTTGACTAAGCTCCAACCATGTCTATGATATTATAGCCTGCTTTGGGTATCCTAAAGACTTATTTCGTGTTAATGTAAATACACTGACACTGAAATAAACCATACTGCAATAAAACTATTTAAATGGTAGGATTAGCTTTATTAATCTATTAACACAGCAAAACTAAAAGCTCTGAAGCAACAATTTTAAATAAAAATTTCTTTTAGTGTGTCTCTAACCCTGATTATGTATTGTACGTTAAAACACTTTTATAAAATTATATCAGAGATAAAAGGTACTGCAGATGCTGGAGAATCCGAGATAACAAGCATGGGGCTGGATGAACACAGCAGGTTCCTGGTCTTATGATGCTGCTTGACCTGCTGTGTTTATAAAATTATAACCTGTTTTAATAAATGGTAGTTAAGGCATATGGGACACTTGCCTTTGTCAATTGTGGAATAGTTTTTCAGAGCGCAGAGGTTACGGTACAACTATACAAAAATTTTGGTTAGGCAACAACAGGAGTACTGTGTGCAATTCTGGTCACCACACACAAGAAGAAGGATGTGACTGTAATGCAGAGTGTAGAGGAGATTCACCAGGATATTGCCCGGGTTGGAGTATTTCAATTATGAAAAAGATTGGATAGGCTCAGGTTCTTTTCTTAAGAGCAGAGTAGGCTGGTGAGGGTGGGGGTCACCTAATTGAAGTGCATAAAAATTATAAGGAGGATGGACAGAAAACACTGTTCCCCTTTGTTGAAAGGTCAATAACAAGCGGACATAATTTTAAGGGCCGGGGGTTGAGAGGGGATTTAAGGAAACAGTTTTTTCACCTAGAGGGTGATGGGAATCTGGAATGCACTGCCTTTGGAGAGTAGTAGAGACGGGAAACCTCATAACCTTTAAAAATTATGTAGATGAGGACTTGAAATGTCATAATATTCGAGACTACGGACCAAGTGCCAGAACGCGAGATTAATGTAGATGGTTGCAGCTTCGGCACAGACTTGGTGAGCCGAAGAGCTTCTTCTGTGCTGTGTGACTCTGTTCATAAGAGTTGATGAAAGGTGATTCTTCTAACTTCAAGATTTTTACACTGCACAATTTCTTTTACATCAAACAGGATTAGAATTACATGAAAGTCAATTTACGTCTAACGTATTTTAAAACTTTAGACACTGTTTGGGAGTGGGCATAACAAATAAGCATATAATAAAGTGTCATCTCATCACAGCAAGTTACCATTAGGTATGGCATTGTCATACAATTATGGAATGACTTAGCACCATGCTGTTCAGTTGTACAAAACAAAATTGCTCTCCATGTCCAGGTGATTGAACAAATGAACACGTGGTACACTGCAGCTTGCTAATTTCAAACAAAACTCAAGGAACAATTACTCAAAAACAAAATCAGTACCTCTTGAAGGTGTGCTGATCCTATTGGGGGGATTATTTGCCCAATGTTGTTCAGCTCCCAACCGTTGGTCTTGCTCCTGTTGTAAATTTCGGATTATGCCATCCAGCACACTCACATCCATGTTTTGCTCATCTTGATCATTTGTTTGCTGCCCAATTACTTGTTCCACAACATTACCATCACCTATTAACAGACCAACATTAAGATGATATTTAAACCAATAGTTTTTCAGAAGGCTGAGACATCACTGGGAAGAGGAAAATGTTGATGGTAGCTATCAGAAAGGGACATTAGGGTTGGAGATCATCCAAGACATCCTACACAATAGGAGGAAGCATAAACCATATTATCCTTAATATGAGATAGTAAGAACTACTGATGCTGGAGTCAGAGATAACACAGTGTGGAGCTGGAGGAACACAGCAGGCCAGGCAGCATCAGAGGAGCAGGAAAATTGACATTTCAGGTCGGAACCCTTCTTCAGAAATTCTTCAGCTTTCCTGCTCCTCTGATGCTGCCTGGCTTGCTGTGTTCTTCCAGCTCCACACTGTGTTATCTCTTAATCCTTAATATGAGCTGTACGTCGATTACTTGATCTACTATTTCTCCACTTTGTCACCCGAACCCATTTAACCCTCAACTTGCTTCATATTCAAAAATCAATCCCAGTCTTGAACACAGCAAACAGGTTACAGAATTTTCAATATTCACAAATGCTGAGTGAATAAACTTTTCACTTTAATGTGAAATGAGAAGTGAGAACCAACTAAACGATTGTATGCAGAGTAATTTAGCTTAGCATGCATCACATGCCAACAGGGCAGTACAGCAGGCAGTAGGAAGGCAAATAATGCTTCAACTAACAAGGAGGGAGCGAGAGAGGGAGGGGGAGAGAATGAACGAGAGAGGGGAGGCGCGTGCAAACAAGCGGGGGGGGGTGCGTGCAAATGAGTAGGAGAAGGGGAGCGCGCGAGGGCGCTGGACGGGGGAGCACACGAGGGCACAAGAGGAAGGGACTGAGAATGCAAGCGAGCAAGAGGGAAGCAACTGGACTGCGTGACAGTGCGGGAGCGAGAGTGCAAATGCGAGGTATGAAGAGTGGTGTAAAGAGAGCTGTAATAATGGATGAAAGGAAATGTAGATTAGTAACGGCAGACACTTAAGTCTATTTGAATTTTCAGAAAGCGTCCAACAAGGTTCCTCATAAAAGATTGTTGCACAAGTCAAGATCATACAGCATGGAGGGTAATATATTAGCATGGATTGAGGATTGGTTAACACACGGACAGTAGGATCTTTTGCAAGATCGAAAGGCATACAGTGGAGCGCACAAGGATCAGCCCTAGGGCCTCACTTATTTACTATCTATATCAACGACTTGGACAAGGAACAGAGTGCTAATGATCTAAAAGCTGGAGGGCATATTGTGATGACATTGGTTAGAATCATAGAACCATGGTATGGAAGCAAGCCATTCAGCCCATCAAGTCCACACTGACCCTCCAAAGAGCATCCCACCCAGACCAGACCCCGTATTCTGTACCAGTCATCCCGCATTCTCCATGGCTAATCCACCTAGCCTGCATACCTCTGGAAACTGTATAATTTAGCATGGCCAATCCACCTAACCTGCACATCTTTGAACTGTGGGAGGAAACCCATGCAGACACGGGGAGACTGTGCAAACTCCACACAGACAGTTGTCTGAGGTTAGAGTCAAACCCAGATCCCTGGAGCTGTGAGGCAGCAGTGCTAACCACTAAGCCATCATGCCGCTTTAGGGTGAATGAGTGGGAAAGATAAAAGTAATTATACTGTAGTAACGCAGGAAGACTGACTAGAAAAGGTCATCATTTAGTGTTAAACATTAAAATGGAGTCCACATCCACCAAGAAGGGTGGTGACATGAGATGGGGAGCCTGTTTAGTTTGCTCATCCAAGACAAAATTGTTCCCATCTCGAACTA
Organism: Ginglymostoma cirratum; assembly: GCA_024137785.1. Taxonomy (NCBI): domain Eukaryota; kingdom Metazoa; phylum Chordata; class Chondrichthyes; order Orectolobiformes; family Ginglymostomatidae; genus Ginglymostoma; species Ginglymostoma cirratum. The sequence goes on along the minus strand of JAHRHZ010000061.1, from coordinate 14,828,592 downwards.
AGGGATGATAGTCAGTATGGAAAAATTTCTGTTTTTGTTTCTTATTTCCAGTATCGTGGGTTGTTTTAAATAAACATATAGCACGCTGGTGAAGCACGTCATAAAAAGAGGAAAATGGAAAATTTTGCTTGGGTGATTGGATATTAGGTTAATATTTGCAAAGTCTTGTTACAACTGTACAGGGTGTTCGTGAGACCGCACCTGCTGTATTATGTATAGTTTCAGTGTCTGTATTTAAAGGATACTATTTTCTATAGGGACTTTTAAGAGACTTTTAGATAAGCACGTGAATATGCAAGGAATGGAGGGGACATAGACGAAGGGCATGCAGAAGGGATTAGTTAAATTTGGCGTCATGTTCGGCACAACATCATGGGTCAAAGAGCCCATTCTTGTACTGTACTGTTCTACGTTCTGTGATACACTGGTATTGCAGGCTGTACAAAAGAAATTTACCACAGTGATTCTTGGGATAAAGGCACCGACTTATCATAAATGGCTAACCAGGTTAGGCATTTATTCATTCTAGTTTATAAGAATAAGGACTATCTTATTAAAATATACATAATTCTGAGGGGGGGTTGACAAGTTAGATTTGGAGATGCTTCTACTTGTTGGACAATCTCAAACAGGGGGATATAATTACAGAAGAAGAAGACTCTCATATAAAACAAAGATGCGAAGGTATTTTGTCTTCCAAATGGCAGGGTCATGGAGGCTAGATCACAAAGTATTTAAAAAGGAGGTAAATAGATTTTAGAAATATCAAGGAGTTGACAACTATACTAACCTGGGGCAAACCAGCCATGATCTTGCTGAATAGCAAGCCAGACTTGACTCAAATGACCTACTCCTGTATTTCTTATATTTAACATTTATGCAGGCTTTGAAATGCACTTGCAACCTGTGTAAATGACTGGTCCAAGTTTCTAGTCAAGTGTTCCCTAGCAATACCGATGGTTGGCATTCATCAATAATAATTCCGTTGCGTATCAAGGAGAAGTCATGATTCTCTCTTGGTGAGCATGGTAACTTAGCGGCACAGATCTTACTTGCCACTTACCAGGTGTCAGTGCAGTCTTGTTGGAATTGGACTTGGACACAGACACGGACAGTTTCAGTGTCTGAACAGTCACGTAGTACTGAGCATCGCAATTACCAAACATCCCTACTTCAGACCTTGTGCATGAAAGATCATTGATGAAGCAGTTGAACATGGTTGAGCCTAAGACATTTCACAGGAACCTTAGGTTTGAAATGATCACCAGTATCAGTCAGTATTACTGTTTCTTGATACCATATGGTACGAACGGTATTTGCCGAAATCCAGCATCTGTGATGACACAGACCTTACGTGATGGTTGAAATGGATCAGTCAAGATTTCTGCCATCTTCTGCATTGAGGCTGGGAATGATCATGGAGTTTCCGTCTCCTCCCATGAGTTGTTTAATCGTTCACTTCCTTTCAGGTGATAGATGTAGCAAGGCTACAGAATTTTCATTCTGACCTGCTAGCTGTGAGATCATTTAGGTCTGTCGCATGCAAATTCCAAGGTTTAGAATGTTCAGAATTCAGAAATTCCAATGTTCAGAAACCTGATACATCACTTCACTGAGTTGGCATTCTATTTTAGTTATACCTGGTGTTGCTCCTATTATGCTACACTGCATTCCTCATTGAATTGATATCATTTCAAGAGAGGATAATGAGGGTCTTGGAGGGGTGTTCCAGTGGTATTCCCATGCATCTGATACATTCATTGTTCCAACCCACAAGTCACAAGTCACTGGTTTTATTAGTGATTGTCATAAAATCTAACAAAGACGCTGCAATGAATCCTGTCGGTGGAACATAGCACAACAACCATTTTCTGTTCTTAATCATTCAGTTTTTAGAAGTAATACTGAAATACCATTTTCAAAGGCCTTTCTATGACCAGGGACCAAACTAAGCCACTTACTTGTTGCCACATATCCAAGTTGTGGTATCAGCTGCTCATCCAGACATTTCTCACGACCTGGCACCAATCGCTGGTATTCTGTTCGATGGGGATTTCCATCCACATCCACCAAGAAGGGTGGTGGCATAAGATGGGGAGCCTGCTGAGTTTGCTCATCCAAGACAAAATTGTTCCCATCACGAATTAAGGGACGATAGTCAGTATGGAAAAACATTTGTTCTGGAATCTGCAAACAAAGAATGTTTTTACTTTTTGAAGAAGGGTCACTGGACTCTAAATGTTAACTTTGCCTCTCTCCACAAATGCTGCCAGACCGAAGTTTCTGCAGCAATTTGTTTTTATTTCATATTCTACCTGATTGTTCCTGTACAGAGCAAAGTCTCTGCTATTCAAGTCAAATAGATGATGCTTAGGCAAACAAAACACTTGGTAAGTACTACAAATATATTTTCATTTTTCAATTTTTTTCCCAATTGCTTTTTATTTTAATTATCCAGTTTTGCATTTGATGATCTTTTTAGTTTGAACATAAGTAAGAGTACTTAAATATATGGTAATTCCCAATTATGTTGGAACAAAATGCTATCCAAGCCAAATTACTTGCATCAGCCAGCATTCATCATTCTTGCTACAAGTTATTGATAGCCATTTTCACATAACTACAAAACTGTTATTGCCAAAGTTTTATCTACCCTCTCGAGAGCAACAGCTCATCAAGAAATATAATCTAATAAACATATCATCTAAGAGGCCATTCTTGGTTTATAGAAAAGTTCAACTCAAAACCGTGCCACCTAAACCCCAGGATCCCTTTTGTTCAGCAATCCTTTATGCAGCACTGTCACCTTAAAATACAAATCCTTGCTTATAAATCCCTCCACAGCTAATGCCAACATCTTAACTATTAAGAGATAAAAGGTACTGCAGATGCTGGAGAATCCGAGATAACAAGCATGGGGCTGGATGAACACAGCAGGTCAAGCACCATCATAGGAGCAGGAAAACGTCAAGTTTTCCTGCTCCTATGATGCTGCTTGACCTGCTGTGTTCATCCAGCCCCATGCTTGTTATCTTAACTATTAACTCTAGATTCCTGTGCAGGTCCTTCTGACATTTTTGATTTGATATCAGACCTTTCATCTATTTTGGCCCCAATATGCTTAGGTCTTTTCATTTTAACTTGTTTCCCGACATTTAAAAAAACTACAAGACCTACCTTTTAGCCTTCCGTCATCAAATCTTTTAAAGCCTCTGAGACGTGTACAGTTAGCTCCTTTATGAGGCACTCCATTACATTTTATGTTTAAAATATTGTACCAGTGTAAGTCGTTATTACAGACATGCAAGTATAAAATTCGAGCAGAGTAGCACAAGCAAGACTCATCTTGGTCTCACCTGAAATCAATGTACATGCATCTTCCAAATATGCTTTACAGACAGCATTCAAAAACAAGAATAACAATTTCTTCCTTTGCTAATTGTGAAATTGTGAAGAACTATTATCAAAACAGCACTTATTATGTTGCTTTTATATTAAATAAAGAAACATTACTTGGCTTGCTCCATCTGATAAACAGAGCAAATGCAGATTTTGCCAATTAAAATTAAAGAAATTGAAAGATTAAAACACAAAGCAACTCAAATGATTACCTTTTCATACAGTTTACTGCATCCAAACCCAAATATAAGCAGATGTCCATGTGAATCTGTGCAAGCAAAGTGTTGGCCATCTGGTGAAAATTTGCAGTCAAATACAGCACCATGACCTTGGCCTTCAATCTGAGGAGGAATCATAACACAGGTAATTTAAACCTACATTAATGCAGTTTAAAATTTGAAAAAACAAAAACAAGAATTATTAAGTTAGACATAGAGTAGTCATTTTACTGTAAGAATGGAATATAAAAGTGGGAAGTTTTACTGCAGTTGTACCAGGTCTTAGTGGGAAGAAATCTGACAGTATTCCAGAATCTTGATCTCCTTGTTTGAAAGGCATACAACTGTGTTAGAGAAGATTCACTCAATCCATTCGGAGAATGAACAGCTTACCTTATGAAGAAAAGGTGAATAGGTTGGGCTATACCAGTGGGGCTTAGTGCTGATCTTATCGAATCAATAAGGTGAAAACCAAATGGATGTTTCCTGTTGTTAGGAACACTAGAACAAAGGGACACTGTTTAGGAATAAGAGAACTCCCTTTAAGACAGAGTTGATGAAAAGGATTTTCTCTGGGTCACCATGGAGCCAGGGTCACTGATTTTACAGAAAGCAGGGTTAGTTAGATTATCCACAGACAAGGGAGTCTAGAGTGATAGAAGCAAATAGTAAAATGAAGTTGAGGCCACAAAGAAATCAGCCATGACCTTATTGAATAGGAAAGCTATTACAACAACATACTCTTCATTTCATTTCCTACGTCCCTATTATCACGCAAGATCGTACTTCGTAAAAATAATCATCTCACTTAGACAAATAAATTCACGTTCTTCCAAACTGAAGATAAATGCTGAACCCCTCCCGCATCCTGCTTAGTACACTTACCATGTTAAAGTAATGGTGAGATTTCATGCCTTTAGTAATGTCCCAAATGAAGATATTGCCATCATGGCCAGCAGACAAAATAATTCTGGAGTCAAATGGATGTGGCTCCAAAACAAACACTTCATCTTCGTGACCCTAAAAAATGGAACAGAAGTTTATCAGAATACCATTTAAAATTAAATCATTTATGACTACAACTTTTGACCATCTTAATGTTTCACAAAGTCCTCATGACACATCTTAGCTCAATTAAACTAGTTTCTCTTCCTCTACAATCCAGACACGCAACTGTTACAGTAAGTTTACAGTTCTGACACAAGCAATATTGTTTTGCTACACTTGAGCCATTTGCAGTTGTTGAATAAACTACATGGGTGCCTACCATATATATGTTGATAGTCTCTGGCTTAACCATACTGAATGCTCAACAGCTGATTTCTTCAGTAGAAAAACCCATGATACTCAGATATTCATTTTTGTGAATATTTAAGTGTACTAAGTGTAGTTCAGTAAGTCTGATTTAGAATCCATTCTAACTACTAAACTATGTCATGCACAACTGTAACAGCATATCACCATTTTATAGTTGACCAGCATAAACAGAGCAAAATGATAGAAATAAAAGGGTGTTCAAACACAGATGCAATGCAGAAATTAAAAACATGAGTATTCATAAAAGTCCTGCTGCTTGATTTGTTGAAATAATAAAATGGGGAAGAGTGGGACTGGTAGTCTGGGGTGGCCCTGCTCTTCTAAAGGCACCACAGAAATGTAAAAGCAGTGTTTTAAACATAGGTAGCAGCTATTGGATTGTCTGAAGTTTTTAAAATATCTCGAGCAACTGTGCCTCAAATGTTTACGCCCAAACTAGATATCTGAATCATCTTTCCTAATCTTAGTGGAGATATTTTATGTAATTTGATTAAATAGATGGGCAAATAAATAGAAAGTGCAGATTCATAATGGGATTAAAAGGAGAGATTTTATGGGAGAGAAGACACCATATTTTTAAAATTATAGATTCCATTACGTACATTTTCTGAGTTAGCTGCAAAATGAGTCTTATTCTGAAGATGCAGACTGCTGCTGAATTTAACCATAGTAAATGCAAGTTATTTTTTAAAACATTTGGTCCATTTCCAGTTTCATCCTGTGTGTTTCAGAACTTTCTTCAATTCAAACAAGGCAAGGAAAACTTGCATTTATATAGCATTTTTCAAAGTCTCAGGACACATCAAAGTGCACCACAGCCAATAAAGTACAATCATTGCTGTAAAGCAAGTAAATTGGCAGGAAATTCACACACAGCATGCTCCCAGAAACAGCAATGAGACAAATATCAGATAATGCAGCCAAATTCAAAGGCCCCTTAAAATAAGCACTGGGATCACTATGCAATATTAACATGCCATCACCAACTCTGATTCAAGCAGCAAGCCAATTTTGCACAGTGTGTGAATTTTCCTTTAACAGCCAGCATAAAATGCATTGGCAAGAAGCTATGTGTCTCTGCTGAGGGATGTAATTTGGTCAGTCAGCACCAATTAAAACCACCCTTTAACACATTTTCTTCATCCTTTCACAGGATAAAAGTGTCACTGTTGCCCATTCTCAACATTATTCTCCAGAAGGTAACGATGAGCCAACTTCTTAGACCATGGCAGTCCATCTGGTACACTTCCATCAACAGTGCTGTTACAAAAATGTTTTAGATTTTCACATAGGAATAATGAACAAGTTGCAATTTAGTACCAAATCAGAATAATGTGTGGCTTGGAGGGGTATCTGTCGATGGTGTTCCCAAATGTGTGGTACACTTTCCCTTTCAGCTAGGAGGAGTCAAAGGATTGGAAGATGCTGTAAAAGAAGGCTTGATGGTTTGCAGTAGTGGATCTTGCTGATGATGCACACCGACACCTCTGTGCCTTGGTGGTGAAGGAAGTGGATATTTAAGGTGGTTGATTGGATGATGAAGAGGAGCACTGCCCTGGATGGTGCCAGCCTTATTGAATGCAGTCAAGTGGACAGTATTTAACAAAACACCTGACTTGTAGCACGTAGATCTTGGACACACTTTTTTGGAAGGTGGCAGTGGTGGGGGCGGGGGCTGCTGAGTTACTCAGCACAGAAAACTCGGCTTAGAACATAGAACAGTACAGCACAGTACAGGCCCTTTGGCCCACGATGTTGTGCCAAACTTCTGACGTGCTCTTGCACAGCATCTATATTGTTGAACTAATTCAGTTAATGGCAATCCCATGATGGTGGGGATTCGATGAATCTGCCATCGAGTGTCATGCGGAGATATCAAATCCTCACTTGTTGGAAATGGCCGGCACCTGGAACTCGTGTGGCACCAACGTTACTCTCCACTGTGAGCACAACCCTGTTTGCTGTCCAAAACTTGCTGCACACGAACACTGACTGCTTCAATCTCTGGAATCCTCATGATACTGAACACAGTCAAATTATCAAAATCCCTATTTTTGACCTTATGATGAAGGGAATGTCAGCGATGAAACTTTTGAAGATGGTTGGCCATAGGGTCCCAACAACCCCAACGCAGCCAAGATAACTGGCCTCCAACAATAGTAATCAACTTCCTTTGCACCAGATACTACTCCAACATCTGGTGAGTTCTCCAAAATTCCTAATGACTTCAATTTTGTGGGAGCCATGCTCTATCAAATGCTGGTTAGTGTCATAGGTAGTCACTTTCACTTTCTGATTCAATTGTATTGTCCATGTTCACACCAAGAATGTAAAGAGGTAAAAAGCCACGCAGGAAGAGCATGACCAAATAATTGGTGAATGGGTTATTGCTATGCAAGTGCCACAAGTGTCGATGCATTTTCCATCACTTCGCTGATGATTGATAGGATGGTAACTGGCTGGTTTCAATTTATTCTGCTTATTGTGAACAGAGCAACCGCAAGCAAATTTCCATTTTGTCAGGTAGATGGCAGTGCAATTAGCTTAGCTATGGGTGGGGCAACTTCTGGAGTACAAGTCTTCGACGCTTGTGCTAGAATGTTCAAAAAATGAGATGCTGTCATGTTCCACAGCTTTTTCTGGGTTCACGGCCATAGGTCACTTTTCAATATCACATAGAATGAAGCAAGACTGCATCTGTCATGTTGAAGATCTCAGGAGGCGTCTGAGATTGATCATACACTGAACCTTGGATTGTTTTGGCTCGAGCAGATGCTGCAAGTGTTATTGGAAGAGCAATGGGAGCCAATTACTGTGCAATAAGAGAAATCAAGTCCCAAGATTTTTTTGGTACACGATGAGATGACTTTGTGCAGGTGTCAGGGGAGATGAGAAGTCTTTACCCACATGGGTCCAGGAGACCCTTCAGACAAAGTATGCGATGGCAGTGGTAACAGATTGACACTGTAGTCAATGCCAGCCACCAGGCCCCACGAGCAGGCATGCAGTGCCAACAGAAGTTAGAACGACAACCAACACAAAATCAAAGTGCATCCTCAAATTTCATATCCCATTTAGTGCACCAGTAGACTTTCAATGCATCACAAACCTACAGTCCATGAATGATAAATTTCTACTTAAATTTTACAACTGTGACGCCTCCAGATTCAAAATATTTCCTCATCAATCAGTCTAAGGGCTCTTTTTGACACATTCACTTGGGCTATTTTTGGAGGTTATTTTTCCATTTGCAGGGGCTCCTTTTTCATCCTCATTAACTTCTTTATTAGATAACCTAGTCATGGAATGACATTATCTTTATGTGTATTTGTGTTGAATTTTCTTTAGGTTTTTCTTTTTGGCAAAGACAAAGACAACACAAACACTAAAGATTATACATGTATTATTATTATTACTTTAAACGTGGCATCTATAAATGTTTCCAAAATGCAAACAAGAAAAAAAGTCTAAAACTGACATTTATATTAAATAATTATAACTTAGAAGCATATGAACGAGGACAGGAATTTCCAATTGAAAATATGACAAATAATCTTGAATTGAAGGGCTCCCAATCATTTCAGGTAAAATATCAGTTAAACATTATTTGGCTTCACATAGCCACATACCCATTATCAGCCTCTCTCAAAAACTCACACAAATAGGCCATTCATCCAAACTCCACTTCCCCAATCTCAGAATCAACTGCTGCTCCCTTCAGTCCCCTTCTGTAATCAAAAAACTAATTTCTTTACTGAAGTAAAAATATACTTGCCGTACAGGAAGTGCAGCAAGAGCTCACCAGACTGAATTTTGGGCTGGCACTTTTGTCGGACAAGAGAAGACTGGGTCAACAACAGAAACAAAAACAGAAATTACTCGAAAAGCTCAGCAGGTCTGGCAGCATCTGTGGAGGAAAATCAGAGTTAACGTTTCAGGTCCAGTCCAGTTCTGAGAAAAGGTCACCAGACCCGAAACATGAACTCCGATTCTCTTCACAGATGCTGCCAGACCTACTGAGCTTTTCCAGTAATTTCTGTTTTTGTTTCTGATTTACAGCATCCGTAGTTCTTTTTGGGTTTTAAGAGATTAGGTCAACTGGGCCTGTATTTGCTGGAAGTTTATACAATTTTTGGATGGGCAGGGGGTCCTCATTTAAGTGTATAAAATTCTGACAATGCCAGACAGACTGGATACAGTGATTTCATCTAGCTTCGAAATTTCGAAAAAAGGGTTAGGTCTTATGATATACTGTAGGCCATTTTGACCTTTGATGGGGAGAACCTTCTGCACTCAAGAGGGTCACGAATCTGTGGAATTTGCTTTCACAGAAGGCTGTTAAGGCAGGATCACTGAGTATATTCAAGAAAGAGAATGATGAACTTTTAGACATTAAAGGCAGTGTGGGACGGAAAGTAAGCATTTAGTCTTGAAGTAAAGGATGAGCCATGATCATATAAAATGGTGGAGAAAGATGGAAGGGTTGAATTGCCTATTTCTATTTTTATGTTTCTATATTCCCAGAAACTCATGGTGTGAATGGGTATGGAAAGAGAGTGGAAGTATAGCTTTGAGAGGCGTAGACAAGCTCATGTTGAATAGTGCAGTGGATGCGATTAGTTGAATGGACCACTCCTACTCCTATTCACAAATACCCAGATGCCTCTATTGTATTGATTCCCAAACAGCACCACTTTTCGGTTCCAGTAACATTGAGTTAATTATCCACTTACCCACTGGTTGAGACTTAGTTCTAGCAACCTCAACCCCTGGCCAAGACTCAGGAGTTGACACTAATCCCTTCCAGTCAACACTCGGACCCAGCACCCCTCCAACACTCCTTTCAATCAAGACAGAGGCCCAGGTCCCACTGGGACTCCAGGGGTGACCACTGACCAGACCCACCCCCTACCCCAGAAAGATTAGGACCCATGAATCCCCTTTCCCATTGGCTGAGACCGGGACTCAGCAACACCCTCCACCCCGTAGCAAAACCTGGGCCCAGGATTCTACTGACCCCCTCCGGCTGAGACTTAGGCCAGCCCCCAAATACTTAAATTCACATCCAGCACTCCCAACCCTCCCTCCTCCAGCCGAGACTTTGGGTATGGCCTCACCTCACTCAAAATCGCCACAAAAGTGAACAATCCCTTCTCTTCATAGGCTGATGTTTCTTCCCCCCTCCGGCCACTAAGGATTTCTAACAATCGGTAATGACACAGCCAAAGTCTCCTGCATTATCACTGCAAAACTAGCCTGAAGAGATTGTCCAAATATAAGATCCTTTTCTCCTGTCCACACTGCTCCTCCAATCTCAGATTTGGTAAAGTCAGCATCTGTGACTGGAAATGAAGCTCCTCTCAGATTTTGTCTCTTTTATCTGATTAGTCACCCAGTGACTGAATTTTCCCAGGCGATTTGAAGGGTTGAGAATGAATGTGCTCACCTCTGAATTTTCAAGGTCATATCTTACCCTCACACGCTTAGCACTGCTACTGGCTTCAACATACAATCACACAGCTTGCATAGACTGCCATTTATTCAACCCCCTTAAAGACATTATCCAAACAGATCATATCACATTCATTGGCATACTTCACTCTCCCTTGTAGACTTGATGCTGCTTAGCCGGTGTCCAACAGGTTGATGTAATGTGCTTTGGAATGTTTCCTGCTTTCAGCCTATGCTACTCGTTAGCAGCAATGCTAAAAAATAAAAAAGCAGCCAAACATCTACACAAGTCTCGCCCAGTCATTGAGTTAAACAGCATGGAAACAGACCCTTCCATCCAAATCGTCCACACCAACCAGACATGTTAAACCGATCTAGTCACATTTGCCAGAATTTGGCCCTTATCATTCTATCCACATACTTGTCCAAATGTCTTTTAAATATTGCAACCATACTCGCCTCTGAGAGCTCATTCCATACAGGGACTGCTCTCTACATCAAAAAGTTGCCCCTCAGGTCCCTTTTAAATCTTTTCACCTCATCTTAAACCTATATCCTCTAGTTTTTCATATTCAGCCTGTCCCTACAGGTCAAACTCTCCAAGCCCAGCAGCATCCTTGTAAATCTTTTCTGAGCCCTTTCAAATTTAACATCCTTTCTACAGCAGGATGACCAGAACTGAATGCAGTATTCCAAAAATGACCTTACCAATGTCCGGTACAGTCACAACATGATGTCCCAACTCCTATACTCAATGCACCTGCACCACTTGGTCTCTGTTTGGCAACATTCCCCAGGATCTTACCAGTAACTGTAAAAGTCCTGCCTGGTATGCCTTACCAAAATGCAATACCCCACATCTGCCTAAATATAACTCCATCTGTCAGTTCTGGGTCCATTAGCCCATCTGATCAAGGTCCCAATGTACTCGGAGGTAACCTCCTTCATTATCTACTACACTACCAATTTTAGTATCATCTACAAACATACCAACTATATCCTCTATGTTCAGATCCTAATCATTTATATAAACGATAAAAAGCAATGAACCCAGCACCAATCCTTGCGACACATTCCTGGTCATTGGCCTCCAGTCCAAAAACAACCTTCCACCACCACCACCTACCTTCTCCTACCTTCAAGCCAATTTTGTATCCATTGGCTAACTCCACCTGGATTCCATATGATCGAACTTTGCTAACCAATCTTGTCAAACGCCTTGAAGTCATATTGACAATGTCTACCGCTTTGCATTCATCAATCTTCTTTACTTTGAGAGGCTACAGTCAACGTAAATGCCAAATACAATCACCATTTTCAAAACAATTCAATTGGATTCTCCAGCATGGTGACATGCAGAAACTAGGCCCGTGACCCCAGGCTGATGCTTCAGAAGAGCTTTGGCCCCCTGAAATACAGAACACAGGTCCATCAGCACACTGACACAGCCTGACACTCATGAACGAAACTTATAGTTAAGGACAAACATTGTTCTTTGGGTACCTCAGGAGTTGACTAGGTGCTGTGTAAAAGGTTAATACACAATGTAGGATCACACAGGGCTGCAGCAATGCAGTATCTTGGAGACAGGATTCTCTGGTTGGCAAGCTGCAACTAGTGGGGTGCCACAACTTTGGGCCCCAACTATTTGCAATCTATATTAACGCTACCGGATAATGATATTGGATGCATGATTAGTGCTAGTGGTGCAGAGGTAGTGTCCCGATCCCTGAGCCAAAAGGTCTAGATTCAAGTCCCACCTGCTTCAGTGGTTTGTAATAAAACTTCTGAACACGTTGATTAGAAAATATCTAGAAAGTAGAGAAGCCAAATTTGCCAGTAGGACTAAAACAGGTGAGAAGTTGCAATGAAGGAAATAAGAAATTTACAAATGTATGTGGATAGGTTCGGTGAATGAGACAAAGTGTGGCAGATGGGCATTTAATACGGATAACTGCGAGATTATCCACTTTGGTTACAAGTATTCAAAGGCAATTTACCTAAATTGAGAGATCTAAATGTTTCAAAACAGGGGAATTCAGGTGTCCTCGTGCACAAAGCTAGATACAGGTACAGCATATAATTGAGGCATTTATTGCTAAACGAATGAAGCATAAAAGTAGTTAAGTGCTGTTGCAGTTGTACAAGGCATTGGTGAGACTGCATCTGCAGTACTTAGTACAGTTTTGATCCTCTTACTTGAGGAAGAATATAGTTGTACTGGAGGCAGTTCAGAGAAAGTTCACTTTAATTCCAGAGTTGAAAGGGCTCATCTTAAGAGGAGACATTAAGCAATTTAGGCCTATAACCACTGGAGTTTAGGAGGATAAGAGAAGATCTAATTAAAGTTTACAAGATACTAACGGGGATTGACAAAGTAGACCTATAGTGGATATTTTCTCTGTGGGGCAGGCGAGAATAAGAGGTCACGGTTTTAGACTAAGGGATAACAGATTTAACACAAATGATGAAAAACTCTCTCTCTCAAGTGTCATGGAATTTACTACTCCAGAGTGCGGTGGACGCTGGGACATTGAATAAATTTAAGGAGATGATAGGCAGGTTTTAATTAATAGTGGGTTAAAGGATTACAGGGATCAGGAAGGAAAGTGGAGTTGAGGCCAAAATGAGATCATCCTCAATCATGTTAAATGGCAGAGCAGGCACAAGTGGCTGAATTGCCTACTCCTGCTTCTAGTTCTTATTTTCTAACATACAAAAATGCAGGTTAAAAGAACTACTCAGACAAAATATCTAGGTTGAAGCCCAGAAACAAAAATGTCTAAATAAGAAAGAAAAGCAGCAGGTCCAGCACCATCTGCGGCAAGGAGTCACTGGACTCAAAACAAAAACTCTACTTGGTCTCCACAGCTGCTGCCAGACTTGCTGAGTTTCTTCACCAATTTCTGTTTTTGTTTCAAATCTTCAAATCTGCAGTTATTCATTTCATTTTAATGTCTAAATAGGACACAATTTAGATAACTTCTGTAATTGAGCTGGTGTCAAACTGTTTTGAATTCCTTGAACCAACTGGCGGGGTTGAAAAGGATACACTAAAGTTTGAGTACCCTAAAGTCCCCATAGACTTTTTACAGCCTTATGCCATCGACGGGATCCTCTGGTTTTGTTAACACACAGGCATAGCTATGAATGGTAAGCCAATCAACTGGTATAGAGAATTGCTGCCACAGGTTATTTCTAATGGTGTGTGGGATAATATCCACTGGTCACCCATTGCAGACCTCACGCTGGGCAGTTCCCACATTCTATCTGCTTCAATAGGTGCTTAAAAGTCACTACTTAACAAGTGGACAGGATCCCATCATACCAAGCAAATATACAATAAAATTAACAAACTGAAGATACCAACTCCGTGACATGCAATTTCTGTGTCAGAAGCATGGACAGACATCATGTAGCTGGTTAGTCATGCATGCAAGATAGTGATGTCAACATGGAATTTAATGAACAACAGCAAACTTCACTACAAGAAGTGGATCACAGAGAAAAGCACTGAGAAAAGCATTCAACTGGCAGGGGAGGAGGAGCTCAGAGCTAAAAACTCAAGACAGGCTTCACTGTAAACACTTGTTAATCCCAATGATCAACCACCTAAATAGTTCAGAATACATTCTCCTCTTTGTTTCTCAGTTTAAACAAGACCAGTTAACCTCCTGAATATTTATGCTCCACAACAGAGGCAAAAGGACCAGTTTTATGAGGGCCTTGATAACACCATCAGCAAAATCTCCAAGTCAGACCATCTTTGCCTACTGAAAGCTTTTAACAAGGACAGGTGTTACCCAGCCTCAGACATCATGACCTGGGAAGGATAAAGAAAAAATAGATTTCTTAAATTTTACTGCTACTATATGACATGTATAGCCAAATCCTTGTTTCAGAATAAACTTTGCCTGAGAGATATCCAAGATCAAAGCACTGACAGCAGCTAAACCCGATCCTCACCAAAACTAATTGAACAGTTTGCTCAATACACAATGCTTACTATAATAAAGTTCACTCCCTGGTGAATACCATGGTTAAAATAGAAATTTTGAAGCTTCATCATTCAAAGCAGAAATATCACCCTAGGATTATCAGCCATACTACCGACCAAGATAAAAATAAAGAATACCTTAACTTAATTAACATGACACATTCTGACACCACCTCCCCCCACCCCACCCCCCACAAAGTATAAAATCAAAATGGAGCATACTTTGAGGTGACATCTACAGTACTATGTACTCAACATATGGGAAGCAAGAGCAGTAAAATGCTGACTGGTTTAAGGGTAATGTTACTGTGATGAACTGGTCATTAAAGCCAAGCGATCGCTTCTCAAATTACAAGAGCAATCCAAGCGAAAATACTAAAAGCATTAAGTCGAGTCAACTCTAAGCACAAAGTAGAGTTCTACAGACTGATAGGTGGTGCACCAAAAACTACTGGCTACAACTTTTCCCACTAAGTGCATTTATTAAGTATCTTGACAGCCACTTCATTCAGTGGTCAAAATCCCACAGCATCACATGGTGACTGATGAATTCTTTAAAGTAACCTTTGGTCAGGTGACTTGCTGAACATTATGTGTTGTTCTTAGAAGTGTTTCAATATCATGCATAATTGAGCCTTGCTTTGAAGCACCATCTATTCCAACATCTTTTAAAAGCAATGCAATGCTTGATTTCAAGTCACAACACTATTTCTACTCCGGTTTTCTTTCCGAGCATAACAATCTCCATCTGATGTAAATATCACCATCCTCTATAAACCAAGGTCACTGTTAACAAAGTTGCTTGATTGCTTACAACTGTGTCTCTATTGTGAGAGCAGTCAGTTTCAAAATTCCTGCAAAGACAGTCTTGCAAACAGGTTCAGATTTTGGTCAAAGCAATGTATAAAATCAGTATTTGTTGCACTGATTGTCAGTGCTTTTGTCTAAGTGGGTGGGGGAGGCGGTCAGTTAACTCAGTGGCTGCTTGGCTGGTTTGTGATGCACTAACAACAAAAATATGTGTTCAATTCCTGCACCAGCTGAGGTTACTCTCCTTCACAACTTCTCCCCTCCCCTGGGTTGTGGTGACCCTCAGGTTAAATTACCATCAGTCATCTTTCTCCGAGACAGCAGCCCTATGGCGTGGTAGGACTACGGTGACTTCACCTTCATCTAGTATCAGCATAGGAAAACGCAACTTATACAATTCATCTAGGAATGTTTCTGTAATGACCTAGTTAAGCACTCTACAAATTCAAATTCTTGCTGTGCCACCTGTAAATAATTGGTGCACACTTTGCAGCACAATCATGAACGTCTTGCACAGAAGGCAGAGATGCACTGATCTTTACTCCAAGTACGATATTATAAATTAGAACTTACAACATATCAGAACTGGTCTATTTGCTGTCTGTGAGAAGGTAGAGCATGCAATGTCCTGATAGTTCAGCACAAATTTGTAAAATACCAAGTTGCCGTCCTAAGCTAATAATGTAATCTGTCCGCCGCTTTAGGTAGTCCAATTTCCAATCTTACCACATTTTTTCCAGCGCTGAACTCACTCCACCATTCGAGGAAAGTGTGCATAGGACAATGTCAGCTTCACAAGAAGTGAAAATCTCACTGATCTGTACTTTCTGTTTGTGTGTTGAAGGTGGTGTTTTGTTTCACTGATCTTAGGAAAATCATTTACTTTGAAGACTTCTTAGAGGAGCTTGAAGACTTTTTTGCTTTCCTTTTGAGCATATTTTAAACTTCTGATCAAGAAAACAAACAGCAAACACACAAAAGAAAAATTTACCTTACTACTTGCATTTAGTTCTTCTGAAGAGGCCACCTACTTCCCAGACCTCATGCTGCCTAATCCCCTTGATCGCTACAGATTATAAAAACCCCACTCCTAGAACTTTAAATTTTGGGTCTGGCCTCTTCCCCTGCCCTGAGCCAACATTAGCTCAGGTTCAGCTCAGTTGGCTGGATGGTTCCTTTATGAAGTAATGTGATGCCAACAATATGGATTCAATTCCCATTACCAGCCAAGGTTATCTCGAAGGATTCTCCTTCTCAACGTCTGCCCTCACCTGAAGCATGGTAGCCCTCAGGTTAAATCACCACCAATCGTCTCTCTATACCTCCAATGAGACAGCAGCCCCTATGGTATGGTAAAATTATGGTGAATATGGACAAATGGTAAATAAAGATGACAGAAGTTAACACCGACAACAGGGAAACAGTCACCAATGGCTGTGACCTCGAGAGGCAGATTGCTGAGAAAGGCACTGGAAGAGGTGAGCAGAAACATAAAGCTCAGCTAACTGAGAAAGTGGCTCAGAAAAAAAAAGAGGTAGTGAGTTGTACACCTTCTCAACCCAATATCTTCCTCTGTAGCAAGTAAAGCAGAGTTAGCCATTCCACAGTGAAGCTCCTGAGCCAGATTACAGCACATGGTTTCAGCTGTAGTGGTTAACTATCATTTTGCATGATGCATTGTTCCCAGTGCAGCACACAAAAGAAATGCATAACCAGAGACATGACCGAAACAGCTGAAAACAGATTTTTGTCCCAGTAGACAGTGATTAGCAGTGAAGTGACTAGCTTGGGTCTCTTTACCTACAACCTGCAAACTGTGTAAGCATGTACGCATTGATTTCTTTGCCTCCCCTCGCCATAATCTTGTTCATGTCTTTCTTATTTTGAATACCCAAGAACTCCTATCTGTACAAGCAGTCATAGAATAGTAAGAGAAGTAAGAGGTGGAACAGCAAAACACTGAAGAATCTTCATCACATACAAGTGCAGCTAACAAATCATATACTGACACCACATACACTTTAGAGGATAAAACTGAAGCAAAGTGTCTAACTAGCAGCCTGCAACCCAGGCAAAATGAAGGGTAGTATAGAGTCAGCTAGCTGGAGGGCAAGGTCACACAGTGTTCTGCTGCCGTGAATTCAGATGAACACAATGTAGCAGGCTACAGAAAGCGAATGATGGCTCTGTGCAATTAAATATAGACCTGGGTTAAAAACAAGAAACATGAAGGGCTTACACACTGACTTTTTACAAGACTGCCTATCTTTTTCAGCATTGAGATTATGCTCAAATTCACTGGTCCTGTCAGGTCATAACATCTGATGGTTGACACCTCATCTTCAATTGCAAAATAAGAAGGCATCAAATACCTGTGCTATAATGCAAGTACAAACATAAGCAATACTAGCTCAATTTACTGCCATGCAAGCTCAGACTAGTGAAAACATAGCTGCAATACTAACATTCAGTGATATTTACAGGATGTTGTTGCAGTCCAGCAATCCATCTATCAATTAATCAGCCAGATTACTGAGGCACTACCTCAAGGGAATGGCAGTGACACTGTGGAACATAACCCTGCAGTCCTGTATCAGGATGATGCAAAATAAAAAATCAGCACTCATTCGCACTTCACTAGCACATACCACTCCTGACATAACTCATAAGCACGATGGTATATTCTGCACTTACCAAGCTTAGCCTCCTCCACTTCCCTCTCAACCCATTCTATCTAGCTGTACCTAGATGCATAAATGAGAGCCTCTAGGGCCAATTCTGATTGATACTGTCCAGGAAGGCCGTCTGTAGCCTCCCCTACTGAGTAAGGGGGATGGGGAGAAATGTCTTCACTCAAGTGCAGTGAGCCTGTGGAATTTTTTCCACAAAGTAATTGACGCCAAAACATTTATGGATAACAAAAATGCTGGTCTAGATAACACCTACATCCTGTGAAATAACAAATAAAAAGGGTAGGACGCACAACTCTCCACTCCCCAGCATCTACTCTTTTTAAGACCATCTCATTTTCCAAACATCTCGGAAATATAGGTCCAGTCCAGTCAATCACCAAGTGATGGAAGGGACCACTGACAAATATGTCAAGCAGCACTTACTCTGCAATAACCTGCTCATGCATGCTCAGTTTAAATTTCACCAGGGCCACTCAGCTCCAATACACCAAAGAAGTGAGATGAGAATGACTGCCCTTGACATCAAGACAGTATTGACTTAGAGAATCAATTAAATCTAACTAAGTCAATTGGAAATAGAGGGAAGGCCCTTCACCATTTAAAGTCATATATAACCCAAAGTAAGATAGTTGTGGCTGTTAAAGATCGATCATTTCAGTCCCAGGATATCACTGCAGGAGCTCTTCGAGGTGTCCTAGGCCCAACAATCTTCCGGTGCGTCAATGATCATCCCCCATCACAAGGTCAGAAGTGGAAGACATTCACTGATCACTCAACATTCAATATTATTTGTTACACCTTAGACACAGAAGCAGTCCCTGTTCATATGCATCTAGGGCAGGAAGAAAATCCAGGCTTGGGATGATAAATGGCACCCAAATGCTAAGCAATGACCATCTCCAACAAGAATCCAACCAATTCCCCTCGCCATTCAGCAGTATTAGTATCATTAAGTTCCTTTATCAAAAGCCTGGGGATTACCATTGACCAGAAACTGAACAGGACCAGCATATAAACACTGTGGTCTCAACAGCAGCTCAGAGACTAGGAATCCTGCAGCAAGTAATTCACTTCCTCTCTGTCTATTGCCAATCCATCAACTACAAGTCAAAAGTCACAAGATAGAACACTTCACACTTTCCTGGACAGCAGTTGAAAAATCATTCAAGAAGCGTGACACCATCCAGAACATAACAGCCCACTTGACTGATACTTGCTGCAACTGTAGGGGCATTTCTAAGACCACACAGTGTTGTGCGCAGCTCTTCATTTCCATATACAAGGATGGAGGCTCTAGCTACTGAGGAGTGCAAAGAAGGTTTACCAAACTGATTTCTGGAATGGCACACTGAGGACTATACTCAATGGAGTGAAGAAGAATGAGGAGGGATCTCAGAAATCTATAAAATTCGAACAAGGTTTTTTGATATGACAGATACAGCGAGGATGGTTTCAATGACAGGGGCGTCCAGCCCCTGAATTCCAGATCCAGGAATTATGGTCCAAGGATAAAAGGGTAGACTTTTGAGGACAGAAATTAGGAGAACTTTCTTTATCCAGAGAATGGTGAGCTTATGGAATTCTCTGCCACAGGAAACTGCAGAGGCCAAAACATTGAACACTTACAATAAAGAAGAAGATATAGTTCTTAGAGATAAAGGGATCAAAGGAAATACTGAGAAAACAGGAACAGGGTATTGAATTGGATGATCTGCCATGATCATATTAAATGGCAGGGCAGGTTTGGAGGGGCCAAAAGAATCTGGGAACAATGTTTCCCATGACACCCAATCAATCAACCTAAACGTTAACTTCACCACCGGCACACAGTGGCAGCAGTTTGCATTGTCTTCATGATGTATTGCAGCAACTCACCAAGTCCTTTGACCCAAATCCCTGACTTCGACTACTCAGGGGGACAAGGGCAACAAATTCATAGGATCACTCCCTCCTGCAAGTTTCCCTCCAAGCCACACAACATCCTGACTTGGTTCTATATTGCTGTTCCTTCATTGTAGTGGGGTCAAAATCTTGGAACTCCTTTTCTAACAGCACTTTAGATGTACTATACTCCACAACTGCACCACTTTGCAAAGGCAGCTCACGGTCACCTTTTCAAGGCGATTAGGGATGGACAGTAAATGCTAGCCTTGCCAGCAATGCCCATATCCCATGAACAAATAAGAAACAAAAATTCAAGACATCACGACTCCTGCCAGGATACCAGGCACTGACCTGCATGACAGGCTGTGTATGGTCGCACACCAGCTGGATGTTGAGGGACTGGAATCCCTTTCGGTAGCAGTACATCTCAGAGTTGACAGGCAGTGCACAGAAGGTGACATACATGCAGTAAATGGAACCCTGCACATTTTGTGAAGCCATATGCTCGCTGCCCCGCTTCTCTCTGGCAATGGAGAATGAAATATATTCAAGTCTCTTAAAGAACAGGGTCTCAATCATGCAATAGTGGATCACAAACTGGGGAGACGTTGCTTATATCACCTCTTCCAACCTGGAAGGAGCCCAATGTATTAATGTTCATAATTACATTCAACTTTACAGCCACTAACAAAGTTGTGTTCTCCCTGTTCTGTAGTTGGAGCTGTAGCTGAAATGGTTGACAAATCTCATTAAGGATGTCCTTACTCATGCAGATGTCAAAGTACAATTTATCAAGTACAGGAATTATTCCCTGAATTGGGTATAGTTCCTGCTGAGAACCTTCTACTTCTCCCTTTCTCCAGCAGCTTCAGATGTTCTGCATCACCTCTCTTTTTTACTCCATGCCATATTGTTGCCCGAGGGAATTGGATGCTGCTGCAACTATGTCTAGTAGTGAGTAGTTTGCATAGGAGAATTGAAGTCAGGACAAAGTCCTTCAGCAACTTTAAAAGCACTTGGGAAATCAAACACTTCTGTGATTGTAGCAACAGCTAACCAAAATAAATCAGTAACTAACTCAAAAAAGTGGTTGCTCAAAAAAGGATGGGATGTTTGGATACACTTATTGAGACCAATGTGAGAAAACTAGTGTCAAGTTAGCATTATGCACTAAAGACTACATAATTTGCCTACTCTTATGTATTGTCTGTAAACTCTTCCTGCAAGCCTGCCAATCACTCACCAAAATGACATGTGCATCACAGGTGCCATTTTGAAGTCAAAATAGCTTGCATCTTTGAAAATCTAGATGACTAGCAGCCGAATTTGTAATTAATCTGCTTTGTTAATAAATATTTGCTGGGTGTTGAGAAAACTCCCCAATCTTACATACACAGTGTTATGTAATTGTTTATCATCTCCTGAGTTAGCAGATGGACCTCATGTTTAATACTTCAAATGACACACAACACCTCTGATAGCGCCTGTGAAGTGTTAAGTTTCAATACGCTTAACAGTTTGGAGAGAAATTATGCCCACAATCTAATGGCTCAGAGGTGAATGCTATCGATTAAGCGATCACTGACATCTACTGTTCGGTTGAAATTTTATACGAAATCCTGAATGTGAAAAACACAACTTTCTGCAGCTATAATCGGGGTGAGCAGTTTATGTACTCAGTGCCACAGAATAATTTTTGCTTGGAAGTAAAAATTAACCCAGTCAAATCTGTATGATTAATTCGATCAAACTTAAATTCTAATAATTGAAGAACAGGCAAAAATTTTCACTCTTTCAGGCTAATTTCTTTTAATTTCTTTTGCTTCTTCCGCCATCAAAATGAAAGCTGGAAGCAAGAAGGAAATGATACATTTTGAAGAGGCAGAAAGAGAACTGTTACTAAGTAAACAGGTTGGATTAGAAATAAAGCAAAACCAAAGAACAGGAGCTTGAGGGAGAAAACGTGCAAGAAGAGATGGACAAAGAGAGACAGCATTTAACAGTATTCCAGTATCCCGTGCTCATTAGCATGGTATTATGAAAGCACTCAAATAACCTTTCACAATGGCAATATAAATCAAGATTTTTACAACATTCATTGTGACAATATTCAAGGCTTTCCAGATAAGGCAATTTCAGGCACACACACATAGGCATGACAATAATTTCTGCTCTTTGGCCTTTAAAACAGGCTGTGTTTCAGTTTCTCTTCAGGTTTACAAATTGCGATTCCAAGGATTCCATCAATGAATTTGAACTGGCCTCAAGGAAATTACCAAATCCCATTGTCTTTCTCTTTGCAGTGAGACAGCAGGCCACCAGATTCCAACCATCCGATAGCATTGCTAAGACTGCAACCTCAAAGAGTTTATACCTATTCTGAGTTGTGCAAGACATCATGTTCTTGATCTTAAACCTTACTACAAAGCTGAAATTCAAACAAACAGCCTAATTAAATGAAATAAAAGCAAAGTACTGGATAAACTCAGCATGTCATATCTGTGGAGGGAAACACAGTTAGTATCATGAGCCTCGCATGACTTTTTAGTTCAGACGTATTATATCAGGATTGAACTGTTAACATGGCTTTTCCCTCTTCATAGATGCTGCCAGAGGCCTGGTCAGTTTCTCCAGTCTTCTGTTTATATTTCAGATCTTCAGCATCTGCAGTACTTTGCTCTATTTTATCTTAAGAACAAAACCCAACAGATGGGCTTTGTTAGTTTCAAAGCTTTAGAAAAGCATGGCAGCATCAAATCATTCACTGAATCATTGATGTAACTCCATATCTTAACCATGCCCTTGTCAGTTGTTGGATACCACTTACCATTAAGATGTGCAGCAACTGTCCAGTATATGAATTCCACACCTTTAGTGTATGGTTATTCACTGCGGTGATAACATTGTCATCATGACGATCCCAAGCAACCATTGTCACTTTAAGTTTTGTGACCTTATCATCCCCTGGACAGGAGGTGATTCTAAAGAGTAGACAACAAGTAGTTGCACATTGAAAAAAGGCAAAAATGAAACTTTTTGAGAAAAAAAGTAATTTACAATGACCAAAAAACAAAGACAAATGACAAATCTGGAAATTAGATAGAAACAAAATTCAGGAAGTAAAAGTCATTCTCTTGTCAGAAGCTAATAAACGTTTCCTGTTTTTGGCATTTGCTAAAGATCTGTACAAAGCACCACATCCTCAAGATCTGTTGTGATGGACCAAACTCCCTCAAAATATGTTAAGAAGATAGCCTAGGCCCTAACCTTTTCTTATTTTAAAGAAGCGTAAGTCGTTGCGTTCCAGATGCAATTCGATTGGTCAAACCACTTGACTTAAAGCAAAACATTATTTTTACACTACAGTTAAAATACAGACAAAATTGAAAGAAAATTGGCTTAACTGTAACTCTATTGAAATCCCTAACAAAAAAAAAATTAACTGCTCCAATATCGTTACATTCTATAAAACACATCTTTGGCAAAGACAACTTCAGTAAAATAGATTGTCACACATGCAATTCTAGCAGCAGGAAGTGAATCTCAGTTTTCAGCTGTAAGATGGAGAGGAATGAGAGCTTCCATCTTCAAGACTCCAGAAACTGCAGAAAGCTAAAACTAAAAATCCTGGTTCTATGGGAGCTTGACTCCACCCTTTCAGGTTGCTTCTATTGTTCCAAATTTTTTTAAAAACCTAAAGGCCTCACAAGCTGTTTACTTGAATGGCTTTAAGCAGCTTGCTCTGGCACCTCTGTCTCAATCTTTCTTCAAAGAGAATCCAGGACAAAATACATCTCATAACGCTACAGTATCATCACACCACCCACCATAAAAATGAACAAATCATCAATATACAAACTGGCTTGATTTTTTAAAAAATCTTTAGCTTTATGCTATTAGTACACTACAATACATATATATGTTACATTATATGCTAGGAGGCAAATGTTGACTACTACAGTCCGTTTCAGTCCATTGTTTCCTGCCACTGAATGCCTCCGTCTTCCTTTAACGTCGCAACAACGCATCAGCAATTACATTCTCTTGTCCTCCAACGAGTATGATTTCCAAATTGAATGGCTGCAACAATAAGCTCCAACTAAATAGTCTGGAATTTTTATCCTTAATACCTTAAAGTTATGGGGAAAATTTATGATCAATATATACACAATTGTCTCAGACAAATTACTGGCAATATAAATGCTGAAATGTTGTAACGCCAACAATAAACTCAAGATCTCCTTCTCAATAGTGGAATATTTCTGTTGATTATTATCCAACATTCTGAAAAAATAGCCAATAGGTCAATTTTTAAAATCATCTTCTCCTAGCAAGAGTACAGCACCAAGATCCACATCATTTGCATCAATAGCCACCTTGAATGGCTTTGCACAATTAGGTGTGGCTAACACTGGGGCAGTGGTTAACACAGATTGCAGGCTGTCAATGCCTTCTAACATTCCTCCATCCACTGACATTTTCTGCACTTATTCAACAAGTCAGTCAGTACAACGACCACACCGCTAAAATTCAATATGAACTTGCGATAAAAATCACTTAGGAATCATAGTGCTTCCCTCTTCATCAGTGTTTTATGAAACTCCCCAAAACCTTTGTTTTCACATCCCGTGGGGATATCTATCTCAGTCCAATGACATGGCCCAGGAATGTGACCTGGGCTTTTGTGAACTCTCTCTTAGCCATGTTTATCACTAATCCCACCTCCTGAAATCAATTGAACAATTCTGATAGATGTTCCAAATGTTCCTTCCACTTGCGACTAAAAATCACCAGATCTCTGATACACACCATACAATTGGGTAATCCCAAAATGACTTTGTTGGTTAGTCTTTGAAATGTGGCAGGCACATTTTTATACCAAATGGCATGATATTAAACTGGTCCAGTCCATTCAATGTCACAAAATCCAAAATTTCCTTTACTCTTTTGGATAAAGGTACCTGCCAGTATCCTCTCAGTCAGTCCAACTTTGAAATACAAGTTGTTTGTCCCAACTTCTCAATGTAGTCGTCCAAATATTGAATAGGATACAAATCAGGTTTTCTAACTACACTGACTTTACGATAGTTCACACAATTGTTGGGTACCATCTGGTTTTAGCACCTTAACTATGGGTGAGCTCCATTCGCTGCAACTCACTTAGATTATATTGTCTTTGAACATGCGCTCAATCTCTTTTTGAACATGTGCCAACTTTAGACGGTGAAGTCAAAAAGAAGGTTACTTAATTGGAACAGCATTGCCTATATCTATATTATGCATAATCAAATTTCGTACTTCCCAACTTATTCCACATATCTCTCCATGTGATTGTAATAACTATTTCAAGTCATCTCAATTTTTCTCTGGAAGGTAACTCAATCATTTATTCCAAATTTTAAGAACTTTCTCATTGTCCAATTCAAATTGAGGAATGTCCAATTCAGAATCAACTGAACTTGGTTCGCCACGCTGTTTTAACCAGTGCCATTTTTTTACGCAGTCCAGGCCAAAAAGTTGTTTTTGTATTTTGGCCTTTGTTTTCTTCACTCTTAAATGATCTCCTAATGCTAATTCATGTGCTACCCACAACACCTCCCTTCTATAACCCACCGTTAATAGAACTTGATGAACTTTTGTTCTCATCTGCCTGAATGCGTGATGGTCTCCATTTCCTCATCAAGACTTCATTTTTAAGACTGTATCCCAGGATGTCACTCTCTGATTCTTCTGTGTTTGTTTTTTGATAGAACTGTTTCAGTTTTGCACATTTCTGTTGTAAATCATCTAAGTTCTCTTAACTAAAAATATCCACTTGGTCCTCCATCTATTCTTGTTCTTGCTCAACCATTTTATCAAATATTGTTTCTGATAACTGAACTTCAACTTTCTTATCTTTATTCTCCTCCTGTTTCCAGCTACGGCTTTGTGACCCTGTTACCACAGAGTCAGGAAAAATCCCAGTATGTCCTTCCTGTAACATCTCAGTTGCCCGATTTTCTACTGGCTTTTCAACCACAATAGGCTTCATTCCCACCTGCGATCCAGCTGCATCATTACCAAAGACAAACTGTATTTCCGGAACTGAGAACATCTCTATTATTCCTACCACCACTTCACTTTTCAGCAGACTCTCCAACCTTACTTATTTCATGGAAAACTGCTCTTCTCATCATAAGTTCCACATATTATCACATTTTTTCTGGCAATGCTCCTTCTGAATTATATATCTCGTCTCTCACTGAAGACTGACTTGCTCCTGTATCTCAAAACATCTTAGCTTTTTTTACTTCGCTTCTCGCCACTCGTGGGTTTTCCTTTCTACCCTGTGGTAAACCATCTTCTGAGATGTCCTTTTCTCTCATCACCTGTGGATTTCTCTTTTCTCCAACTTCTAACCCTCACACATTACAATTCATGTCAGAAGCCAAACTTTGATTTATGAGCCAACTCATAAACATCTGCCATTTTTGCAGATGATCTTGCAGTCTTAACTCTCTGCTCTTCCAAGAATTTTCACAACTTCAGGAAGTGAATTTTTGAACTCCTACAAAATAATAGTTTCTCTAAGAATGTCATATGTTTGGTCTATTTTCAATGCCCTTATCCTTCAAACTCAATGTACGTTTGACCAGGTTCCCTCCTTAGATTACTAAAACGTTGTCTGTAGGTTTCTGGTATTAGCTCATATGCACTAAAGATGGCTTTTTTTCACTTCCTTGTACTCCCCAGATACCTCTTCTGATTGTGATGCAAATACCTCACACCTACTAACTTTGTTTTGATCAGTAATACTCACATTGTCACCAGCCATTTCATTTGTTTAGCCACTTTCTCAAAAGAAATGAAAAGGCTTCTGCATCCTTCTCAAACTCTGATAACACTTGGACATATTTAAATAGATCCACATCAGACCTTTGCTACATTGGGATTTCTCTCCATCACTGTCCTCATCACTACTCCTACGTTTCAACTCTACCTCCACCATTTTAAATCGACTTCGAGTTTTTAGTTCCAACCTCTGAAGTTCAAAATCTCTCTCTCTTTCTCCCTTTCTTCTGCTAGGATTTCCTTTCCTTTTCTTTTCATTCTGCCAGGGTTCGTATTTCCCTTTCTGTTTTCCTCTGCTAGCGCTATTCTCTCTTTCTGCTTTCAATAATAACTCAAACTGTTTCATTTCCTTTTCATGTTCAAGCTGCTTCATTTGCAATTGAATTTTAACCATCTCCAATGATTCCGATGGCATTTCTGGCAATCATAAATGGTGAGCTATTGCTGCAATTACCTCTCCTTTTTGAACAGACAAAGACAATCCCAACTCCAGCTTGTCTGCCAATTCCAAAAGCTTTCCCCTGCTCACTTTCTGTAAAACTCCTGAAATGACTTCCTCCACTCCATCAAACTCTTAACTATACAAGGCACACCTTACTAAACCAACCAAATGCAAACCCAAAATAAACACCAACACTTTTAGTCCAATAATCCTGAACCCTACCTGGAATTAGGGATTTTGATCCTGACCAGAGCTCCTAATTTGTTCTGGAACAGACCAAACCACCTCAAAATATATTAAGAATATAGCTTTAAAATAAGAAAAAGTGAGGATCTAGGCTAAATGTAAGACATTGCATTCCAGAGGCAATTCAATTCCTCAAACTACTCAACTTTAAACAAAACACACTTTATTTTTATACGACAATTAAAATATAGACAAAAATAAAAATAATTGGCTTAACAGCATATCTATTGAAATACCCAAGAAAATAATATATATATAAAACTAATTAACTGTTCCAATACAATAACGTCCCATAAACACACCCTTGGCAAAGATAAATTCAGTAAAACAGATGACCTCTCATGCAATTCTAGCATCAGGAAGAGAACCCCAGCTTTTAGCTTTAACAGATTAATTCAAAAGGCATCTTCAAGACCCCAGCAACTGCAGAATGCTAAATCTTAAAACCCTGTTCTATGGGAGCTTGACCCCACCCATTCAGGTTGTTCAACTTTAAATAAAACCCAAGACCTCACAAGAAGTTTAAGTTATTGACTTTGAGCAGACAGCTCTACACATATCTGTCTCAACCTCCCTTTGTTTAAAAAAAGGATAAAATACACCTCTTCAAAGCCACAGCATCATCACACTGCACAATATAAGTAACAAACTACATGTCACAGCATCAATATTTCTAGACATCAAGAATTTGTTACTACCAGCAAATGACACCAGCTTTTGAAGGGTCTGTTCAAGTTTTAGATTGTTACAGATCTCAAAGATAATCTCCTTTTATTTTTCTACTGTTTTCCATCTATTATTCATAATCATTTTTAAATTTCCTTGAAGTTTCATTAAGCCCCTTTCTTCAAAACTGAGCTACACATCACTGTACAGTTGTATTCTACACAATATACAAATCTAAACTTCTGGTCATCTCGGTTATGTACTTTAAAATCATTTGTAAATAAGTTAGCATGTGGCAACTTACCCTGGCAATTGAGCACCCATGTCTAACAAGATACTTTTCCACTCTTGATATTGATATTGCCAGATCCGTGCTGTTCCATCTCTGCTACCACTGACCAATCTGTTTCATACAAAAAGAACACTAATATCAACATATACAGGATGAACCTCTTGAATAAGTAAGATTTTAGTTTTAAAATAGCACTTGTTGAAAAGAATCTTACAAAATTTAGTGAATGAAAACCTTGGCAACTAGTTTATTTCAAAGCACTGTTGAATGATTCAAACTACATATACAACAAAAAAAGTAAAATTTGAAGGAATCTCAGCAATGAATATATTTTGTTCCTGGAGAACTACGTACTGAACAAGTCAATGAATGACTTCACTGCACTGTTTGAAAGTAAAGGTGACTGGCTTAATGGAGCAAATAGCCACTTTAAATTAAAGCAACCAGTTCCTAATAATACATTTTAATAAAACTCATTCACTATTATACATGATAATTTCTCAATCAACTTATTTAAATCAAGTTTATTGATTACTGGGGTCCTTGGAACTTAGCAAAGTATAACTTTGAAAATAATGGCTGAAATGCATAACTTTATATCTCTATTCTAATTGAAACATTTCTAAATTAATTATTTTTAAACCACATGGCAACCTTATTTCAAGTTTAACTACTGCTCTTTTAACAACAAACTAGCATGCATGAAAAATACATGTTGTTTAATAAACAGCAGAAATCAAGACAGATGTTTTGAAGATAGTTAACAGATCTTAAATTTTAACTAATGGAAGAGAAATATAGTTTCGCTTGTGCTCTTCTCTCAAAAAGAAAGCAGTAGTATGGGCATTCACAGAGAGGTGGCAGCTATGGAGCATGCTTTGAAACTGCAGCAGAACTTGACCACAGAGTTCATGAGCGACAATTATTTTGACCAGATTCACTAATAGGACAAAGTTAGTTTACAACAGTTGTTAAATTTAATTTGTACTACATACGACATTTCTTCTACCTTTTTCTCCAAGTCTTAAAAAAAGTTATAAATGATTTCAGCCAGTATTTAACAGAAATGTCAAGTTCTAAATATTGACAAAAGTTTAGTACAAAGACAGTTAGTATAATGGAAATTTTACGATGAGAAACTAATAAAGCAGATGTATACATACATATTAGTATTCCTTTAGAAGGGTTTCCAAAGTCAGGTTGTAAAACAGACCATATTAGTATCATATTCATGACATTCATGTGATAATAATCACAAGTAAAATATTTACCTATCACCATTGTTGGAGAACTGAATACTGTCTACTTTGTCCTGAAAAGGTGAAATTAAATATGAATGCAACAAAATACTAATACAGTATGCAAATTAATTGATAAGATTATTTTAAAAATAGTGTTCATTGTTTCATATATTCACCATACGTTGTGCCACCCAAAAACAAGAGTCAATAATGATTAAAAAACGCAAGATAAAAACAGCAAAATTTTTTTAAATGTTTGTCAATATCTGGCAAAAAATCTTTTCACCTGTTTTCCAATCAGTCATTAGTTAACTGGCTTCGCACCTCAAGGATTTCGGACTACTTGAATGAACACTGGCTCAGAGGTAGCATTTACACCCAAGCCAGAACATTATGGGTTTCAGCCACACTGCAGACAACACTTGGATAACACAGGAAATAATTACAAAATCTCTGGTTTACATCCAGCAAGGTACTAGCATTTCCCATCTTTACTTGTTCTCGCCAACATGTGACTCGAGCCACTTAACTGCCAGCTGAAGGGGCCAAGGAAGCCACTCAATTCAAAGATATTTAGAAATGGGCAATCAATACTGATCTTGCTACTGACATTCCACCTAAGAATAAAGAACAAAAAAATTCTGTTGGATTTGGAAACGTGATCTCCCAACACATGTGCTGGTCCATTCTGGAAAGGTTAATGATCTGTCCACATACAAGGGATCACTTTTATAAGATCACAATCTGCTGGCTCTAACATCTGGGATGAATGGAGCTACGGTATACGCCATTAGAGATGGAAGAGGAGACCAAGCACAGACACGCTCTGCCTATTTCACCACTGTTCTAGAATAAAGGACAAAACCCTAGGCTCTTCACATACAACTCCTTAATTACTAAATACACTGTTAGCTGGCATATGCTTTAACATAATAAAAAGTCATATCACATTTACGTAAAACGATGCAAACTATTTTTAAATAGAAAAACTACATAGTAATGGGGTTTCCGTTAAAACCAGATTTATTACAAGAGTTTAAATGTGAAACTGCATCTTCAATTTTAAATACCAAAGTTCTTTTCCTCCCCTTTTATAGGAACCGTTTTGCTTGGCTCAGCAGATACTGAGATGAAACGCTAAATGTTAACTCAAACATCACAAAGAATAACTCACCTACTGAGACCATGAATATACTGTAATCTATTTTAAGCAATGGAAGTGAAGTATTTTATAAAATAATTATTTATACTTGCGTCTGAAAATAATCTGAAACTCATTAGAATGATCATAGCTGATAAGTGTGTGAACAAGCAATCCTCAGGTTGCAAACTGATTCCAATCTGGAGCCCATTTGCAAGTTGATTTGTGTGCGAATGGGAACACCATCCAGGACAATATAAAAGGAACAAAAACACAGTTGCTGGAAAAGCTCAGAAGGTCTGGCAGCATCTGTGAAGGAAAAAAAAGAGTTAACATTTCAGGTCCAGTGACTCTTCCTCAGAACTCAGGCCTGCTGAGCTTTTCCAGCAACTTTGTTTTTGTTCCTGATTTACAGCATCATCAGTTCTTTCGGTTTTTATGTTCTCAATTATAGGAAATGTCTGTATGTCAGATGTTTAAAATTATATCGCTCTACTGGATCACATCAGTAAGTGTGACTTTTTCGGACGTTCCTTGTGTAAATTTAAGGCTGAGATAGATAGATTTTTGATCAATAAGAGAATCAAAGTTTACAGGTAAAGGCAGGAAAGTGGACGTGAAGAATATCAGATCATCCATGATCCTATTGAATAGTAGAGCAGACTGGAAGGGCTGAACAGCCTACTCCTATTCCCAAGTTTTATGGTAAATTGAGGACACTTGGCACTTTTTGAAATGAAATCCAATATTTCTGAGTAGATTCTAGTACTTACACGCCAATTAGAGGTATCAATTTAAACATTAAAAGTAATTACTTAATTTATACACACGTGATGTGTTGCAATTGAAAAATATTCCCAACACCTGAGACCCAGGGCAAACAGGTCAAGAATGAATGTCTGCAAGTTAACTAGCTCTGGCTGAGTTAGAGAGCTGAAAGCCAAGTTGTAGACACTGACACATTAGGGAGGGGAGGTTACTGGAGAATTTGATCCAGGAAGAAGTCACACTCCTTAGAAATAGATCACTGGTCAGGCATAGGAGGGTATGACTGCAAGTCAGGAGGTAAAGGGATCAATGAATATAGAAGAGAAGAAGCCTCAACCTTAGAAATTATTAGAAACAGTTCTGAGATGCTTGCAACGTGCATTAACCGAAATGTGGGTTGCAAGGTGGATGAACAAGCCAACCATGGTACAATCCATTCAAGCGGGGGAGTCAACAGGAACGCAGTGGTAGTAGGGGGCAGTAGAATCAGGACAAACAGTTCGCTATAGCCAAGAGGAGAAATCTAGATGACGGTGTTGCCTACCCACTGCCTGGATTCAGGACTTGCACCGGAAGGGATGCAGTGGCCATCATCAGCATTGGTACAAATGGTACATTAGGACTGGAGAAAAAGCTTCTGCTTACGGAGAAGAAATTAGAGGCTAATTAAATGTGGAACATCAAAGGCAATGATCTCTGGATAACTACCTAAACTATAAGCAAACTGGTAGAGAGTAATTAAGATTAGAGATTTACATGTTAGATCAAAGACTGCTGTGGGAACAATAGGGTTTGATTCTTGGGACACTGGCACCAATACATTGAAAAGTGTGAGATATACTGTTCAGACAGGTTTCGCCTGAACCATGCTGGTGCCAGTGTTCTGATGAGTTAGAAACTAGGGCAATAGAGAAGGTAGCAAACGAAATAGTGGGGATGAGGGATCAAGTGTGGGAGTATTTTATAAATTAAAGACAAAAGAGCAAGGTAGCAATAAGGGCAATTCATGGCAGAGTATGACAATAAGGGACACAATAGAAACTTAAGAGCACATCAGCAGATAAGGCCAGAGACTGCGAAAATGAGAAAAGTAGAATTAAAGGCTCTGCATCTGAATATATCTAGCATCCACAACAAAACAGAAAAACTAACAGGCCAAATGGAAATAGCACATATGATCTGATCATCACTGTGAAACATGGCTACAAGATTACAAAAACTGGAACCTGAATATTTAAGGGTACATGACACTTCGGAAGTTCTTTTTTTGGCCTGGCTCCATAACACGGAGTTTGGGTTCAAGACCGACTGCTTGAGGAGAAAGCAAAAATCAAGACCCGTCTTCATGCTCAGACTTCAAAAGGAAGACTATTATATATTCATACAAAATACTGTTATACATGGTAATCATAACCACACTAGGCTCTAATCTTATAGTTACACAAGTTAAGGAAAAAATATTATCTTCCTGTGTTGATCTCCATGTGCTCTCTCAATTTTTCTTAGCTAGATTATTCTAACTCTGACCACACTTGGTTATTTATGTTCAGTGATGCACAGTTCCATGATAGTGTCAATAGACTGCTCCAGTCTCCTGGGGCCCTCACACAACAGTCAGGAAGCTAGGATAAGACACAAAGGTAGCTCTAGTCAATGAAGATTGATATTAGTGCAACAGTGAGAGGTAACCTTAGTCCCAAAGATAAAGATAGGTTCTAATTGAAGTAAGAAAACTGAAGCTCGGAAGTAACTTGTAGTATTAGCTTGTGGCCCCCAGAACAGCAATTACATGGGATGAAGGGCTGGACAGAGAAAGGTACAGTGACGATTATGGCAGTTTTAATCTACATATATATTAGATGAATATGATTTTTTGTGGGGGGGATATGGGCATCACTGACATGACAGCATTTATTGCCTACCCATACAAGCTGCATTCTGAAACAACAGTAGTTTTTTTGGTGTAGGGACACCCAAGGTGTTGTTGGAAAGGGAGTTCTGGTAATTTGGCCTAGTGACAATGAAGGAACGGCAACATAATTCCAAGTCAGAATGGCATGAGAATGAGGCAAACTCTTATGCAGTGGTGTTCCCATGAATATGCTGCCCTTGACCTTATAGGTGGTAGAAATCACAGGTCTGAAGGGTGCTGTTGAAAGAGCTTTGACAAATTACTGCAGGGCAATGTACAGTGGTAATATGAGTGAATGTCGAAATGCTGGATGGGATGCCAAACAAGTGAACTGTCTCTTCTGTACCCTAGATGGTATCAACTCTCTGGAGTGTTGTGGGAGCTGCATCCACCCAGCCAAGTGAGGCGCATTCTATCATACTTGCAATTTCTAGTTGACGGACGGGCACTGGAAATGGAATGAGTTTAGCAAAGGTAGCCTGGAACATGAATTCACAGAATGCATTCAGAACAGTATCTGAGAACACCACATGCTAGAACCAAACAGCAGGCTATTCTGGATTCAACTGTGCAACAAGACAGAATTATCTAATGACTTCATAGTAAGGGCACCCCTAGGTAATACTGGTAATAACATAATTAAATGCTGCATTTCGTTTGAGGGAGAGAGCAGTGAACTGAAGATGAGTGCTTTAAAGTTAAATAGAAGCAAATATGAGCATAGGACGAAAGAGCTGGCTAATGTAATCTGGCAATTTAGGTTAATGAAAAGGCTCAATAAAGATGCAGTGACTGACATTTAAGGCAATATTTCAAGATATATTTCAATGAGGAATAAAGGTTCAGGAGAAGGTCACACCATCCATGACTCGCTAAAAAAGTCAAAGATGAATTAATTTGAAAGATAAAGCTTAAAATTTCATGAAAATTAGTGGCACATTAGAAGAATATAGTCTTTAGTCATTTTATTTTTAAACAGGAAGAAATTAGAATGGGAGAAAGCTAGCTATAGTAACATAATAAAACAATTTTATACAAGTATAAAAATAGTTAGCGACTGTTGGTCCTATACTGGGCAATCCAGGGAATTAATAATGGAAAGTTTTTGAAAAAATCAAATGAACCAAACAGATAGTTTGTATCTGCCTTCACTGTAAAGGATACAAATAACATACCAAAAATAACTTGTCAATTTGTCTTCCCCTTTCAACTACAATTACAGGGAACAGGTACCAAGAAAAATATTAGAATTAAAAGCTGACAAGTCCACAGGTCCTGATGGACTTCATCCTAAGATGTTAAAAGGAGCGGCTACTTAGATAGCAGACACATTGGTTTTAATCTTACAAAATTCTCTCCGTTCTGCAAAGATGTTGTTAGATTGGAAAGTGAATATGACTCCACTATTCAAGAAAGAAGGGAGACATAAACCAAGAAATAAAAGCAGTTCTAGCTTAACATCTGTCATAGGAAAAATGCTGAAATCTATTATTGCGGAGATTACAGTGGGGCACTTAGTAATTAGCAATGCAATCAGACAGAGTCAACATGGTTTTATGATAGGGAAATTGTGCTTGACTAATTTAGTTCTGAGGAAGTAACAAAAAACATAGATAAAAGGGAATCCGTAATGTGTGTACTTACCATTTTTGAAAAGGCATTTGGTAAGGTGCCACATCATAGGTTAACTACTAGAATAACAGCTCGCGGAAGACGTCTATAAAGGGATACAGGTAAGTCAAAGAAGTGAACGAAAACTTAGCAGATGAAGTATGATGCGGGGAATGTGAACTTATCCACTTGGAAGAAAAGATAAACACCTCTTTATCTTTGCAGATGAGGTATGAAGGAATCTGCAAGTCTGAGTACATGAATCATATAATTTATAGGTACGGCAAGTGATTAGGAAGGCAAAAAGAACATTGTTGTTTTTTGCAAGGAGAACAGAATATACAAGCATGATGTTTTGCCATAGTTGCACAAGGCAATGGTGAAGCCACAGCTAGAAAGCTGTACAGTTTTGAATTTCTTAAGGAGTAAAGTAATTTGCATCCTGGGACAAAGGGTTTAGTTGCTGAGGGAGGCCGGATAGTTTGGGCCTTTATTGATTAGAGTTTAGAACAAAAGGCGATCTAATTAAAATATAATTTGAGAAACTGACAGTAGCTGCTGAAACGATGTTTCCTGTCATGGGAAAGACTAGGTTAGGGAACATAGTTTAAAATCAATGGCATTCGCATTTAAGACTGAGATGAGAGGAATTTATTTTTCTTTGAGGATCACAAATTTTTGATCCCAGACAGCAGTGGGAAGACAAGGTAGATCGATTCTTGACTAAAAAAGAAATCCAAGGATATCAGAAATAGGTAGCAAAATGAGTTAACGCCATAATCAGTTTAGCCACAATATATCAAATGGCTTGAACAGGCTTGAGATGCCAAATAGCCTACTCCTACTCTTCATTCATATTCACACAAGTCTGATAAAACTGGTTTCAAGACTTTAATAACATCTTTACCAGATGCGATTCTAATTCAGAAATCTTCTCAGGGGTTCCAGATCCAATGTAGTATATTCTGATAATATGATCACTGCTGCCAGCTGCTAGAAACATGCCACCTTTTAAAGACAAAACATTATTCTTCAGATCAAAATTTTATTCAGGAACAACAATTAACCACAATGATTAAATTAACGGCAAGACATGTTTATAAATATAATTGCTCCAGCTAGAATAATGCAAAAGTATTCTGATCTCAAAACTGTGACAAAAAAAAAACTTAGCATCAAAACTAGATAATACAGTGTGGAGCTGGAGGAACACAGCAAGCCAGGCAGCAGCAGAGGAGCAGGACAGTTGACATTTCAGGTCGAGACCCTTCTACAGGAATTCTTCTGCCTAGCCTGCTGTGTTCCTCCAGCTCCACACTATTATCTCTGACTCCAGCACTGGCAGTTCTTATGATCTCTGACTGAGTTATAGCATCAAAATGAAATGTTCTAAGACAACAATTGACTATGTGGCATAGAAAATAACTAACAAAACTGAGAAACTAGTATTTATAGAGCATGTTAAAAGTAAAACAAATTAACTATACACCCAATACAAGGGAATTTTAACAACTTCAAGGCAATGCTTATCATAAGATGGAAACTGACACCCAGATGAACTTCAGGTCCTGACATTGCAGCCACATGATTCTCATTTACAATAGTTTAATTAGCCAAGAGGCATCTTGGCATTCAAGTAGAGGCACCAAGTTCTCCCGGAAGCTGGGAGCTGACTGCCTGAACAGGTGACAAAGGCAGATTAAAGCTTTTATAAAGGCTTCCTTTCAGAGGAGGCAGCTCATCAGAAGGCCAGGAGCTGAAAAGCAAAGTAAAATCGATTCTAGCGAATTTAAGGTAATGTGCTGTGTCTGGCACCAGCTGGCCCATTATATATTTTGTTAAAAAAAAAGTAAACATCACAGCAACAAAGTTAACAGTATCAAATACTGAGACAAAACAGTATTCTCATGCTCTTTCATCTCTCCTTTCACTTGCTAAAACAGTCATGAGAAGCAGGAGTTAGAATCAGGAGTAATTATTTGGCCTTCACGCTTGATCTGCCATTCAATATGGTAATAGCTGATTTGTGACTTTTTCTCCACATTCCTGCCTGCCCACAATAACTTTAGACTCCCTGGATGATGGGAAATGTCTTTACAACAGGGGCCCTCCAGTGTCTGACTCAGTGTACCCTTTGCGTAAGTGTTAATAATACAAGCTGTCAAGGAATTCATCAGGATATTTCCATACGTAGTCGCATACGCACAGACACACTTTGCTAGCACAGCATTGTTTAAATGATCAGATTAGGGAATTTTCGCAATTTCTTCTCTTGCCCAGGCTCTCAAAGTATCAATGAATTTACACTTTTCTATCCCAAGAAAATATCTGCAAAGTCAGTTCCAAAGAAATTCAGCAAGTGTTTTCTGTACTTTTTAAATTTAATTAAATTAGGAAACAAAAAAAATTTGTCACTTACCAACACTGAACGAGGAGCAAATCATTGGAGAACACGGTCTTGAGCGTTCTGTAAACTTCAATGGCTGATTCCTTATATAAAGGCAGGTGATATTGGGTAACACATTAAAACAATAAGAAATTGCTTTAAAGAGAACAGAATTGCTCACTGACTAAATTCTACCACTACTTCGGTTTTCAATTTATGATTTATATGCCAGTGAGACAATCCAGGTTTAGCACGATTGTTATCAATCATATTTGATGGTCACCTCGAGTACTTTGCATAGTTGTGGGCGCCAACAGAAAAAGACGTGAATGCACTGGAGAGAGTGCAGAAACAATTTACGAGAGTGGTCGTATGGATGAGAAACTTCAGTTATTAGGATAGATTAAAGAAGTTGGAATTGTTCTCCATTGAGAGAAGGCGGCTAAGACATCTAATGAGCAGGCTGGAGTGAACAGGGAGAAACTGTTCGCTCTCGTCAAAATAAAGACAACAGAGTATAGATTTAAAGTGATCTGCAAAAGAAGCAAATGTGAAATGAGGAAAATCTTTTTTTTTTACACAGCAAATAGTTAGGATATGGAATGCATCGCCTGGAAATGTGGTAAGGCAAGTTCAATTGAGCCATTCAAGATAGCACTGGATTAGTATGTGGATAATAGATAATGTGTATGCATTCACGTCTTTTTCTGTTGGGGTATGGGGAAAATGCAGGAGAGTGGTACTAGGTATTGATGCTCATTTAACACACCCTTGCAGATGTTGTGAGCTGAATGCTCTCCTTCTGTGTTGTAACAATTCAGTGGTCCTGAGAGGTAACGGTGATAGTATTTACAGTGTTCACAATTACTCCAACTTATATTTGAGTTAGGAACCTGAATATGAAGAATAATGCAGAAAACCACAAGTTGCTGTGAGAGGGACACTGCTGAAATCACTCCAAACTGCAAGTAATTAGAAATCAAAACTGGAAAGAATTGCCGCTCATACACTCAGACTCACTATAAAAAGCCCTTCAGAGGACAAAATTCACGATTACTGCTGAACACCCTCAGCAACCCGGAAAAACTAACTTTACATCTATGGCAAGTCAAATTTTTCTATATTGCAAAATATTACTTGGTTTAAGTATATTCATATTTAAGCTCTAATATTAATCCAACCAATCATGTTTCACTATCATAATAAAAAAGTGAAGCAATTCAATGTTTCTAAATTGTCAATGTATTGCCTGTGAGAAGACTTCAATGGATTGGTTGGTTGCTTGCTTGCTGACAGCATTGTTACTGATGCCTGGAGATACCACTGACATTACACTAAATTTTAACTGCCTCACAAATATGGAAAACCATGCCACAGAAATCATGAAACCTTCGTTAGGAGCTTTATTCAAGGTTGGGTGTAAATGCCAATGCTTCACACTGACTGCAAAATCTAGCCCAATACATTGGCACCAATACAGTCATGACAAGTTACTTTAGTACGTGCTCACACTTAATTTTTTAAACTTTAGATTCGGCAAAGCTACTACTACAAAGCTCACAGATGTCATCCTATATCTTAGCTTTGAAGCTGAATGGAAAACATCAACTTTTTTTTAAAACAAATTTTGAATAACATTTTTATGAACATTTTTACAAGTTAGGCGAATAAAAGATTGAGTTTTTAAAAAGTAATGGGAAGTCCATGTTTCCTGATAGGCAAAAATTAAAGTTTAAAAGAAGTTAAAGCAGTAGAACTTGGTTCACAAACATTCTTTGTACATTCTTAATAGAACAATTCCGAAACCGGTACTTTGCAATTTTATTTCTGTAGTTAAAGGATCCGCAATAAGCAACTGCAAATATAGTTTCACTCAAGTGTTTAAATCACTGAGCAATATTTATGAAAACTTACTTGAACTTCAGGGTATTTGGATCCCACTGCCAAAAGCAAACACTCCCATCAGATCCTGTGGAAGCCATGTACCGGACTGAACCTTTACCCATCGGACTAAACTAAAATAAATGCAGAAAGAGGCAAAATACCAGTACCATTAAATTTTCAATCACATTTTAAAAATCTACATTAGAAATTGATCTGTCAGGCAAAAATAAACTTCCTTCCATTATTTATTATTGAACAAGAGATTCATACAAATATTCATAACTAGCCTCAAATAAAACAGTTCAATTAAATTTCCAATTTTGTTTGAAGATAGCTGCATTCAATAACATTGAAGTACAGGAAAACAGATTAAATACAAATAATATCTGGCCTTAAAAATAATTATGCTAACAGCTGTACTGTGGTCAGAGATCAGTTTTTAAAAAAAAAGTGTGCACACACATGCAGAGACTACATCTAAAACAAAGGCAGAATGTTCAAGTTCCTTCAATGTCAATCAGATTTCTGAATTGATTCAGCAGAATCAGAATGGTATTTATAGGATATCAAAGTTTTAAACACAAATAATGCACCTTTGCATCACTGCAAGGCAGAACTTAACTCTTTCAGAGGTTAAAATAGTTGTGCTAATTTGGTGAAATCACTATTTACTAGCTCAGGTCAATAAAGCAACATTGCCACAATTTTGTTATCAATACAACAAAGTGCAATGGCTGAATTAGAGTTAAAACCTGTCAGGACATGAATAAGCACAGATTACACATACAGGCAATCCCTGATTTTCAAACGTCTGACTTATGAACGCCTTTAGTTCTGAATGAGACCCCATGCAGAACTGTATTAATAAAGATTCAACATGCGACCATATGCCTTTATTTACAAATAGCTATTTTATATCATTCTGTATTATGCTCTGACTTGCATATCAATCAACTTAGGAACATACTCAAGAACATAACTCATTTGTGACCTAGGGACTGCCTAAATAAGCAAGACATGTACACCAACTGAAGTTGCATAATTTTAACAATATGAAATTTACCTGTAGAGAAGTAATGGATCCCGTGTGCCCCTGCAGCACAGCCACTGGAGCACACGTTCTCAAGCACCAAACTCGAATCAGTTTATCACAGCTGCCAGCTGCTAGCATAGTGTTCTCATAATTTACAGCCATATCAGAAATCTCAGTGGAGTGGCCACGTAGGGTGGAGAGTAATCGCCCAGTGTGTGTGGCCCAAATTTTCACCAGACAGTCATCAGAACCCTGGAGCAGAAACAAATTTTTACTATACATTTTATAATTGTTGAGCTTTCAAACCCTCCTGTATATAACATTGCTAAATTCTCCATCCTTGAAATACAAATGTACTTCCCGAACAATTTTAATCTACTGCAGCAATTTAAATTATTGAAGTAACATATTTGAAATAAATTCAACTTTGCGAGGTAGAAGTTGAAGCAGGATATGAAACATTTGATAAACATAATTTCTTCAAAATTCAATGTATTTATAAACTTGGAGTTCAAATTAAATTTTAGCTCATGAAATGGTGATGGTCTACTGGTATTATTGCTAGACCATTAATCTGGAGACTAGATAACGCTCTGGGATCTGGGTTCAAATCCTACCATGGCAAATGGTGTCTTTTGAATGCAATAAAAATCTGGAATTTAGAGTCTAATGACAAATTAAACCATTGTTGATTGTCTGGAAAATCCCATCTGGTTCATTTTTTAAAAAAGACAAAATTATAGATTATACTGATGTCCAAAAAGTAAGTTTGCAGGGAAAGATTTAAAGATGATTTAGTTAATAAGACATCTCTGATATCAGAATTACTATACTTGAACTCACAACTTAAAAGGGACTGGACTTGTATGTCAATTTCAGATGTTCAAACATTCTCATTTATGTATTGTGAACATATCTCCTGAAATACTCTCCCAAATAACAGTCACAAGATAAACCGGAGAGAGTTCAGAAGTTAAGTTAAGGATTCACAAGTAGCAGCTGTTCAAAACAAAAGTGAGACAAGGTTTAGGACAACTATTCAAATTTAAATATAAATTTCATTAACTAAATCACAAAATCATAGAATGAATTTAAAATAGCAGATGGCATTTAGTTCCTCGTGTCTGTGCCAGTTCTCTGTAGTAATTACTCAGCTAGCCCCACTCTAAACACGTTGCAAATGTTTTCATATGAACTTAAGGTGCAGGAGTATTGGGAAAAGGCAGGAGATTGGCACGAGGTAATAGAACCAGTGCAGATGTCATGGGCCAAATGGCCTCCTCCTGCACAGTAATAATTCAGTGGTTCATGGAGAAAATGCAAAAGTTGGCCATTTGGCTCTCAATCCTGGCCATTCGTTTAATAATTTTATGACTAATCTGAATGCAGCCTGAACTCCACTTTCTTGCCTTCACATCCTTATCCAATTAACGTTCCACTCCCTCGTGGATAACATAGGAAGCTGTCAAATTCTGTCCTAAATATTCAATGACCACTAATCTGACATAGAAAAAATTCAAGGATTAACAATCCTCACAGAAGAAATTTCTCCTATTCTCAGTGTTGAGTGGGACTTATTTCTAAATTGCACCATGAGGGGTAACAACCCCCTTCAAATCTCCTCGGAGTCAAGTCAAGTCTCCTCAGAGTTTTATGTTTTAATATCATTCCTCATTCTTCTAAACTCTTGTTGAGTATAGTTTGAACCTACTAAATCTTTCTTCAGAGGGCAGTGCGTTTATCCCAAAAATCAAAACAGTAGTCTTCGTCTGAGGTCTCCAATGCAAGTATTTCTTGATTTAAATAAAGAGACTATCAGGGCAGATACTGAACTATCCTTCACAAGACAATTGAGAGTCCACATCAGTAAAGGAAGAAGTACATGTAGAAACTTGGTAAACAGACAAACAACAGGACTCTGTGCTAGCATCAATACTGTTCAACATATATACAACTGACTTGGCAATAATTATGTTTCACAAATTCATTTATGTTGATGGCATCTGTTGTGCCACCCAGACTCCAGCCTTCTGCATCCTGGACAAGATCCTCAAATATATTACAAAGGTTGTTGAATCACTGCAGCATATGGCATCTCATATTGACCCCTCTAAAATCATATCCTGTGTATTCCAATTCCACAATGCCCGTGCCAAAATGAACCGCATACCTACATGGAGACGAGTAGAGACTAAAGCATGATCTCAACCCTATATACTTAAGAATGTCTCTGAAGGAGACTTTGTTCTTCCAGAAACATCAGGAGAAAACAGCAAAGATCAAAACCAGAAGCTAATTCTGTGGTTGGTTCGTTCACCGAGCTGTTAGTTTGTTAGTTTGCAGACGTTTCATTACCCTGCTGGGTAACATCATCAGTGCAGCCTCTGATGAAGTGCTGTTGTATTTTCCCGCTTGGTATTTAAACTCTGGGGTACGTTGGATTTGATTACCTCATTTCCGGTTTTCCTTCACAGTGGTGTATATGTAGGGTCCAGTTCTGTGTGTTTGTTGATGGCCTTCTTAGTGGAGAACCAGGCCTCTAGGAATTCCCGTGCCTGTCTCTGTTTGGCCTGTCCTAGGACCCTGGTGTTATCCCAATCAAACTGGTGGTTCTCCTTATCCATGTGGATGGAGATGAGTGAGTATTACTCATGTCTTTTTGTTGCTAGTTGGTGTTCACGTACTCTAGCGGCCAATTTTCTTCCTGTCTGTCCAATGTAATGTTTGTCGCAGTCCCTGCATGGAATTTTGTGTATTACATTGGTTCTGTCCATAGCGGAAAAGGGGTCTTTGGTTCAAGTTAGCAGTTGGCGCAGGGCTGACGTAGGTTTGTGTGCCACCCTGATGCCCAATGGTCGTAGGAGTCTTGTGGTCAGTTTGGATATATGGTAGCGTCATGAGTGTGTTAGGCCATGCAGTACCTTCCTGTTGCTGTTCATGTGATAGGCATCGTCGGATCCAATTGTTCATGTATCCGTTGTCCTTGAATACTTTGTGGGGGTACTCTTCTTTTTGGCGTAGTTCCGGGTTGCTACAGTGCGTTGTCGCTTTTTTAAATAGTGTTTTCACGCAACTTCGTTTGTGGGTGTTGGGGTGGTTACTGTTGAAATTCAGGACACATCGATATGTGGCTTTTCTGTGTACCTTTGTTAGAAATTCCCAATTGACCCTGCATTCTACCATGACGTCCAGGAACAGAGCTGTTCGTTCTTTTCTTCTTCCTTGGTGAATTTGATGCCGGTGACAGTGTTGTTTATTAGTTGGTGTGTCTCCTCTAGTTTGGTCCATTTGATGACGACAGAAGTGTCGTCCACGTATCAGATCCATAGTTTAGGCTGGATTTGCAGAAGGGCCATGTTTTCGAGTCTCTGCATCACCGCTTCTGCTATTATTCCGGAAACAGGTGATCCCATGGGTGTTTCGTTGATCTGTTCGTAGATTTGGCCATTAAAAGTAAAGTGGGTCATGAGGCATAGATCCAGTAGTTTCAGCTTGTTGTCTGTGGAGATGGTGTCACTCAGGTCTCATTCCTTTAGCAATGGTGTGTCAATCGATGTGAACGGGGCGGTAATGTCAAATGACACCATGGTCTCATCATTGTCTATTCTTATGTCCTTGAAGGATTTGAGGAACTCCTGGGTTGAGTGGATTGAGTGGGGTGACTTGCTGACAAGTTGTTACTCCTTGGCTAACCTGTGTGTTGGTTACCTGGTAGGGAGACTGTGGGTCTGAGGGGTACTTCCGGTGTACTTTTGGGAGCCGTAGAATCAGGGGTGTTTGTCCCTTTCGGTTTCATTTTTAGGTAGTCCATTTTGATGATTTGTCCGGTCTGTTCAAGTCTCTTAAGAGTGTTGATTATTTTATGACCCAGTTACAGGATCAGGTCCGTTTGCACTTGCCAGTATGTGTTCGCGTCTGCTAGTAGTGTCTGTGCTTTAGTGAGGTAGTCCGTACGTTTAATATTACTGTCACGCGCCCTTTGTCTGCTGGTAGTAAATGATGTTTCTGTCTTTTTTCAGTCCTTCTAGGGCCTTCCTTTCTGATGTGTTGAGTGTCAAGTTCGCTCCTTCTGATCAGTGTCAGGGCCGCTGTCTGTCTTGTGTTTCCTCATTGATGCCGTTGGTCTTCAGTGTGGCTAGAAATTCTGTCTTGTTAGCGTCTCTGTGGTTGTAGTTGAGTCCCTGTATTAGAACAGCTTTCTCTGTGTCTGTTAGTTTTCTGTCTAAAAGCTTTCTTATCCAAGTGTCTGACCTACGGTTGTCCTTTTGGTGAGTTAGTTTGGCTAATTTTTCTTGTAGGATCTGTCTTTTCTTGGTTCTTGTTATCTGTTGACTGACGTAAATGGCTCATTCTAAGTCTGTTGTCCAGTCTGGGTTGGTAGCATTTAGGAATAGGGTTTTTTGACACGTAATTTCTCCGTCATATCTACGGAGCTGGTTGTGTGCGTCATTGATCATTACCTTCACCATCCTGCAGCAATTGTGTTCTGCCATCCTATGTG
Source organism: Ginglymostoma cirratum (assembly GCA_024137785.1). Lineage (NCBI taxonomy): Eukaryota > Metazoa > Chordata > Chondrichthyes > Orectolobiformes > Ginglymostomatidae > Ginglymostoma > Ginglymostoma cirratum. The sequence goes on along the minus strand of JAHRHZ010000061.1, from coordinate 14,783,869 downwards.
CATGTGGGTTGTTTTTGGGGGGGCAGGGTTTGTATCTCACACTGTGTGATAATACTTGGTTCCTGAGGCATCCATGAAGGAAGTAGAGTTGCTCGCAGGTAGTGCTCTGTCGTTTGGCGTAGTTTTCCCATTTCCGGGCCAATTTGAGTGTACTTTGCCTGCAGGTCTCTAAGGTTCTTGAGTAGATTTGTAGCTCGAGTTGTGGATGCTGTGGTTAGTTCGCAAATGTTTCATTACCCTGCTGGGTAACTTCATCAACCACAGCATCCACAACCCAAGCTACAAATCTACTCAAGAACCTTACAGAAGCTAATTCCAGGGATGGCGAGAGTGGCATATGAGGAGATTGACTAGGTTGAGAAAATTTTCTGAAGAAGGGCCCAGACCCGAGACGTCAGCTTTCCTGCTCTTCTGATGCTGCCTAGCCTGCTATGTTCATCAAGACCCCCTCGACACAGCCAGAGATGTTCTCACACAGGGTCCTGTTACCTGAACGTCCCATCGTATCAGACATGTTGGCTTTGTGTATCTTCGGAAGGCAGAAGTCTCCTATGTGAGAAATACACGGGTAAGCGTCCTCCAAGGCGGCCTTCCAAAACACAACACAGAATCGCCGAGCAGAAACTGATAGCCTAGTTCCATACCAACGAATACAGCCTCAATTTGTGATCTTGGGCTCACATCATACTACATGTGACCCCACCATACTGTTCTGTAAAATCTTCCTTACTGACCTGTCTTAACACCATCACCTTGATAACTTATGATCTTTCTACTTTAGTTAGTTTGCAAAATTTTGTATTTCTTGTTACTTTGGTTAAACCCTCTGCACCAACTTATTTTTAATTTTTTGTAATTATCTCTCTGCATCAATTAATCGGACTATAAGTCATCCCTTCACTTGTTATTCAGTTGTTGACTTTACTCACACCGTCGACACACTTGATTACCTGCAGAGATCTATTATTCTGCCTGTTGACACTCCACTCACACCATCTGAGAGATCTTTTGATCTCTCTTATTATCAATTCTGTGCCTGGATATTCTCTTCACTTCACCTGACAAAGGGGCAGCACTTTGAAAGCTTGTGATTTCAAAGAAACCTGTTGGACAAAAACCTGGTGTCGTGGGACCTCTGACGTTGTCCACCCCAGTCCAACACTGGCACCTCCACAGCTTTCGACTGTGGGAGGAATCTGGAGCACCTGGAGGAAACCCACGCAGACATGGGGAGAACGTGCAAACTCCGCACAGACAGTCAGCTATGATCAAACCTGGGTCCGTGGTGCTGTAACACAGCAGTGTTAACTATTAAGCCACCACGCCACCCATGGTAGATGCCCAGTTTTGTAGCTCACAAGGTTGCTCATAAACTTGGCAATCTATTCACCTCTAATACGTTACTTATAGAAACGAACAACAGTGAACCTTGGATGAAGGTGTTAAAATGGGGCAAGGCCAAATATAACCTAACTGCAAGAAATGGAGATGGTGGATTAGGAGCACCTGTTCGAGGGTAAATCCACATCTGACATGTTGGAATCTTTTAAAGAGCCGTTGATTAAACTGCAGGAAAGGCACGTTCCTGTGAAAGTGAATGGCAGGATTCAGGAAAATTGGATGACAGGAGAAATTATCATCTTAGTCCAAAAAAAAAAGGGACACATACCAAGATTGAGGCAACAAAAAAAAAAACAGGTGAAGTCCTTGAAGAATATACAGAAAGTAGGAAGGAACTGAAATGGTGCGTTTGTAGAGCTAAAAGGAGCTATGAAATGTCCTTGGCCAGCAGGGTTAAGGAGAATCCCAAAGCATTTTATGCTAAGAAATGAGTAGGCCCACTTAAGGATAAAGGAGGGAGGTTATGTATGGAGCCAGAAGAAATGGATGAGATCCTTAATGAGTGCTTGACATCAGTATTCACCAAAGAAAGAGACATGACGGATGTTGAGGTTAGGGAAAGGTACATGAATACCCTCAGGAAGGTCAACGTAATGGGGGAAAAAGTGTTGGATGTCTTGAAATACATTAAGGTAGACAAGTCCCCAGGGCCAAGTATGATCTATCCCAGGATACTGTGGTAGGCAAGGGAGGAAATAGCTGGGGCTTAACAGATCTTTGCATCCTCTTCGACCTCAGACAAAGTTCCAGAGTACTGGAGAATGACCAATGTTGTTCCTTTGTTGAAGAAGGGAAACATAGATAATCCAGGAAATTACAGGCCAGTAAGCCTGACATCAGTGGTGGGTAAGCTGCTGGAGAAGGTACTGAGACACAGGATTTATTCACATTTGGAAGCAAATGGACTTGTTTGTTATAGGCTGCATGGGTTTGTGTAGGGAAGGTCACGTCTCACCAATTTGATTGAGTTTTTAGGTGACAAGAATAAATGATGAGGCAAGGGCAATGGATGTTGTCTATGTGAATTTTACTAAGGCTGGTACAGAAGGTAAAGTCTCATGGGATCTGGGGCAAGTTGGCTAAATGGATACAAAACTGGCTTGGTCATAAAAGAGAGAGAAGCAGTGGAAGGGTGCTTTTCGGAATGGAGATCAGTAACTAGTGGTGTTCTGCAGGAATCAGTACTAATACCTTTGTTGTTTTCCTCTTGATCATTGATGTGATCTGATTACTCATTTTGCAGATGACACCATAATTGGCAGAGTTGCAGATAGGGAGGAGGATTGTCAAAAGGATACAGTGGAATACAGACAGATCGCAGATTTGGGCGGAGAAATGGAAGATGAAGTTTAATCTAGACAAATGCAAGCTGATGCATTTTGGAAGACCAAGTTCAAGTGTGAATTATACAATAAATGGCAGACCCTTTAGGAGCACTGACATTTGGAGGGATCTGGGCGTACAGGTCCACGGATCCTTGAAAGTGGCAACACAGCTGGATAAGGTGGTCAAGAAGCATACAGTACGCTTTCCTTCATCGGCTGGGACAACTTGCCAACATTTAATTTTGATATGCCACAGCTGTACAAAACTTTAGCTCAGCCATATTTGGAATATCGTGCGCAGTTCTGGTCACCATACTACCACAAGAACGTGGATGCTTTGGAGAGGGTGCAGAGAAGATTTACAGGGATGTTGCCTGGTCTACAGGGTTTCAGTTACAAGGAGAGGTTGGATAAACTCTGATTGTTTTCACTGGAAAGACGGAGGCCGAGGGACAACCTGATAGAGGTCCACAAAATTGTGAGAAGCATAAATAGGGTGGATAGTCAGAGGCTTTTTCCAGGGTGGAATGGTCAACTGCAAGGGGCACAGATGCAAGGTAAGAGGGGGAACTTTAGGGGAGAGTGGTGGGTGCCTGAAATGCTCTGTCAATTAAGGTGGTGGAAGCAGGCTCATTAGCAGTATTTAAGGCAAATCTTGATAGACACGTGAACAGAAGTCGAAAAAGAGGGATGTAAACCAGGCACAGGCAATAAGTAACAGGTCTAAATAAGGATTAGGAATTGGCACAGGTTCAGTGGGTCGAAGGGCCTGTTCCTGCACTGTACTGTATTACAGTATACTGGTTGCCCAACATGATTTTACCATCTACAAGACTACCATGAAATCATTTACGAAGACCTTTTACTCAAATAATTCGTCAATTTACTTTTGTGAGAACTATACTTCGCCTTTGATAACACATTAATCCGAGCAATTCCAAAAACTGTAAACAGTTCGTTTGCAGAGACTTCTCTGCCCAAACAGGGTGGCAATCTTATCGAAGTACGTGTGATTAATGATTAACTGAAATTCGTAGGTCACATCAGCATTTACTATTTTTTGTACAAGATCAACGAATAACAAAATGTAACAATGGTGGCTATTGTACGGACCACAGGTGATTCTTCTGCAAGATGTTGGGTAGGAGCAGAAAATGCCAATGTACAACATACTCATGGTTTATAAAGTGGCTGAGTAAGGAGGAAGCCAGAGTTTAAGCTGGCATGACTTACTCTGTCAGATGGCCAATACAATGTAGTTATCTAAGGACTGTAAAAGGTCAGGCACATAAAGCAATTGAGAAGACAACTGGCTGGTACCAGTAACACTGACCTTTGGTCAACTCTTCCAATACCCCTACAAACAGTCAGTTTCCAGAGGTCACGGACACCAGAAACTGTCTTCCAATTGTCAGTGCCATCACCTTCATATAATGATTGAAGGTATCTGTAGTGGAGAGAAGGGCACCTGGGATGTCACACCAGAGACCAGTAGACAATGCAGAAGATCGTTAGATGGCGAATCATCACCCTACAATAAACATAATGACATCTGTGCTGGCTCGATTGACTTTGATGGTTAGCAAACCCCCGGACCTCTGGATTAGTGGCCTTATCCTGCAAAGTGATGCCAAGGATACATCCAAGACAGAGAAGATGGAAAACTACTCTGCCTTTTCTCCTCCCTTTATATGTTGCCTAGGTCTAGCTGCTACAAAGACGTGCACTGAAATCACATACTTGCAGAACTCTCAAGTTACTATTCTCAGGCAGGTTACATTCTTATCCAGCTTGGATAGAACAGCTTCTACAATTCATATGGCAATTTCAGCACCAAGTAACAGATTACTAGCAGCATGTTGCCAATGCTGATGAACGGTGGTATCACAACCTGGACCATGACATCTGTCCTTTTGCTGATGCTCAAGCTGTTTATGGTTGTAACTACATCCATTTATCTTTGAATGGTGCATAAAATATTTGTATACTATCATCAGTGTGAACTCTCAAAACAGAACTTGTCACATCGTGGTCTTCAATCTCAGGACCTCACAGATAGTATGTCAGTAGATATCCCCTGTTCATGACCGAAGGCATGACAGCAAGGAGTAGAACACGCCAAAGTGTGTTGGTGCCAAATCATAAATTTGTTTGATCTCACTGCAAATCCCAAAGGGTTCCAATGCTGAATCATCATTGTTAATCTTGCCCATCATATTGCAATAGAAAGAGGAGATCACATTGAACTTCAGCAGGCAGCCAAATTTCTTCACCTACATGGTCCAATGTTCAGTGAAATTGATGAAAGCAAGACATAGATACCATCTTTATTCACTGCATTTTTCTTGCAGGTGCCAGGCTAACAAGATTATGCCAACTGTAACATTTCCAGTTCTGAAACTGTTGCAGACCACACTATTTTATATGTAATAAACATTTCCAATCTTTAAGAGAATAAAATGGTTAGCAGAAAAAGGAAACACATATCCTCACCGAAAATCATTACTTACAGTAAAAATCCTGCGCCCTGTGCGATCAAAGGCAACACAATAAACTGACGACAGATGTCCAAGAATTCTGCGGTGCATCTTTATGTGCTGATAGGTACAGGTTGGAAAAATTGAGCCAAAATGTCCACTTCCCGTCAGTTGTCTGCCACGGACAATCTCAACTGCAATAATAATTTTGCCACAAGTTTTAATTTTCTGAGATAATTCATAGAACATAGAACACAGAACAGTACAAGCCCTTTGACCCACGATGTTGTGCCAAACTTTTACCCGAAACCTAAGGACTCAGTCACAAACATACAGCATTATTACAGCACCACTGCTCTGATCTCTCACTTACCAACGCTAGGTGGTCTGCCATAGGTTACAGGCATTTCTGGTGGCCTTCCTCTGTGAAGGGCTGCAAAAGCAGAGCTTCTCCATACCACTTGTTTACAATCTGAAATGAAGAAATGTGACTTCATTTTTCATAAATCTATCAAGAGTACAGAGTAATTTTCAAAATCTGCATTCCTTTTGTTCAAAGCACATTGAAGTATTCAAATGAAAATAATTAATTTTAATACAGTTTGTTATGCTGGTTAAATACATAAATCCTAATTGACAACTGTATGGCCTGCTTGCCCTCTTGCAGCAAAATAAGAGTGAAACTTTGGATCTTGACTAGTTAATTGCAAACTGGCAAGACCCAATTAAACACAAATGCAGTTTTCCTTCACTTTAACAAGGACCACTCAACCAAGTTATCACACAAAGATATGAAAGTCATATCAAATTCAACACCAAGCTTTAAGCAAATTAGAATATACATTTTTCAATACTGTAAACAAATAATATTTAAAAATGTAATATACAACAGTGGTCTAAATTCTAACAAAACAGACGTTTAAGCAGAAAACCAGCCTGGAGGCTGTTTTCCAATGATGGAAAAGAATAAAATTTAGGACATGGCACTTGATGAGTGAAGAATGAAATTCAAGCAGAGGATTAGTTGGTCCAGGATAAGCTAGCAGTTGAAGGAGCTCAGCGGCTCAAAAGCAGGAAACGCAACATAACAGACTGTTAACAGCAAGGTATCCTACATACAACGATGGTCGCAAGGTAGAGAATGGGGAATAAGATGCCAATTGCCACTACCATAATAACAGCAACAGGGGCATACATTATATGGAAAGTCTGATTCCAGACAGTTTTTTTTTAATGATTTTGATAATTTCACAGAAATACAGTGGTGCAGAAGGGGCAATTGCCCCAACCAGCCATTGCCGGTTCTACTACCTAGTGCCGAGCTCCAGCCTTTTTCCTCTGTCCTTGTACACCACTACTATTCGAAAAAAAATCCAATGCCTTCTCGAATGCCTCAATTGAACTTGCCTCCGCTATAGTTCCAGGCAGTGCATTTCATAATCTAACAACTCTTTGTCTGAGAAAGTTCTTTTCACATTACAAATTGCTTTGTTTGCAGGTCATTTTAAACATATACCCTCTCATTCTTGTTTCTTTTACAAGCAGAAACAGCTTTAACTGCCCATCCCATTCATAATTTTGTAAACCTCCATCAAATCTCCTCTCAGTTTTCTTCACTCCAGAGAAAACAGTCCCAACTTAAATCTACCCTCTCATACCTGGGACCATTAGTAAATCAAATCTGGACTCTCTCCCATGCATTTGCATCTTTCCTATAATGGCGCAACTACAACTGCACACAACATTCCAGAGATCTAACAAGCATTTTCCCAGTATCACTTCTTTACTCTTGCACACACTGCCACTTTTACTTAAGCTGAGAATACAATTCTTTATTTTGGGCTCTCACCGCCTGCCACCTTCAATGATCAGGACACATAGAAACCAGATTCCTTTGCTGCTGCACCCCTTTAGAATTTGTTTTTATATTGTCTTTTGTGTTGTCCAAAGAAAGTACATCTTGATAGAAGTCTATAAAATTATGAGATGCATAGATTGTGAAATAGATTCTGACCGTCAAGCCTGAGTTGAAATGCCTAAAACTAGGGGGCATGCATTTAAGGGGGGGAAGGTTCAAAGGAGATGTGAGGGCCAATTTTCTAGAGTTGGAGGAATCTGGAAGATGCTGCTGGGGTGATGGTGGACGCAGATACAATCAGGGCATTTAAGAGACTTTTAGGTACATGAATATGCAAGGAATGAGGGCATACGGACCAAGGGCACGCAGAAGGGATTAGTTAAACATGACATCATGTTCGGTACAACATCATAGGCCAAAGGGCCTGTTCCTGTGCTATACTGTTCTGTGTTCTAACTGTAGTTGCCAGGATTAGCCTGACGACCTTTTTAAAATGAGGCCATAATGTCGGCAATTCTCCACTCTTCTGGTACCTCTCCGGAGTGCACGCAAGACAAATATTATGCCCACTGCTTTTGTAAATTCTACCCTCCCTTCCTTCCTTTCTTCAAAATTCTTGGATGTATCTCATCTGATCCCAGTGCCTTTTTAACTTTAAGTGCTAACAATCGATCCAGGACTACTACTATATTCATTTTGAAACCTTCTAATGATAGATAAAGAAAAGCAACCTCCTCTTTTAAGAGGCTTGTACGTGTTTAACCCATCAGACATGACCCCACCTCCATCTTAAACCCCTTTCTGGCCTCTGAATGGCCCTACTTCTTTAACTGTTCACTTACTGTTTGTGTAATAAAGGGAAATCCCAAAGTAGTTTATGTTAGCTGCTGGCATTTTCTTATAACTCTCCTTTGCTTTTGTTATTTATTTTTCACTGCAACCACTAATCCTTTGGTTTTCCTGTTGACTCTTAATTGTTTTCTGTCATTAGCACACCCTTTCTTTTTAATGTTAATTTCTACCTCCTTTATCATACAGTAAACATTAAATTTGTTTGTTCTACCTTTTGCATTACAGGGAACATATCTCAACTGTACCGAAACATCACAAATCGTCCAATTACAATCATTTTAACTTTTAAGAATGAAAGAAGTGGAGGTATGAGCCTTTCTATCCTATTTTCTAACCAGCCTGTTCAGCGATGCTATTACACACCTTTGGAACAAGATGGGACTCCTAGTCTGGATGTAGGGACACTACCATACAGTCATAGATTCTTAGAGATATACAGCACAACACAGACCCTTCGGTCCAACTCACCCATGCCAACCAGATATCCTAGATAAATCTAGTCCCATATGCCAGCATTTGGCCCATATCCCTCTAAACCCTTCTCACTCACGTACCTATCCAGATGCCTTTTAAATATTGTAATTGTTCCAGCCTCCACCACTTCCTCTGGCAGCTCATTCATTACATGCACCATCCTCCATGTGAAAAAGTTGCCCCTTTAGTCCCTTTCATACAGTGTGCCACCAAAGCCCTCTCATGGCTTTTTTACAGTAATCCTGTTAGTTTTCCACACCTGCTCAGTGACCCAGTTTAAAAGCAACTACTTCAGAAAGGCAGGGACTGGAACCATCCCAGCTTTGTAGCTCAATGATATATCCACAGTATAGTCAGTCAGCTGCCAAAATAAACACCTCAACTACCAACAACAGAAAAATTACATTCTAAATTTTAATGATTGCCTGTGTTGCTTGTTAACAAAATCAAAGTGAGAAAATACTTGTCAATTCGAGTTTAAAAGCCAGAGTATGTACCAACTCTGAAGAACTAAATTGCATTTATTTCAACGCAAGGGTCTTGCAGTTAAGGCTGATGAACTCAGGGCATGTTTAAGAACATTGGATTGAGGCGTCATAGCTATTACAGAAACTTGGCCGAGAGATAGACAAGGCTGGCAGCCCAATGTTCCAGGTTTTAGATGCTATAGGAAGGAAAGGAAAGATGCAAGAAAGGTGGAGGGGTGAGCATTTTTGATTAAAAAATACATTACTACTGTAACTACAGAAGATATTTCTGAAAAGTCGTCCAGTGAAAATATGAATAAAAATAAGAAAGGAAAGATCACTTTGATGGGATTGTTCTACAGGTCCCCCAACAATTTGAGGGAAATTGAGAAACAAATATGTAGGGAGATCTCAGACATACGTAAGCATAACAAGGTTGTAATAACGGGGGATTTTACTTTTCCAAACATTGACTGGAGCTACTATAGTGTTAAAAGATTTGGATGGTGAAGAATTTCTCAAACATGTTCAAGGAAGTTTTCTTTATCAATATATGCATGCTTCTACTAGAGAAGGAGCAAAACTAGACCTTCCTTCCGGCAATAAGGCAGGCAGGTGACTCAAGTAAAAGTAGGGGTACACTTTGGGTCTAGCAATCATAATTCTATTAGCTTCAAAATGGTTATGGAAAAGGAAAAGACTTCCATACAAGTTAAAGTTTTTAATTGGAGTAAGGTAAATTTTAATGCTATGAGACAAGAACTTTCAAAAGTAAGAGATAACAAGCATGGGGCTGGATGAACACAGCAGGTCAAGCAGC
>JAHRHZ010000061.1:14755926-14773795 GCA_024137785.1 Ginglymostoma cirratum | reverse complement strand
ATCTCGGATTCTCCAGCATCTGCAGTACCTTTTATCTCTGATACAACTTTCAAAAGTTGATTGGAGTAGACTGTTTGCAGGTAAAAGGACATCTGACAAGTGGGAAGCATTCAAGAGTGTGATAATGAGATTTTAGGGGCATTTTGTTCCTGTTAGAGTGAAGAGCAATACTGGCAAGATTAAGGAACAATGGATTAATAAACATATTGAGGTTCTAGAATAAAAGAATCTTATTTTAGATAGAGGCAACGTGGTTCAAATGAATCGCTTGAAGAGTAGAGAGTGTGTAGGGGCATTCTTAAAGAAATCAGGAAGACAAAGAGTGAATATGAGATAGCATTGGCAGATAAGGTTAAGGATAATCCAGAGATTCTACAAATGCATTAAGAGCAACAGGGTGACTAGAGAGGGGGTAGGTCCTCTTAAAGATCAAGGAGGTTGTCTTTGTGTTGAACCGTAGGAAATAGGAGATACACTAAATGAATATTTTGCATTAGTTTTACTGTGGAGAAAGAAATGGAGTCTAGAGAATGCAGTGATGTAAACTTTGATGTTTTTAAATCAGTTCACATTTCAGAAGAGGAAGTTTGGGTGGTCTTCGAGAATATTAAAGTGGATAAATCTCCAGGACCTGGTCTAATATATCCCAAGTGAGAAGTAAGGGAGGAAATTGTGAGACACCTTGTAGAAATATTTACTTCATCTATAACTACAGGTGAGGTGATTGATGACTGGAAGGTGGCTAATGCTGTCCCTTTGTTTAAGAAAGGTAGTAAGGAGAAACCCGGCAACTATAGACCTGTGAGTCTGACTTCGGTTGTAAGTAAATTATTGGAGGTGATTATAAAAGGTAAGATTTATGGACATTTAGAGGGGCAAAAATTGATTATGGACAGTCAGTATGATTTTGTGTCAGGAACATCATGTATCACAAGCTTTATAGAGTTTTTTTGAGGAAGTTACCAAAAAGATTTGACGATAGCAGAGTAGTAGACATTACTAAAATCCAAATAAACAAAGCCTTTGACAAGGTTCCACATGGTAGACTAATTGGTAAAGTTAGGTCACATGGGATTCAGGCTGAACTTGCCTATTGGATACATAATTGGCTTAACAGCACAAGACAGTGAGTGACAGTGAGGGTGGAGGATCGCATTTCAGACCGGAGGCCTGTCACCAGCAGTGTTCCACAGGGATCCTGGATCCTCTTTTGTTTGTCATTTATATAAATGATTAGAATTAGAATTAGAATTAGAATCCCTAATGTGGAAACAGGCCCTTCAGCCCAACAGATCCACACTGACCCTCAGAGCATTCCACCCAAACCCATCCCCCGATAACCCACCTAATCTACACATCCCTGAACACTATGGGCAATTTAGCATGACCAATCCGCCTAGCATGCACATTTTGGACTGTGGGAGGAAACTGGAGCACCCGGAGGAAACCCATGCAGACACAGGGAGAATGTGCAAACTCCACACAGACAGTCACCTGAGGGTGGAATTGAACCCGAGTCCCTGGTGCTGTGAGGCAGCAGTGCTAACCACTGGATGTGAATACAGAAGGAATGGTCAGTAAGTTTGTGGACAACACCAAAATTGATGGCATAGTAGACAGTGAAGAAGGTTTTCTAAGATTACAAAGGATCTTAATCAAATGAGTCAATGGGCTGAAGAATGGCAGATAGACTTCAATCTGGATAAGTGCAAGGTACAACACTTAGGCACAACAAACAAGGTCAGGGCTTATACAATTAACAGTAGGGCCTTGGGTAGTGCTGTAGAACAGAGGGACCTAGGGGTGCAAGTACATGATTCTTTGAAATTTGTGTCACATATAGACAGGGTGGTTAAAAAAGTGTTTAGCACGCTTGCCTTCATTGCTTTGACTACAGGAGTTGGGATGTTACGTTGAGGTTGCACAGGAGGCCTCTTCTGGAACACTGTGTCCAATTCTGGTCCCTCAGTTATAGGAAGGATATTATCAAGCTGAAGAGGATTCAGAAGAGATTTACCAGGATGTTGCCAGGTATGGAAGGTTTAAGTTCTAAGGAAAGGCTGGATTGGCTGGGACTTGTTTCACTGGAGCGTAGGAGGTTGGCAGCCGACCTAATAGAAGTTCATAAAATAAGGAATGGTATAATTAGAGTTGATAGTAGTTGTCTTTTCTCTAGGATGGGGGACTTCAAGACTAGGGGGCACATTTTTAAGGTGAGAAGATAGATTTAAAAAAGACGAGAAGTGGGTTTTCTTTAAAAAAAAAGAGGGTGGTTCGCGTGCAGAATGAACTTCCTGAGGAAGTGGTTGATGTGGGAACAATTACAATCAAAGTTTGAAAACATTTGGATCAGTACATGAATAGGAAAAGTTTGGAGGGATATGGGCCAGGAGCAGGCAGGTGATATTAGTTTAGTTTGGGATCATGTTCGGCATGGACTAATTGGACTGAAGGGTCTGTTTCTCTGCTCTATTACATAGAACTGCAACAAGCAAGCAAAACAATGTATTATTTTAGTAAAAATGACAGTACAGGAAAGCCAAAAGATTGTTTAGAAGCAAGTTACAAAAGGACAACATGAGAGAAAATAGATTTTAAACCATGATTGTACATGTATGTAAATAATTGTGCATTGTTAATCTCTCAGAGGAATAGGATGCAGCTATAAATATTGTATGCCTCCTTTAATTTCTATGATTGGAACACTGCATTAAGCAAACAACTACCCGTGACAGAGTAAACATCACTTGCAAAAGCAGTCGCAGAAGGCCTAAGCCTCCTTTATTAGGGGAGGCAATGGCATAGCGGCATTATCGCTGGATGTTAATCCAGAGACCCAGATAACGTGCTGGGTTCAAATCCCGTCATGGCAGATGGTGGAATTTGAATTCAATAAATATCTGGAATTATGAATCTAAATGATGACCTTGAATCCACTGTCGATTGTTGGAAAAACCCATCTGGTTCACTAATGTCCTTTAGGGAAGGAAACTGCAACCCTTGTCTGGTCAGGCCTACGTGTGACTCCAGAACCCACAGCAATGTGATTGACTCTGAACTGCCCTCTGGGCAATTAGGTATGGGCAAGAAATGCTGCTTTGCCAGCAAGGCCCTCATCCCTTGAATGAATCAAGAAAACAAAACGGTTGGTTCAAATGTACCACTTAAAAATAAGCTCATTGTAAGAATCAAAGAATAGAGGAGATCTGTTCACTTTTGATCCTCCAATGAAGCAATATAATTGACGTTTTTGATAGCATACAGTGCTTGTGAGTTTCCAAATTTCTCAGAAACAATGACTTTTAAAGTTCCCTGTACAGAGCTAGATCAACCACATAAACATCAGATTGCAACAAGAACTCACCCCAGTCTACCAGCCAGCCTATTTTGCTGGAAAAATAGCACAGGATGACATAGCACAAAATAGGCTATTTGATTTCTTATGCCTGTGTGGCCTCTTGGAAGATCTGTATAATTAATTGCACTCCCCTGCTCTTTCCACAAAGCACTACAAAGTATTTTGACAAGTACTTAGTTGATTGCACTTTGAAATTGAATAAGTTTCCATCACTGTGAAATACCAAACTAAACCAACACAGACCAAAACAACACTCTGGCTCTTTTACCATTACTTTAATATTCTGTTCTCTAATATACTGCCTGTTCCATGAATAGAAATAGACATTCCTTGTTTATTCATTTTTAATGAACCTGTTCAGACTGTTATGGCACACCTCTAGAGCAGATGGGCCTCGAAGTCAGACCTGCTTGCCCAGAGGTAGGGACAGTACCACTAAACCACAAGAACACTATTTGCTTTCATTGCTTTTCCCCCAGTATCAAATCACCCATGATATTTTTTCACCTATTTACCACCCCCAGTAAATCACCTATGTTTTGCAAATGATTAATTTAAATGTGAAGTCTGTTAAGGGAATGTCAGAAAGAGATACGGAGAAGGGGACAGGGCTAAATCAAAATGGAATTGCAAGGGGAGATAAAGCACTATCTTTCGAAAGATATCTAGAGTATGGGAGGATACCACAGCTCCTCCTCCAAGGACACCCAGGCTCACATACTGCCATGAAAGACAGGGAGGCCATCAACAGCTATGACCCCCTCCATAACCTGCTGCCCAGAGCTGTTAATAGCTAGCCTTGTCAGGTCCAGGAGCAGACCCATGAGGAGGTCCTCTGACTTGCCAACAACCCTCTGCACCATACACACATTGTTCTACAGAGTATGGCTGAAGGCAAACAAAAAGCACATTAAAAGGTGCTGGTGGAAGACATGGCCAAGCACACTTCCTAACACTCGCCCATCCTTCCCAGGTCAGCATGAGAAGCACATCATTGGCATAAGCCCTATGAACCACCTCTGCATCTGACCCATGCAGAGCCAATCCTGACACCCTCCTCTGCAAGCAGCAACGCAAAGGCTATATGCACAGGCAGTACAGTTAGACAAGGTACAGTCCTGACGCACTCCTCTCACAAAGCCAAGGGGCACCATCAGGGACCTGGTTAATTCCAATCAAACCCTCGGAGGGGGAGTACAAAAGTTAGATTTGGGCAATAAACTGCACCCCAAACCAGAGTGCTTGCAGAGTCCGAGTAAATATTTGGGATCCACCATGTTGAATGCCTTCTCCCGACTAAAGGATAGAAAGGCACTTGACAGACCAGTCCTCTGAGAATAATGAATCAGACCCTGGAGATTCAGATACTGTCATGGATCCTCTGGCCCAGGACCGTGCAGGCCTAGTCAGGGTGTATCATGTGGTCCAGCACGGATCCAAGGCAAGATGATAACAATCAGGCAGACATCTTGTTATCTGTGCCAAGGAAGAGAGAACCAGCAGCATTATTTTAGCAAATGAAGGGCTCCCTTCTTGGGCAGCATGGATGATGACCACTCTGTGCCAAGAAAGGGGTAGCTCTTCAACTGCAAAACATTACTTGAGGACCCACATGTAGTCATTTCCCAGGAAGAGCCGCAACACCCTGAAGAACTGCACGGTCAGTCTTAAAATAAAACAAAGAACTGTGGCTGCAAGAGCCAGGTGAGGGTACCAGTCAGTTCCTTTAAAGTGATGAGAACACTGAGCATCCCAGCATTCCCCCATGCCAACCTACATTAGGTCTTCCCACAAGACTCTGCGAAAATTCTCACTGAATGGATCAAGACAGAACATAGTGTGTAATAGGCTGAGGTTTGAGCCCTGATGCCCTCTAAATCTAAGATGAGGAACTCAACGCAGTCAGTAGCACAAGCAGTTGCTGACAGCCCCTCCGTCGTCTTGCCAGGAGTAGAAGGGGAAGCCATGATCCAGGTCCTACAGGAACCTGACCCATGACCTCAAACATACCTCAGGATACAATAAGTTGCATATCCCTCAGCATGCCCTTTCTTTCTTCATATAAATCCCCCCAGAGGACCAGGTCCAAATCAGGCTGACTGAAAAGTGATTCCAGGTCAAGCACCACCTCCTCCAACTTCTCAATTCTCGATTTCCACCACTGTCAACCCATCACATACTCCTGAGAAAAGGCCAGACATGAATCTTACTCACATCCCATCAGTCTCGAGGAGCGGAAGCCATCCTCCTTGCTTTCCAAGCTGGTCCAAACCCAACAGAGCAATCTTCAGAACCGCTCATTCTCCAGTAGCAGATTGTTACAAGTTCCAGTACTTGGACCTCAGCTGGGAGCAGAATGGGTGAGCTCCACCCACACTAGGTGGTGGTCCATTCTTGGCACTTGCTGCATGGAGGCCACCAGGGGTATGAAGGAGATGCATACCCATGTAACATGCAGATGGTTGATTCTCAAAGCTCTGACCTGAGGCCTCGGAAAAGTAAAAGCGATGGAGTCAAGATGGAGATTCTGCCAGATGTCCACAAGATCGAAGGACTTGACCAAGTCCCTCAGCCTCTTCAACACGGGACCAGCGTCAACACCACCATGGTCCCGTTCTTGAGGATGCAGTTAAAATTTTCTGCTCTGCCAAGGATAACACACCGGCCTTCGATGGAGACAAGATGAACAGACACTTCTTCCAACCAGAGAAGCATACACATTCGTAACGTGAAATGCCACAACCTCTAGTCAGACATTCAGGTGAAGCAAACAGCTTGGCACCGGTACTTGACCTCCAAGATCTCCAGCTGAAATTGTGGGGTCAGTCAACAAGATAGCCACCCTGCCAGAACTGGAAGCAAGGTGACTCATTTAGATCCTTCCCTGCCACTCCAGAAGCCAGGTGGCTTTGCCTTCCAGGGTAGTGTGGACTTCCTGTCGGAAGAACATAGCGTACTTCCTTTCACGGGGGACAGAGAAGTTTAGGAACCTGCATGGTGGCTCCCTGCAGCCACCAATGTTGAGGCTAGCTATGATTGTCTTCACATTACCAGCGCTGTGCAATTGGCACCATCAACCTCAGTGTCTGTAAGGAGGAAAGGCACACACAATTACTCAAGCACTTCAAAGCCAGCTAGGGTCTATCACAGCAACACAGATCTTTCTCCAGGAACTTCTCAGTGGGGACGAACAGGACCTCAGTAAGGGGGAGAGGTGGGCCATAGCAGAATCCATAAGCGCACTGCAGAGTGTCTTCACATCATTCCCAATACCTATCACTGAGCCTTCAACCACTGAGTGGTCATCTTCAGCCCCAAGCCCTCACCCAACAAGAGACAGTAGGGTGTAGGTTCAATGCCACCAGGTGGCTTCACTTCCCCAGTGTCACCATCCCCAGAACCACTGGCAGGGAGTTCCTGAGCAGACGCCATGGGTTCCGGTCATCGGGTGGCACAGACTTGGGACACTGCTCCCCTCTTGATACTGGATCATCTGGCCCCTCAGGGAAAGGGTCCTCCCCCAAAACTGCAGTACACAGTAAAAATGTCTGGGAACGAATGAGGAAATGACCCTCTTGCTCACCAGCCTGGTGACTCAGAAAAATCACTGTGCCAGTGACGTGGCCCTTTGAGGTGCCTGGTAAAATATAAGCAAGCATCAGAAGGACATGCCACATCTCTTGAGGTGTCCGTCATGACAGTCTGTTACACCAGACCCAGCTCTCACAAGAGCTCAGGAGGAATTACCACTGACTCCCTCTCAGGGAAGATGCAGTACCTCACCCTGCAGGTGACGCAGTCCTCCCTTGAAGGGAGCGCCGCCACTTCTTGGTCATAATGGCAGCCTCCATGATTCCTGTAACTCCCAGACTTTTTGGTTCTTTGTTGAGAATCTTGGAGGGAGATGCAATCAAAATGTTGAGGGAAGTTTGAGGGAGGTCCAAGGAAGCCCGCTGCTGTGATCTCTGGCCTCGACTTGGCACTCCTGTGCCGAGGTAATGAAGGGTGAGATCAAGGGCTATTCACACATTTTTCATGCTGAAGTGTTGAAGGCTGGGGTCAGGTTTGGGATCACTGCACTGGTTTGTCACAGGTGGGGCGAGACAGATCAGAACTCAGACTCTAGGGGCAGTGCAACAAACTCCAGGGTGCAACAGGACACATCCTGGTGGGGACACATCCAGAGGTTTCATTTTGCACCATGCCTTTCTTCTGAGCAGATGCTCACCCCACTCCCCAACAGAAGCCATGACGATAGTAACCTCTGCCTTAGGCCCTACTTACAAGGCTCTGGGTGCTGCTTTTGGAGACAGAGTGGGCACGGTAGTGCCACCAGCAGTCACTGGTGGGCTTAGGCAGCCTTAGAGTGGGGCAATTTATTTTTAATTTATTTATTGTGCCTTGCACAAGTTGCACCATCCACCATCCAGGTGGTGCGATAGACAACCCCCTCATGGAACATAGAAAAAGCTCCTCAGTAACCTCCTCGCAGGTCAGGCTGACAAAGACATGCCAGAGGCTGCTGTCCTTCAACACAAGTGAGACAGGTGCTATATCCCTGACTTCACCTCCCCCAGATGCCACTGCAAGTGGAAGAGGAGGAGCTCACTGACAATGAAGGGATTGGGCACGAGACATCACCAAACAGCACCATGATCTAAGAGATCCACCAGCAGGTAGGCCCCACACACAGTGAGTCCCTTCTCCAAGGTCAGGTTTACTACCTGCTTGGACTGAAGGGAAAAGACAACTTTGCCACATATTTTAGATGCTGTAACAATGGTTGACGGGCCGAAAGTACTGGCCATCGCCCTCATACGGGATTCTATTGACATGTCCAGGTGGATTTTTTTTACTCACAAATTCTTTACAAAAGGTGATAGAGCCATAACTGCCGGAGGAACTGCAGCAGTAGTGGCTACCTCGACACAGGACTGAACCTTGCCATTGGCAAAGTTGGTGTTGAAGTCACCAAAGTACTTCAAGCCATGCCAACCTCTCAATAATTGAGAAAAACACAAAACAAAATGAGCCCCAACTGTTCCAAGGCAGCTGTACAGGCCCCTGGAAGTAATTATTGGACCACAGGTAGCGGCAGAGTTTGTAGCAACAGTCCACGGGGCCTCTAGGCCAGAAATGCAACTGTTCAAAGCGGCGCCAGGCTACATCAGCAACAATCCAAAGGGCCTCCAGATAGCAACCAAAGCAGTAACAGTTTAAGGGAACTCAGGCAGCATACAGCAATTCCCACTCAGACCCAGGCAACAGCACCAACTTTAACTCCAGGTTGCAGCACAGGTCCCCGTTTTCAAATTTCAGCCTTCAGGCTCCTCTCTCTCTTTAGTCTCCACTCTGTGCTCTAGCCTCAGGCTTCATTACAGGCAATAGGCACCACTTTCTAATCTCCAAGCAGTAGCAGCCAGCTCCTCTTCCTCCACAGCACTCTATGGTCCAAACTCTCAAGGCCTTCTGGGTCCAAACATGGGACACTATCATAGTGCTATAAGAAGCCTTTACTTACACAAAATATTTTCCTGTTCAGAGATGCTATCACACACCTCTGGAGCAGATGGGACTTGAACCTGTCTGTTGATTCAGAGGTAAGGACGCTATCAGTGTGCCACAAGAACATTTATTTGCTCGCAACAAAACCTTTAAATATTTTGAAAGCCTGCATCAAATCTCTCCTTAACCTCATCAGACGCACCACAGTTTAAATCTTGCATATGAAATCGTTTTGGGAATCTCGTTTACACCACATCTACAGCCTTGACATCTTCTGTACCATGATGTCCAGAATTGTCCACAATCTTCCAACTGGGGCATAGCTGCTGATTTATAAATGAAATGGCAAGTCTCTATACAGCCAAACAGTCCTTGTGTACTTACATTTACAAATTCTTCAGATCTTTTTTCTCCCCTATAATACTACACCATTGACTTGATACTGCCTTTGCTCATGCTTCCTACAGAAATTAATCATTTCAGTGCATTCAATTTAACATGCCTGTTTCAGCAATGTCTTAATTTCCTGACGCATCAAGAATTCCATTTTCTATATTATCTTTAAATGTTGGAATTATGTCCAGGTTGCTAATATATTTTAAAAATTATACAGGTTCCAACACCAACCCCTGAGGAACTGAAGCACTACTAGTGATAGTTATATAGCACTATTAATGATCAAACTAAAGAACTGATCATTGACTTTAGAAAGAAAGGAGGAGAACATGCCCCCATCTTCACCAATGGAACTGAGATTCAGAAGGTGGAGAGCATCAAGTTGCTCAGACTGACGATAACCGACAACCTGTCCTGGACTTCCCAGGTAGATGCGACAGTCAAGAAGGCACAACACCACCTGTTCTTCCTCAGGCAGCTCAAAAAATTTGGCATGTCCATAAGGACTCTAACCAACTACTACAGGTGCACTACTGAAAGCATACTGTCCAAGTGCATAACTGCCTTGTATGACAATTGCACTGCCCATGACTATAAGAAACTACAGAAGGCAGTGTGCACAGCCCAGACCATCACAGAAGCCAAATTTCCATCCATGGATTCCATTTACGTGGCTTGCTGCCACAGAAAGGCTACCAACAAAGACCCATCGCACGCTGGTAATGATCTCCTACGACCTCTTCTGTCAGGCAGAAGGTACAGAAGCCTGAACACACGAGCAGGTTCAGGAACAGCTTCTTCCTGGCTGTTATCAGACTGATGAATGAACTCCAGCCTCAAATAATGCTGATCTTGCTAACCTCGACCTCACCTAGCGCACGGCCTCTGCGACGTAATCTGTATGCCCCAAGTCTTTTTGATTTGTACATCCTTGCTTACTATGATCAACCTGTACTGCTCATAAACAAAGCTTTTCACTGAACTTCGGTACACGCGACAATAAATTAATCAAAATACCCCAAGTTGTTTCACAGGAGCATTACGAGACGCCTGTGGAAGATATCGTTAAACATTTCCCTCCAAGGTTAAAAACCATTACTCTCCACCCTCATTTTGATTCTTAGCCAATTTGGAGCACAGGAAAAAAGAGAAAGTTAGCAGCCAAGTTAACTATTTCATCTGGGATATTTAAAAATGTAACCATTCAGCGCCAATCAAATGGAACTAGGCAGGACTCAAGTTTTCCAGCACAATGAGTTGTGTCCTCTCACCCAAGTAAAAAGGCACCATTCAAAAGGTTTCTACGCAGTAAAGGATCTATGCAATCAAATTCGATCAAAATGTTTTAGGAACAATTAGGATACCAGCAGTTCAAATCAGTTTTTTAAAAAATGTACTGACACCTGGTTACTGTGTATTCAACCCATGTTCGCTTCTCAGATGGCCAAGCATCTAGGGTATACGCTGTGCTCAAGATAACAAAACTATTCCCAGTGAAACATGGATTCTGACAAAGAAGAGGTTCCATTAATATTATTCACAGCTTGCACTTATAGACCTCTATAGTGACTTTAAAAAAGTAAAACAACTCACTGGGTTTACAGAAGAATTATGAAACTAAAATTTGACACCGAGCCACAAACAAAAACATCAAGACTGATGACCAAAAGCTTGGTCCAAGTGAGCATGATTTTTTTTGGGGGGGTGGGGAAGAAGAAATGGTGGTGGTGGAGGTGGCAGCGTTCAGACAGAACATTCATGGCACAGAAATGATGCAGCTTACATTATCACTGCCTAAGACAAAACAATTAAAACTGGTGATGCACAAGAGGCAAAAAAATTGGAAGAATACAGACATCTTGGAGGGTCATAGGGCTGGAACTGTTCACAGAGAAGTGAGTTGAGGGATTGAAAATCAATGATTAAAATTTGTAGGATTTTGTGACAATTGGGTACAGCATTTATTACATTATTTATGAAGAACCACATCTATTGTTTCTATATCAAACCTGCTATCCAACAACTGCTGTTCAAAATGCCTAGCCAAACAGACTGATAAAATTCTCAAAAAATGACAACTATTTGGGCATTGCATGAATGTTGTGATGCCAAACTTAACGCAGAAGACTGCATGTGATATTTTAATATCTGAAAATAAAGCCACATGCGATAATTTCCATCTCATACAGAGTTGCTAAGTAATACAATTGCTATCAAAATGACTATGAATGGCTGCAGCCAGACAGCTAATCAACTAAATAGCATTCATATTTCATGGTGATACTGTCCAAAAGTAATACTGTGAAAATGGAAGTTAACCAGAATCTATACCTTTTGCAGTTCGAAGTAGGGACTGTCTGCCTGCACCAAGTAGGGACTGTACACCAGACACACTTGATGGAAGCTCTTTATCCAGCAGTGTGCCAATTCGCTGGCATATCCGCAAGAGATAATCAGGGGGCACATGTTGATTTGACAAAACCTGGCACAAAAAATAAACATCCACAACTAAGTCAAACCAGAAAGAGGATGCAACACATTGGTGCAGTCAAGTGAAACTGTACATTCTAGCCTCAGCTATCCTTCAGAATCTAACTTCCTACTGAAATGGAATTACATCCAGTGTACTTGGCCCAAAATGAGATAAATGACAAAGAAGAGGCCGCAAAATATGAACATAGTGAGTCTAATTTTAGTGTTTTGATGTGCACAATATTTGAAAGAATAGCTAGCGATATAAGAAAGAATGCAAGTGGTGAAGGATAGAGAGGGCAACTAGATAAAGTCTAATCATGTTTTAACTTTTCTCAACTTTAAAATAGGTAATACACATTTTTCAAGTCCAAAATCTGACCAGAACAACAATTTCAACAAGATTGCTAATAATAATTTTAAAATGTAGCTTACTGTACATTAACCAGAAGCTGGAGCAACTCAGATTGTCAGGATGCTAATTTGTTAATTATTGAAAAATCGTATAACAATCATCTTTTACATCAAAATGCCCCAACGCACTTCGCAGCAGCATTATAAAATAAAGGTGACAAACTACTCAAGGCGATTTCAGTGCAAATGACCACAATCGTGACAGTAACATTTAGGGACATGGATCGGTTTCAAAATGGGGTAGTAAAGTTTTGGACGGCACAAATTTTATTGCATAAAATGTAAGACACTAGCCAGAAAAGCACTGAACAGTCAAGTCTCCAGGTAACATAGATAGGAAGTGTTTGTTTCAACAGCAGATCACTATCAATTGGAAACTGGGGTAATATTTCTGCTTTGCGAGAAGAGTTCACTGAAGTTTAAGCATATTGTGACTATCATTATTGTTAATATCTGACATTTCATTTTCACCTGTCTTTCTAATCAACCCATTCAGAAACGTGGAGAGAAATCAAAGTCCAGTGCCTCAATGTTCTGAAGAAGGGTCACTCGAACCAAAACGTTAACCCTAATTTCTCAGATGCTGCCAGATCTGCTGAGCTTTTCCTGCAATTTCTGTTTTTGTTTCTGATTTACAGCATCCTTTCGGTTTTTACTTTGTTCAGAGATGTTATTACACACCTCTGGAACAGGTGGGATTTGAACCCGTGCCTCTGGGTCCGGGGGTAGGGGCACCACCACTGCACCAGAACAGCCATTCAATTTTTAAAACTGTTTCTAACTGAAAAACACAATAATAGTGAGGAGAAGGGTCTAGGCCCGAAACGTCAGCCTTCCTGCTCCTCTGATGCCGCTTGGGCTGCTGTGTTCATCCAGCTCTACACCTTGTTATCTCTTATAATAATGAGGCCCGTGTGACAAACAAAGTAAGCTGACGAGTCAGGAGGGTGCGCTTCGGTACAAACGCCATGCCCAACATTAACCCATTTCTCCTCTCTCCGAAGCTGATTGATTGGCCTGTTGTGACAGTTTTAACATGTTTTTATTTTGAATTTCCGCCATGATCAAGCCTGTCTGACAGCATTTCTCTCCCAAAAAGAAGCAAGTAACGCTCGGAGCATGCGCAGGTAAGGGGTCAGGGTTTTTCTTCTCTTAACCAATCCGCGATGATTTCACTAAAGCTCGGCTTCTCTCTCCCCCTTGCCGATGAAAGCGGAATTGTGGCTCGGCAGCGGCCTAATTATGCAAAGTGGTTACGCCATGGGGCTGCCTCTGAAAGCCGCGCCCCCTTCGACAGAAAACCCAATTTATCATTTTTAATACCTTTTACCCCAAAATAACCCTCAAAATAAAAAAATTCGGGAAACGCAGGAGATACACAATTTATTACAGTTTTCGAGAATAATTTCATTTTTAAAGCATTCCTATATAAAATTCTGGATTAAAACTTTTCTTCCAGTTTAACAATTATCTCGATAATTTTTTTTAATTATAGAATTACTTACAAAGTTTTCATAGCTTCTGTGGTGTTCATTGCCTTCCCAGTCCAGGCGCTTCGGGAGCAGCTGAAAGAAAAAAATAGGGAGGGGGGAGGAAATATTATAAAAGGGGGAAAAATGCGTTAAGTCTTTAAATTTCTACCTCAGGTGAGTTTTTTTATTAATGCGGAGAGGGGGGAGAAAAAAAGAACCGTCAAATCAGATAGCATTAGAGTGACATAAGAGGCCGAACAGGAGCAGCAAACGGAGTAAAGGACAGAGAGGACGAGCTGAGCGGTCGCTGGTGTCTGCCGATACGCACCTCTTTCTCCTCCAGCTCCTCCACCAGTATCTGCCAGACAGGAAAACAAAAAGAACAAGTTTAATCTCCGTCATAATCGCCGAAAGCCGTTTATGTTTTACTGAAGGAACTTTTATTATTTTTATTGTCTCGAATACACCACTTACCTCCGCGGACTTTTGGCAAGGACCCGCCGAGAGAAAGCGAGCGATTAGGAAGTAGAGCTCTGAGAAGAGGGGAACGAAAAAGAATACAAACCTCGTTTTTTAAACGTTGCTTTTTTGTTTGTAAAATAAAACAGTTGAGGTCGTCTTTTCTTCCAATGTTGTTCTTACCTGATTCTAATGGAGAGACTTTAGGAGAGGTAGCGGTTGTCTCGGCCATTTTTTCCTTAATTTTAATTATATACTTGGATTTCAATGATGGATTTTTAATACATGATGTTCTTGTTTATAATTTGTATATGTATATTTTCTTTAGAATAAATTTTTTTGTGTGTGCGTGCGCTTTTTTTTTGGAAAAAAATGTTGTCCCCGCCGCTGTTTCTCTGAGTCCCGGGCCCGGCCGCCTCCGGTCTCTTTAATCAAGATTTTCAGTCGCCATTGAGTGAGTGCTGAGGCCAGCCTCAAACCAAGTGTACACATGCGCGGAAGGAAAAGAGTTCCAGTCTGTGGGTGGAAAGAGGGAGGGGAGGGGCGGCAAGAGAAGAAATTGGGAATTTCAATTTTTTCACATTTTGGACAAGGTGCCAATTATAGAGGAAGGGATAAAGAAAACGAAGGATGTGTGGTCATTCAGAGATGCTTTGATTTCTTTCACCTTTCCTACCGCGCACACAGGTACATCGTTTGATGGGTTGAATGTAAAATGGAGTCGTGCTGATATTGATCCGCCTAAGATGGCGACACTGAGCTAGTGGCGGTTGATTGGTTACCTCAGTTGGCCTTTTGCCTGCTTTTTCTTCCTATATATATTTTTAATGTGTTTATTTAGAGATTTAAATAGATATTCAAGTGGCCGGCATTGAAATATTCTGTGTCCGGGATGCCGCCTTTTTATCGTGTGTTTGTTTCTGATGAACTTCCAGACTTTTGTCAATCTTTCAGACACAGAGAATGTTTCTAAATGACTTAGTTTAGAGTTTGCTTCGCAATGAAATACTTCAAAATTTTGGGGGGGAAAGCACGTGTGCCGTTATATTCTGCACAGTGGTTCCCGATTTCATGTGTTACTTCGTATATTTTGATATTTATTTCCTGTTATTTTCCAATATTTTCGCCCCATGTACAACTTCACCAATCCCCCTGTGCACTTAACACTTTAAGTATTAGTCTGAAATCCGCCCGCATATTATATCCCAGTTTTTAGCAGCGACAAATCTGTTCCGGTTTTGGGTATTGGTCCCTTTTTGAACTTTTATTGTGCAATCGAGTACGTCGTAATTTCCGAAATTGTAGATGCGAGTTGCAGATTCTCGCTGGTTAACAGTAAATAAGTTTGTTCTGATTTGTTTGTTGCGTTTTTTTGTGACACACTAACAAAAATATTGAAAAGGGTGTGCTCCCATTTTAAAGTTAAGGTGCCTTAAAATCTTGTTTCACTAATTAAGTATAGTTTTGATTTGGTTTTAGGTTGTGTTATCAGCTTTTGGCATTTTTAAATTGATGTTTTTGATATAACAACACTGGAACTGATTTAACTAAGAACTCGGAAGAGGAGTCGAATAGAATAGAAATTTATTGTTACAAGTACTTTGGCGTGAAAAATACAATGATAAGTTTTATAAATCACCACACTACGGTGCCTATATTAATGACAGAAGTCATACATAATAATAAAAACAAGTATAATTAAGACAAAGTTCATCACGGTTCTGTTAACGTCGTCTGGGCTCAGGGAAAGACGATCAAGGAATACCCTGAAGACGCAGCTGAGACGAGATAGTCATTCCGGGGCAAGAAAGCCACGGCAGGGCCAGACAGTCGGACCAGAAGCCCCTGCCAAAGAAGAGCGTCACACCGGGTCACTGTAAGCCACTTTGTCGCTGGGCTGGAGAAGCCTCCATTTCCCCAAACGACACTTCTATCGGCGCTGCTGCCAATCGGTCGTCCATCCTTATAGCTGATGCTTCTGCTCCTTCAGGCGCCTGGGCTAGGCTGTGGTCCTGGTGCCTCAGTCCAGACTGCAAGTCTTAGTCCAGGGCCTTCTCTTTGCTTGAAGGGAGACCCCGGGCTGGGTTGGAGCTGTATCTGGCTTGTCCTCATATTGCTGCCGTCAGACGCCTCCTCTTTCACCTGCCATTCTCCAGGCTTTAAAGAAAAGAAACCAAAGGGAAAAAAATGCCAAATAAAGGCAACAAGCATGGGGCTGGATGAACACAGCAGGTCAAGCAGCATCATAGGAGCAGGACCCAAGGCCCCAAGAAGACATTCCACATCAGGCAAACCTCAGCCAAATAAAGGCAATTCAGTCCCTTCAGCCTGCTCCCCCATTTGATACAATCATAACTAATCTCACCTCGCCTTCAGCCGCATTTTCCTGCTCATTGCCTTTGACCCATTAGTAATTAAAAATCTGTCAAATCTCTCCTCCCACAATTGCATAAATGCTGCTAATTCAGTTCACTTTAGCTCTGATGAAGAGTCATCTAAACACAAAATGTTAGCTTGCTTTCTTTCCATGGGTGCTGCCTGACCTGTGGTGGTCTGCAAGGTATATGGGATGTTTGCCTTCATTAGCCAGAGCATAGAACATAGGAGAAAGGAAGTTTTGCTACAACTTGGAGCACTGTAGTTCTGATCGCCACCCTATCAGAAAAGTGTGAGTACTGGAGATGGTGCAGAGGAGATTCCTCAGAATGTTGGCTGGGATGAAAAGTCTCAGTAATGAGGAGAGACCATATAGCTGGGTTTGTTTACTTTGAAGCAAAGGATGACAAGGGAGTATTTGATTGAGGTATACAAAATGATGAGAGGCATAGAGAGAGTAGATAGTGAGAATCTTTTCCCCATGACAGATGTGTTTAAGGTCAGAGGATATACGTTTAATGTGAGGAGCAAGTGGTTTAGAGGAAATCTGAGAAAAAAATCTTTCACCCAAAGAGTGCTAGAAATATGGAACCTGTTGCCTGAGAGGGTCATGGAGGCAGGTACTGTCATAACATGTAAGAAGCATCTGGATGGGTACTTAAAATGCCAGGTCATATTAGGTTATGGACCAAGTGCAAGTTAATGGGATTGATATAGTTTGGGTGTTTGTTAGTTGGCATAGACGTGGTAGGCCGAAGGGCCTGTTTCTATGCTCATGACTCATCTCTGTTTTAAATTTTCCACCCCTTAGCCTAAATCTATGACCTCGCATTCTAGATTGCCCCACGTGGGGAAAATCTGTTCTATGGCTATTTCATCCATCCCTTTAATCTTACGTACCTCAATTAGATCTTCTCTCATTCTTCTTATAAACTGTAGTAAGTAGAGGATTGAACTGCACAATCTCTCATCATAAGACAAGAATGAGATTTAATTGCAAATATCATATCTGGTGAACCACTGCATTAATTGAACTTCATGCTTTTTTGAGCAGTAATAAACAAGAAAAAAATGAATGTACTGTCTGTTTGTGTGTTGGAGGCAAGTTCAGTTGAAGCATTTATGAAGGCATTTGTTAGATAATTCGGATAAAAAGAATGTGCAACTATCGCGGCAGGGGTGTGTAAAGCAAGAGATTGACATTAGGTAATGATGTTCATTTAACAAACTGGTACAGGCACAGTGGGTCTGAAGGGCCTCCTGCACCATAACACTTCTGTATTCAGTGAAAAGATGGCTGTAATTCCAGATAACAAGGCGTGGGGCTGGATGAACACAGCAGGCCAAGCAGCATCATAGGAGCAGGAAAACTTGACGTTTCGGGCCTAGACCCTTCATCAGAAAGGGTCGAGGCCCG
>JAHRHZ010000061.1:14734440-14755526 GCA_024137785.1 Ginglymostoma cirratum | reverse complement strand
CGGGCCTCGACCCTTTCTGATGAAGGGTCTAGGCCCGAAACGTCAAGTTTTCCTGCTCCTATGATGCTGCTTGGCCTGCTGTGTTCATCCAGCCCCACGCCTTGTTATCTCGGATTCTCCAGCATCTGCAGTACCTTTTATCTCGGCTGTAATTCCATGTTGATTTTTTTAAAAGGGTTATTTCTGTCAAGATTCTCAAACCATATTAAATGCAATCTACTTAATTAATTAATAACCACAAAACTGATTCACCTATATTTATCAATATGTTTGATATCCTGTTACCAGACATTTATAAACCTGAAGTGGAACTTAAGCAGTTCCTTTATACCAACAGAAGTATATAAACATTGATCTCACCTCAGAATTGATAACTGTATGTATTGTCTTTAATTTAATTAAACATATATTGGCACTTCACAGGCTATTTCCGAAATAGAGTTTGAAAAACAACCTTTCCTCAAAACCATCTTTTTAAAATTTCTCATCATTGCTGATCTGGTTATTTCTTTGTGGGATGACCAATTTGAGCAGAATTGTTAATAGACATTTGCTACTAATTGAGATAACCATATTTCACATATTTGATCTTCATAGCAAGAGATGGTGATGTGGCCCGGATTAGATGCCTCCAATGCAACTACATCCCTCCTCAGGAAATGGGACCAAAATTGTACTCAATACTCCTGGGATGGCATCACAAATGCCTTGTACAGTTGCAGCAACACTTGCCGATTTTTTTTACTTTATTCCTTGAGCAATAAATGCCAAAGTTCCATTTGCCGTCCTTGTTACCTGCTGTACCTGCATTCTGGTTTGCTGTGATTCATGCACGAGTACACCCAGATCCCTCTGTACCAAAGCATTATGAAGTTTTTCTTCATTTAGATAATAAGTTGCCTTTCTTTTCCACCAACCAAAGTGGAAAACCTCTTATCCACATTAAACTTCATCTGCAAAATTGTGGCCCAGTCACCTAACCTATCCATCAGCATTTATAAATTTCTTATTTAGAGTCATAGAGTAATACAGCATGGAAACAGACACTTCAGTTCAACCAGTCCATGCTGACCATAGTCCCAAACTAAACCAGTCCCACCTGCCTGTGCTTGGCCAATATCCCTCCAAACATTTCTTAATCATGTACTTATCCAAATGTCTTTTAAACGCTGTAACTGTACCCGCATCCACCACTTCCTTTCAAAGTTCATTCCACACACAAAGCATTCTCTACATAAAAACAATTGCCCCCATGTCTTTTTCAAAAATCTTTTTCATGTTACCTTAAAAATATGTCCCCCAGTCTTGAAATCCCCCAACCTATCTAAATCCCACATGGTTTTATAAGACTAAGGTCACCAACAGGTGACCAGAACTGGACATAGTACTGCAGAAGAGACCTCCTATACAACCCAACATAACATCCCGACTCCTAAACTCTTAAGGTCTGAGAAATGAAGACAAATGTGCTAAACACCTTCTTAACCATCCTGTCTATACATGATGCAAACTTCGCAGAATTTTGTACCTGAACACCAGGTCTCTGTTTTACAACACTACCTAAGACCCTACTTTTAATTATATAAGTCCTGCCTTGCTTGTTTTTATCAAAATGCAATACCTCGCATTTATCAAAATTAAACTCCATCTGACATTCTTCAGCCCATTGACTCAGTTTATCTCTTTTGTAATCGTAGATAACTTTCTTCACTGTCCACAATTTTGGTGTCATTTGCAGACTTACTAACCATGCCTTCTATATTCTCATCTAAATCATTTGTATAAATGACAAACATAAGTGAACCCAGCACCAATCCCTGTGGAACACTGCTAGTCACAGGCCTCCAGTCTGAAAAGCAACCCTCCCCCTATCACTCTCTGTCTCATGCCGTTAAGCCAATTTTGTATCCAACTGACAAGCTTACCCTGAATTCTATGTGATCTAACTTTACTAATTAGTCTACCATGCAGAACCTTGTCAAAGGCTTTACTAAAGTCTAAGTAAACAATGTCTACTGCTCTACCCTTATCAATCTTCTTGGTTACTTCCCTTGCGCTAGTTTTCTTTAAAACTTTACCTGTGCTTTTTTATTACTTTTTTTAGTAACCCTTTGTTGATTTTCAAAAGTTTCCCAAACTTTTGGCTTGCCACTGGTCTTTTCAATATGTTCTGCCCTATTTTTGTCTTTATATTATCTTTAAATTCCTTGCTTAGCCATGAATGGTTCCCCCCCCCCCCTTATAATCTTTCTTTCCTTTCTGGAAGATATTTTAGTTGGGAGCAATCGAGTATCTTCTTAAACATCTGTGAGTCTTCAACTGTCCTACCTTTTTGTCTTTTGCTCAGTCCACTAAGGCCAAATCTGTCCTCATGCCTATGTAATTACCATTATTTAACTCCAGGTCACTAGTATGGGACTTAAGTTTTTCACTCTCCAACTGAATTTGGAATTCTCGCATGCTATGATCACTCCTCACCAAAGGATCCTTTATTATGAGATCATTAATTAAATCCACCTCATTACACAATACCAAATCCAGAATTGCACACTGTTTGGTTGGTTTCATAACATATTGCTCCAAGAAACAATCTCAAAACCATTCATTGAATTTTCCCTTGAGGCTATCCTTGCCAGTTTGATTAATCCAGTCTATATGCATATTAAAATCACTGATAATCATTGTTTTATCTTTGTTACAAGCCCCAGTAATTTCCTGCTTGGATATTGTGTCCCACTACGATACTACTGTCAGGGAACCTCTAGGTTAGTCCCACCAGGGATTACTTTCCAATTCCCTTCTCTTGTACAATCCCTCTGTGCAATATGACATTTACACATTCTGTCCCTTCCTTTTATGTTCTAGTAACAACCAGCTTCGTGACTAAACAGCACTCCTTCTTTAAATTTATTTTTTAAATTTTCTATGCAACTGAACCCTCCCCACCCACTTATCCATGCTTAAAAAATCTCAAGCAATCAGGACTTGTACCTAATATTCACACGTTCCACTTCATCTTCACACACCTACCAATGTTTTGCAGTTTGTACATGCTTGCAGCCATTCAGCTATCATTTCATATTCTTGATGCTAAACCTTATTGACAAATCCATCACAGAGGCCGTGGCAAAATACAAACCACCTCAGATAACAATGTCTTCTTAACATGTGAACCTCCTGACATCACATTCATCCCACCTTCCAGTATTGTGTACAAACTTCATCTTGTGTGACCACAGAACTAATTTTTTACACCTAAATTCTTTTGTTCATTTATGCTGTCGAATCCAAGAATTGCTGCTGGCCACACCAGGGAAAAAATAGAATGTGAATTGGTGCAGATAGCCACCAGCCCAAATAATGATAGAAAATGTTGTGAAACTCAGCACTTCTGACAGCATTTGTAGAGAGAGAGGCAAGAGTTTCAGTCAGCTCCACTGAGAGCAAAATCATGCAAGCAGGACACTGGGTGGAGTGGCGTGGGAATATCAAAATAGAGCGCAGAACGCATGGTCCTTTATTTCCAAAGGGTCTGAAGAAATCATATTAGAATCAAACGTTTATATCTGTTTCTCTGTTCACAGGTGCTGCCAGACCTGCTGAGTTTCTCCAGCACTTTGTTTTCATTTCAGATAATGGCATCTTATGTAACTTAGAATTCATTGTAGGGGTGGAATTTTTTCATGGTACAATCAGGCACATGGCTTCAGCTAAGTGAGGAAAATCGGATGGTGCCAGCTCCACTGAAGGGCAAAGACGTAGATGAGTTCTGCTACTGAAAACTCAGATGAAGAATTTGTGGTGGCACACAGGAAGAAGCTGATGGGCGTACAAACTGAAATTCATGAAGCCCAAAGGACTGTTGTCATTTTCAAGCAGCATGGAGGAATCCAGTTCCACTTCGGCATTGGACTTCTTGGAGAGCTTGGAGCTCATCCTTTCTGGAGTGACAATGATTGTCAACTCCATATAACAGAAGCCACCCAGCATCTGAGTGCTGCGATGGTACTTTAGACTAAAGTAATGAGATCCCTGCTCGCTACCTGAATGCCTGGCTTCTCACATGGGCTCAGACCGTTTCCATCATAAATGGGGTTACCACTTCAAAAGAACTTGAAGGGTCAACAGGCCATCAAATTGTCCTCCAGCAGATTACTAGAACTGGTGAGGCATAGCTGTAAAGACATTGTGAGCAGGTAGTGAATTTGTGGTACACAAAACTGGTGTCCTTTTTCAGTATGACAGTATCATGATGCCACGTTGCTAGTGCCTTGTTAATGTTATTATTCAGCTAGCCTGGATTGCTACTAGCCATGCCATAGGTGTTACAATTCAAAGGCAAGTCCTTAAGACCCAAAGCTGTTTGAGGTCCGAAAAGATATCTGTGGTCTCCTGGATCGAAAGTCAGCAGCCATCCACCAGTCATTACTGTAGACATTAGAATATCAATATTTAGGAATACTAGGCCAGGCAAAGCCACCTGCAAGACTGCCACTGAAGGAATGCACAGGATGATTAGTTGGCTGTTGCACAAATCTTTTATGGTGTTGTTGAATAAAATTGTTTAAAAATGGTTATTGCATTGGACAAAGGAGCATCATGGCAGTCTGGAACACAGGGTTGGAAAAGTGGCAAGTTAGGAGCAATGGAACTAAATTTTGAAGAGACACTCACAGACAGCCCATCTAGAGAAATGATGTCCTTCTGACTTCTGTCTCTTCCTTCATCTCCTTTTCTTCCTTTTGACGTTCTTAAAGTCCTGGTAAGAAAGGCTACACCGTCACAATTGTCAGTATGATCTTAAGACAAAGTACATCCTTATGTCTGTTTCCATGGCTAGTTTTCCAAGGAAAAGCTTGCCAGCATGTTGCTCGAGGCTATAACTCAAGTGGCCCTACTCCATACCAAGCATGGCTGACTGGAAGACTCAACTCGTTTTATCACCTACCAAAGTGTTGTGACCGTCACTATTTTTGTCATTTTCTTTCGTTTGGAACTCAGTTGAGGTTGCGAGTTAAACTTCGAACAGGTGCTTGTTTTAAAAGAGAAAAGAACAAAAGCAGATATTATCTGTTGGGAACTGGCCTGGAAAGTAATAAAACTAAGATAAAACATAGAACATGTGCAAGAGAGGAACAAACCCTTTGGCCCATCATGAGTGTTCCAACGATGATGCCATTCTAAACTAATGCCATTTGCCTGCACATGGTCTGTATCCCTCTATTCGTGTGTCTGTCTAAATGCCTCTTAAACATTGTCATCGTATCTGCTTCTACCACTTCCCTACCAACAACCACTACCCTCTGTGTAAAAGACTTGCCTTGCACATTTCCTTCAAACTTCCTTCCTCTCACTTTAAACCTATGCCCCCTACTATTTGATATTTGACAGCTACCACTTGACAGCTGATTCATCAATGATCTTCTCTCCATCATAAGGTCAGAAGTGGGCATATTCGCCAATGATTGCACATGGTTCAGCACCATTTGCAACTCTTCAGATACTGAAGCAGTCCACGTTCAAATGTAATAAGATCTGGCCAGTAGTGAGGTTTGGGCTGACAAGTGGCAAGTAACATTCGCACCACACAAATGACAGGCTATAACCATCACCAATAAGAGACAAAACAAAAACTGAAAGAACTGTGGATGCTGTAAATCAGAAACAAAAACAGAAGTTTCTGGAAAAGCTTAGTAAGTCTGGCAGCATCTTGTGAAGAGAAATCAGAGTTAATGTTTTGGGGTAACAAGGCGTTGGGCTGGATGAACACAGCAGGCCAAGCAGCATCATAGGAGCAGGAAAACTTGACGTTTTGTGCCTAGACCCTTCATCAGAAATGGGGGAGGGGAAGAGGGTTCTGAAATAAATAGGGAGAGAGGGGGAGGCGGATAGAGGAGAGGATAGGTGGAGAGGAGGCAGACAGGTCGAAGAGGCGGGGATGGAGCCGGTAAAGGTGAGTGTAGGTGGGGGGTTAGGGAGGAGATGGGTCAGTCCAGGGAGGACGGACAGGTCAAGGGGGCGGGATGATGTTAGTAGATAGGAGATGGGGGTGTGGCTTGAGGTGGGAGGAGGGGATAGGTGAGAGGAAAAACAGGTTAGGGAGGTGGAGATGAGCTGGGCTGGTTTTGGGATGCGGTTGGGGGAGGGGAGATTTTGAAGCTTGTGAAATCCACATTGATGCCATTGGGCTGCAGGGTTCCCAGGCTGAATATGATTTGTTGTTCCTGCAGCCTTCGGGTGGCATCACTGTGGCATTGCAGGAGGCCCAGGATGGACATGTCGTCTGAGGAATGGGAGGGGTGGTTGAAATGGTTCGCGACTGGGAGGTGCAGTTGTTTGTTGCGAACTGAGCGCAGGTGTTCTGCAAAGCGGTCCCCAAGCCTCCGCTTGGTTTCCCCGATGTAGAGGAAGCCACAACGGGTACAGCGGCTGCAGTATACCACATTGGCAGATGTGCAGGTGAACATCTGCCTGATGTGGAAAGTCTTCTTGGGGCCTGGGATTGGGGTGAGGGAGGAGTGTGGGGGCAGGTGTAGCACTTCCTGCGGTTGCAGGGAAAAGTGCCGGGTATGGTGTGGCTAGAGGGGAGTGTGGAGCGGACAAGGGAGTCGCAGAGGGAGTGGTCCCTCCGGAAGGCAGATAAGGGTGGGGAGGGAAAGATGTCTTTGAATGTTTTGGGTCCGGTAACCCATCTTCAGAACTCCTCTGAGGAAGGGTCACCCACTGAGCTTTTCCAGCAATTTCTGTTTTTCTTACCAATAAGAGACAATATAACCACTACCTCTTGACATTCAATGATGTCACTATCACTGAATCCCCCACTTTCAGCATCCTGAGGGTTACCATTGACCAGAAACTCAACTGGACTCACCACATAAACACAGTGGCTACAAGATCAGGACAAAGGCCAAGAATACTGCAGCGAGTTACTCATCTCCTGACTCCCCAAAGCCTGTCCATCATCTAAAAAGCACAAGTCAAGAGTGTGATGGAGTACTCCCCAGTTGTCTGAATGGGTGCAACTCCAACAGCACTCAAGAAGCTTGACACTAAGTAGGATAAAGAAACCTGTTTGATTGGCACTACATCCACAAGCATCCACTCCCTCCAGCACCAACACTTAGTAACAGCAGTGTGTACTATCTACAAGATGCTTTGCAGAAATTCATCAATGATCCTCACATAGCACCTTCCAAACCCATAGTCCCTTTCATCTCGACAGACAAGGGCAGCAGATGCATGGGAACACCACTATCTACAAATTCCCCTCAAAGCCACTCACCAGCCTGACTTGAAATTATCTATGATTTAAAGTTGTTCCCTTGCTGTCGCTGGGTCAAGCTCCTGGAATTTCCTCCCTAATGGCATTGTGGGTCAACCCACAACAGGTGGGCTGCAGCAGTTCAAGGAGTCAGCTCACCACCACCTTCTCAAGGGCAACTTGGAATGGGCAATAAATGCTAGCTAGCCAGTAATGCCGACATCCCACAAATAAATAAAACAAAAATTCCACCCTGAGAAAAAGACTCTGACTATCTACCCTATTCATGCCTCTCATAATTTTATATATTTTTGTCAGGTGCCCCCACTCCGCCCCTCAGCCTCTGATGCTCTAGTAAAAATAATCCAAGTTTTTCTAACCTCTCCTTAACAGCTAACTTAATTATTCACCTAGGAACACTGTAGATGATTCAGCATTGAATGTTTGCTCTGCTCAGGGCTGGCAACTGGTTGGATATTGACTTGGTCAATCAAGGGAGGACTGATGCTAACCAACCAGACATAAAGAATGCTCCTTAAAAAGAAAAAATGAAGAATCAGTCCTGACTGAGTTATTTTGCAAGAGACAGAGTGATTTAGGGAAGCTTCCGGACTGGCTGTGTTTTGCTGTCTCTAGGTTTCTATTGAATCATTGAATATTCTGAGAAAAGAACTCCAGTCTGTAAGAAATGAGTAAATATTCCTAGGAGTCTGGTCAAATTGTTTGCATTAACCAGCGACTTCGCACCTCGAGCAAGATATATAGTTCTATGTCCCTGAGAATAACTCATTACCCAAGGATTTCAAAAAGGCCTGTTATTCGTCGTGTGAGAGTAGGGGTTATGATCAAAGAAGATTAGGCTTTAGATCATAGATATTATTTTGTTTACCTTGTTGCTTACCTAGTTTTTCTACTAAAGTTACATTATTAATAATAAATTGCTAACTTTTGATTAAGTTATAAACTTGGTATTCAAAACCTATTATTTATAACATCTAATTAGGAACATTCACGCAATTTTGAGGGTCATTGCATGTTTTAATTTCATTGTGTTGCAATGAGGCTGATTTGATTTGGCTTGCCATCCCTCTGTCATAACAATAGGGAAATTGGAAGGATTTACATGTTGCTCATGTTATAAACATATGTTCTGCAGCCATGAAGTCCTGGACTGATATTTGAACCTGAAACTTGTGGCTTAGAGGCCAATTTGTTACTCACTATGCCACAAGACTTACAAACCAACCCTTAACGACAGCTCCAATTATTAAACTATGCTTCCTGGTTCAAGACTTCTCGAGTGGAAATAATTTTTTCTTATCTATCCTTAGTTACTCTTAATCAGTTAGAAACTTTTATCAAGTTTCCCCTAATCCCTTTAAGGTTGCATTCCCAAAAGTTAGTTTGCTTTTAAATTAACTTTTGACATCAATATAATTCTAATAAATCTAAGCTACTCTCCCTGCAAGACCATTATGTTCTTCCAAAAGTGTTCCCAGAACTGCTTACAGTTCCAATGTAGTCTAAGACAGCTTAATAAACTGCAGGATAACTTTCATCTCCTGCTGTTCTGGTACTTAGAAAGACAAGACTCAGATGAGCTTTTTGGTTACTTTACAGACGTGTTCTTTACACTTAAGGATTTTGCGGTGAGGGAGGTTGCGTGGAGGATTTGAGCTAGAGGGAGAGGCTGAATAGGCTGGGGCTATTTTCCCTGGAGTGTCAGAGGTTAAGGGGTGACTTTATAGAGGTTTATAAAACCATGAAGGGCATGGATAGGATAAATAGAGTAGGGAGATTCTGAGGAGTTAAAAACTAGTGGCCATACGTTAAGGTGAGAGGGGAAAGATGTCAAAGGGACCTAAGCAGCAAGATTTTCACGCAGAGAGTGGTACAGGTATGGAATGAGCTGCCAGACGTGGTGGTGGAGGCTGGTACAATTATAAAATTTAAAAGACATCTGGATGAGTATATGAATAGGAAGGGTTTAGAGGGATATGGACCAAATGCTGGCAAATAGGACTAGGTCAATTTAGGATATCTGGTCGGCATGGACGAGTTGGACCCAAGGGTCCATCTCCGTGCTATACAACTCTATGACTCTATTTAATTATGTACATGAATTGCCAAGTGATTTAGACCTTCAGTGTCTTTAGTTTTTTCACCATATAAAAAGTACTTTGTTCTCATGCATTTTAAGCCCAAAATATATGACCTATATTTGCCTACATTGAAATCCACTTGCCACAGTTTTATTCATGCACATGATTTGTTGATATCTCTTTATGCTTTCATCCATTTTTTTACAATACCATCAGTCTGTATATTGCTGGCAAACTTTGAAATGTGGCTTTTCACCCCATTGTCTAAGTCATTAACAAACATGGTGAATAGTTAAGGTCTTGATGCAGATCCATATGGACACCACCAGTCACATCCTGCCAATTAAAGTTTCTCTCCATTATCCCTGTTTTCTGTTTTCTGCCACTCAGTTAATTTCCTGAACAGTAACCATCAGCTTTCACTTTCATGAGTTTTGACTTTCGCCAACAAACCAAATGAGGGATTTCTGGAGGTCCATGGAAATAACATACATACATACATAAACATTTCTCCATCCACTCCCTTTGACACCTCTACAAAAAAAAAATTCAGATTTGACAAGAAAGCCATCATCTAGGAAAATCTATGCTGGCTGTCTGAGTATTTTTAAGTTGTGCAGTCATCCTATCTTTGGTAATGGTGTCTAGCAATTTTTGACACCAGGCTAATTGGTCAACACTTAGCTGATGTTCCTCTTTAATCTTTCTTAAGTAGTGGTGTGACACACACAGCTTTCCAATCTAAAGGAACAGTTCTTGAACTGAGAAAACTTTGGAATATTATGGATAGGGCATCTGCAATATTCTCACCTACTTTCTTTAAAACTCTGCTAATGGTTGTAATTTTCTGAAAATCCTTGGATTCTGGAGACGTACCAGAGGATTGAAAAACTACCAATGTAACAAGCGGAATCAGCATGCCTTCACAAAAGAGAAGTCGTGTCTGACTAATTCAGTGCTGTCCTTCAAGGAAGTCTCAACCAGAGTGGATAGATAGGAACCAGTTGATGTATTAAATTTGGACATTCAGAAGGCGTTTGACAGGCATCCTCTCAAAAGGTAAGCCATAAGATAAGACCCCAAGGTGTTGGAGGTAATGTATTGGCATGGATAGCAGATTAGCTAATGGGCAGGAAACAGTGACTGGAATAAGGGTATTTTTTTCAGGTTGGCGTCCTTTAACCAGCAGGATTCCACAGAGACTGGTGCTGGGACCACAATTGTTTACAATGTATATTAATGACTTGGAGGAAGGAGTGAGTATGCGGTAGCCAAATTTACAGATGACACAAAATAGGTGGAGGACAAATTTTGAGAGGGATACAAACAGTTTACAGTCTGTGATCTATTCCTATATTATGATAAATCATATTTCTATCCCTCACCTTTAAATTCATAGCATTGAAATCTCTTACAATGGGCAGACTTATTATAGGCTTTAACAAAGTCCTTCAGCATTTCTTAAAAATCTGACATCCAACACATTTCTTTTATGAGTTTACCATACTTCCAATCTTCAATCCTTCGTCCTTCACTAAAATATTAAATTTTTGAAGGACAAATGGGCAAATTGTCTATGTAACAAGCATGGGGCTGGATGAACACAGCAGGTCGAGCAGCATCATAGGAGCAGGAAAACTTAAATTGTCTATGTAGTTTTGATACAACTTACTTTTCAACTTCTAAATTTCTGACATACAACACTCATCAGATAGCTGGTCTTACTGCATCCTGAGACCCACACACAGTGGCATATGTTGTCATATGCACACTCTCAACCTGTCTCTCTCCATCAGCATCGCCTCATGCTTGCTCAGAGCTGTCCTGCCCCTAGTTCCATTTTACCCTCCAGCTCATTTGACATTCTAACAAGAAACCTTTTCTTTTCAGGCATTAAGGAACACAAGATGCAACAACTTAGAGATACCCATGCCCCTCTGACAACTTCCTCCCCT
Source organism: Ginglymostoma cirratum (assembly GCA_024137785.1). NCBI lineage: Eukaryota > Metazoa > Chordata > Chondrichthyes > Orectolobiformes > Ginglymostomatidae > Ginglymostoma > Ginglymostoma cirratum. Next base: position 14,744,208 of record JAHRHZ010000061.1, on the reverse strand, counting down.
CCTGTCTGACCCCATCTCCTCTCCCAACACCACCTCCTGTTGAGTATTTACTATCCCTTCCACTCTCTGATGCTGAAGTTTCTGTACTCGGTAAAAGAGTTTTAACCCCCTGCACCCTCATGACGGATTTGAACTTTTCTCCATCGCCTTTGCCTCCATGCCCATTTCTTTGGACAAGATCCTCTACCCATCCCACAGATTCCTTCACCCCTCCTCCAACACTCACCCTCCATCTGCACCCCTCCCTCTGGCCCTTTAACTGTCAATATGACATTGGTCGCCTTAATTTCTCTGCATCCCTCACCCATTTCAACCTATCTCCCTCTGAACTGACTGCATTCTGTTCTCTCAGATCCAACCCTGCCTTTGTAATCAAGCCTGCTGACAAGGTGGTGCTGTTGAGGTCTAGCAAACTGACTTCTACATTGTGGCGGCTGAGCACCAGCTGTCCGATACATATCTTCCCATGGACCATGATTCAACCACAGGATACCAGGCCATTTAGTGATCTTTGTAGACAGAATTTCATTTCATCCAGTGATTCCTCCCCCCTCCCCCCACCTCCACCCAACTACCTGCAAGCTCATTGTCTCCCAACCCCGCACAACCTGCTTCTACCTCCCCTTCCCAAAATTCACAAACAGGACTGCGTGGGAAGTCCCAAAGTTTTTGCCTCCTCCTGGACCTCAGAACTCATCTATTACCTTGACACAATTTTCTCTTCCCCTTTCCAGTCCTTTCCCACTTATATCTGCAATTCTTCTGATGCTTTAAATCATTTTCAGAATGTTTACTTTGTGGGCTCCAGCTGCCTCCTCTTCACAATGGACGAGCAGTCCCTTTATGCATTTATCCTCCATCAGGATGGTCTCAGGACCCTGTTCCTTCCTGGAAAATAGGCCTGAACCACCCCTATCCACCACCACCCTCCTCCACCTGGCCAAGCTTGTCTTCACTTTGAACTCATTCAGCTCCTCTCACTTTCTTCAGGTCAAAGGAGTTGCCCTGGGTACCAGCATGGGCTCCAGTTATGCCTGTGGAGTATGTGGAACTTTCATTCTTTCAGTCCTACTCTGGCCCTCACCCACAACTCTTTCTCTGGTACATCAATGACATTGTTGGTGCTGCTTCCTCTCTCATTCAGAGTTGGAAAAATTCACCAATTTTGCTTCCAATTTCCACCACACTCTCACCTTCACCTGGTCCATTTCTGACTCCTCCCTCCCCTTCCCCAACATCTGTTTTCATTTCTGAGAAGAGACAGACCACCAGCATCCAATACGAACTCACTGACTCCCAGTTACCTTGACGATAAAACCTCATACTGTGCTTTCTGTAAAGGCTCTATTCCATTCTCCCAGTTCCTGTGTCTCTGTTGCATCTGTACCGAAGATGCCAGCTTCGACAAGGGGGCCTCTGAAAAGTCCACTTTCTTTTCAGCCGAGGACTCCGCACCACTGTGGTTGACAGGTTATTTTAATAATAATTATTGTAATAATTATTTTCTTACCCAGTAGTGGTGTCAGGTCTACAACTGGGTAACAAAATAATCAACACACTAAAGAGACTCAAACAGACAAATCACAAAGCCAACTACCTAAAAATGAAACCTGAAGGGACAAACACCCCCTGATTCTACAGCTTCCCAGAAGTACACAAACCCGAAGTACCCCTCAGATCCACAGTCTCCCTCCTAGGCACACCAATATGCAGGTTAGCCAAGGAGTTACAAAGAAGACTAAAGCATCTCATCAGCAAGTCACCCCACTCAATCCACTCAGCCCAGGAGTTCCTCAATGTCCCTCAAATACATAAGAATAGACGGTGACGAGACCCTGGTATCCTTTGACATTACTGCCCTATTTACATTGATTGACATACCAATAGCGAGAGAAACACTAGCAACACTACTGGAAGAACAAGACCCAAGTGACACCATCTCCACAGACAACATGCTGAAGTTACTGGACCTATACCTCACGACCCACTTTACCTTTAATGGCCAAATCTATGAACAAATCAACGGTACACCTATGGGGTCACCTATCTCCAGACTAATATCAGAAGAGGTGATGCAGAGATTTGAAAGCATGGCCCTTCTGCAGATCCAACCTAAACTATGGATCCGATATGTGGATGACACTTTCGTTATCATCAAATGGACTAAACTAGAGGAGACACAACAACTTATAAACGACACTCTCACCGGCATCTAGTTCACCAAGGAAGAAGAAAAGAATGAACAGCTCCTATTCCTGGATGTCACGGTAGAACGCAGAGCCAACGGGGAATTTCTGACAAAGGTACACAGAAAGGCAACACACACAGATCAAGTCCTGAATTTCAACAGTAACCCCCTCAACACCCACAAACGGAGTTGCGTCATAACACTATTTAAAAGAGCAACAACACACTGCAGCAACCCAGAACTATGCCAAAACAAAGAATACCTCCACCAAGTATTTAAGGACAATGGATACCCAAACAGCTGGGTCCGATGATGCTTATCACACAAACAACAACAGGAAGATACAGTATACCCTGACACACTTGTCACGGTATAAATCGAGAACATATCCAAACTGACCACAAGACTCCTACGACCATTGGGCAACAGAGTGGCACACCAACCTACGTCAACCCTATGCCAACTGCTAACTCAAACCAAAGACCCCTTTCACACTATGGACAGAACCAACGTGATATACAAGATCCCATGCAAAGACTGCGACAAACATTACATCAGACAGACAAAAGGAAACTGGCGACAAGAATACATAACTACCAATTAGCAACAAAAAGACATGACCAGTACTCACTCGTCTCCATTCGCACTGATAAGGAGAACCACCAGTTTGATTGGGACAACATCAGGATTCTAGGACAGGCCAAACAGAGACAAGCACAGGAATTTCTAAAGGCTTGGTTCTCCACCACGAAGGCTATCAATAAACATGTAAAGTTAGACCCTATATATACATTACTGCGAAGAAAATCCTGAAATGAAGTAACCAATTCCTTTGGACCTCAGAGTTTAAATACCAGCAGGAAAACACAACAGTACTTCATCAGAGGCAGCCCTGATGATGTTACCCAGCTGGGTAGTGAAATGTCTGCAAACTAACGAAACAGCTCAGCGAGCGAACCAACCTCAGCGCCCACAACCTGAACTACAAAGCTACTCAAGAACCTTATTCATCTATCTCATGTGTTTCCCTCAGTCATTCTAATTTACCTAAGCAACACATGGGACATCCCAAGCATTGAGTACTGTTCAGAACGAGAAGTAATTTGCATATGTTGGAGTAATTTTCAAAATCCTGGGAAAGCAGCTTAATGTTTTGTTTTGGACCCGGAGACATTCATGTGCAGTATGATTGTTCAGAATGGAAAAAAATGTCATTTACCATTGATGCCCATGAACAGCAATATGAAGAAATGTTATTTCCCACTAAAAGGTCTACTTTTTGTTTTAAAGCAAGCCTGATCTCCTCAATAGCAGGTCATCTCTTATTCCTGCACCATTTCTGAAAATCATTGAGTAAAGGGTCAACCTCTTAACAGTGGAAGAGGTGCTTAAAGCAATGGCATTGTTTAAATACCCTATACCCTCTTTAAAAATTAAATCTGAAATTTGCAGTAGAGACTACAACCACCTCACAATGACATCTCATCAAAATGGATCAGAATAATGAGCAAAGAGACAATAAAATAAGGAATTAGAGGAAAATCAAATCTATGATGTCAGGCAGCACCACATTGACAACTATTTGGATCCAGACTTTTGTGTCTGGATCCATAAATTGAATAAACAAGCTAGTAACTCAAAACTTCCATTAATCAATGGAAAATGTTAATTATTTGAGAGATCAGTAAATATATTTCACCCTTAAAGTCAAGATCGTTGTGGGAAAATCCTATCTTGCCATCAAACTATTTTAATTTTGTAGAATTTGTTCTATAAGCACACTAGGTAGTTCTTTAAGAACTCTGGGTGACTTCCTATCACTTGGAATGATGGGCTCTATGGTTTTTAGAAGTGAATCTTTAACATTAACTGCACTGACAACCAATATGTTTAACTTAGAATTCCATGAACCCAAACTCACTGTAAACAGTATTAAGATAGGTATATAAACATATACGTAAATCTCAGTTTCATACACGTTTCCCCAAAACAGAATGAAAATGTAATGAAAGAGCATTGCAATGGTTCAAGAAACCAACTCACTGCCACCCTCTCAATGGTAACTCGGGACAGGCAATAAATACTGGTCTAGCCAGGTTAGGCCTCATTCCATGAGTGAATTTTAAAAAATCACATATCAAAGTTATTTGTCACACTAAATATACAATGAGAAGTACAGCAATCATTTTTACATGTGCAGCCTCAACGATGCAATGACATTTTCTTTTCTAGGAAAAACTTTCAAGTTGTATGGTCGGAGAATTAAACACTGATGATTAGCTTTAAGTTCCTTTCCTGAAAATGTGTCAAGAACGTCAAAGGATTCTGATCCTTATAAATGATAGTTCTTCCATGTTATTACTAAAAAATGTGAATGTAAAAATGAGGTGGAGACAACACAATTCCCAACATCTTTTTTTTCAACTGAATACTTCTGCTGATATATGTTCAGTCTCTTTGAAAAGTAACTGACAAGTCATTCAATTCTCACTTCATCACCTTATAAAAAACAACTCCCACACCAATGTCATTGCTACCAAAAACCAGTTTGAAAGGTTTTACAGTTGATTCTGCTCTAACGTGTGTTTCTTCGATGCAAATTGGCTTTAACATGATTGAAGAATTTAAACCGCTATTTGTAGAAAGTGAACTTTCCTTACCTGTAATCGGCCAAACCGCACATCTGGGCCCATTAGTTTAAATGGCACGACTACTGCGCAATTTTGTTATAATGCAAAATTGCACGAGAATGGAACTATTGCATTATATAAAATAACTACATATTTTGAAACAGCTAACTTTGGTGCTAATTCTTATTTCTAATTCTCAAAGGCAATTCCTACGTCCATTCAAGCCTTTTACTTTTTTCGACATGTTTTCGCTAACTGCGCATCAATTGTGCTGAAGTTTGGAACAAACATTTGACAGAATGTAAAATTTCACGTTTGGTCTTAGATATGGGAAAGTCTAAAATATCCTGCATCATAGAATCGCTACAGTGCTAGAGACCATTTGGCCGATTGAGTCTTTACCAACTGTCCAAACATCCCACCCTATCCCCATAACACCACATTTACCATAGTTAATCCACCTAGCCTGCACACTATGGGGCAATTTAACATGGCCAATCCACCTAATCTGCATATCTTTGGACTGTGGGAGGAAACTGGAGCACCTGAAGGAAACCTATGCAGACACAGGGAGAATGAGCAAACTCAACATAGACAGTCACCCAAGGCGGGAATCAATCCCAGGTCCCTGGCACTGTGAGGCAGCAGTGTTTGCCACTGTGCTAACCTAAAATTTTGTTTATCCTGTTGCTATTTGGTCTTGTGCCACAGTATGGGCCAACTAAATCCTTTTGGCCTTGGCCAATGACACAAAACTTGGAAAAATTGTAAACTGTGAGGAAGATAGTGCGGAACTCCAAAAAAAATTGCCAACATATTGGGGTGGGATACAGGTGTCACATAAGGTTCAATGTAGTAAAGTATGAGATATAGAAGGAATATTAAAAGGCAACATAAAATAGGGGTTACAATTCTAAAAGGGATGCAGGAGCAGAAGGACCTGGATGTACACGTGTACGGATCACTGAAGGTGGCAAGACAGATAGAAGGAGCAGTTAATAAAGCACGCGGTGTCCTTGACTTAATTAATAGAACACAATAACTACGAAGAGATTTTAAACTTGTATAAGACACTGGTAACTGATGTCTTGTGTACAGTTTAGGGCATCATATTATAGGAAAGATGTGAATGCAGTAACGAGAATGAGGAAGCAATTTACAGACTGATTTCAGGTATGGACAACTTTAGTTATGAGGATAGATTGAAGAAGCTGGCACTGTTTCCCTCAGAGAGAAGAAGGCTGAGAGGAGAGGATTTGTTTCTAAATCACGAGCGGTTGGGTAGAGTAGATATTAAGAAACTGTTCCTACTCGTATAAGGAACAAGAATGAGAGTGCATAGATTAAAAGTGACCTGCAAAAGAAGCAAGGGTGATCTGAGAGAAAAAAAACTTTTTCACTCAGGGAGTAGTTAGGCTTATAGAATGCACTGCCTGGAAATATGGCAGAGGCACGTTCAATTGAAGCATTAAAGAGAGAATTTGGTGAGTAAGTTGGCAGAAATGGGTCGCTATGGGTCAAAAAGAGAGGATTGATGCTAGGTAATGATGCTCATTTGAAGAGTTAGTACTGTTGACATGCTGAATGGTCTCCTTCAGTGCTGTAACAATTCTGTGACTCAGTGATTTAGTCCTTTACCACAAGAAATGATTTGAATTGGTAATTCACAAACGTTATATCTTAAGATAGGATCAAACTAGCTGTGCCTGTCTACAGAATCTTCTACTTACATGCAGGGTCTCAGCTGCTACGTAAAGAACAGTCACAGCAAGTTAGCAAAAAACGAGTAGCCCAGAGGAATTAAAATTGAATTACACTCAGTGCTATTTGGTGTAGAGAAAAAAGGGAAGAAAAATAGTATTTACACAGTAAACACCTTTTGTGAAACTGGGGGTCATATCAGCTCCTCGACAAATACATAATAGCAGATGATCTGGCCACAGAGAGAAAAAAATACAAGGCTGACTCAGAAATAAGCTTTAAATCAAGAGTGTTAATGAAGAATTTGTCCCCCTAATTGTTTGGTCTTCCACATGAGCAGTACGGCCTGTCCACTTGTTCCAATGCTCATCCATACTGATCTTCCATGGAAGATTAAAACTTTTATTATACAGAGACATAGAAACATAGAAAATAAGAGCAGGAGTAGTACATTCAGCCCATTCTGCCAATCAACATGACTCAATTAGGAACAGTGCACTGATAATCAAGCCTATCTATTCCACAAGCCGCTACTGATGTGTACTAACCTAACTAAACCACAAAAATGAATTTACCTGTCTGACTGCCTGTAATTCGGAACCAATTGAGATGTAGGAGGATTCATGATGATCAGGAAAAGTAACTATTATAAACACTTGTACTTTAACAAAAATGAAAGGAAGATGACTAATTACAACTGTTAACTTAAGATATATCTTTTTCACCCTATATACACACTCATTCATGAACATCACAAAAAACAAACAGCTTGATGCAAATATTATTGGTAGAGACAAAATAAAATTAGGGAAAACTCAGTTCTATATCACACATCCAGACCGCATTTGTAGGATAGGTTGTTCTCATAGTCTTCATGATTCTCATTGATGAATACATAATATTTTTCGTTTTTAGTCATTCACAGGACGTGGGCATCACTGGCTAGACCAGCATTTATTGTCCATCTTTATTTGCCCAGAAGGCAGATAAGAGTGCACTACATTGCTGTGGATCAAGTCACATCTAGGCCAGATGAGGTAAGGTTGGCAGATTTCCTTCCCTGAAGGATATTAGTGAACCAGATGGGTTTTCCCTGACAGTGAACACCAGTTTCACGGTTATCATTGGACTCTTAATTCTAGATTTTGAATTGAATCCAAGTTCCACCATCTGCCAAGACAGGATTTGAACCTGCAAAATGATGGTTAGTCTTTAATTTACTGGCTGCTTAGTTGGACCCAGGGCCTTCCCTTTCCTTTATGCTTTAGAATTTTTTTTTCAGTGTCATGGAATGCAGTTTTTCCTGTTCTTTCGACAGGGGGAGGAGGAGGCCCATGCAGCTAGAAAGAAAATTAGAGGGATATCTGGGTATGAATCAGTTTTCAGTACTGCATTGACTTTTCTACCATCTATAGAGAATTTAGCTGAACCATCTGGGTTAGGTTGAAGTTCATCTGCTAGGTTAAGTCAGGGTGCTTTTTCCAATGTCTATTTCCACTTAAATTTGTTTTCCTGGCTTAACTTATAAGAATGTTGTTTCATTGGGTACCAATTCTCCCACATCCAAATCACATCTAGCTAACATCGTACATCAAGCTATATCTCTGCACATTTCTTTATACTTTTAAGTGAACTTGCCTGTTGTCTTTCCTCTAACTTTCTAAATGTGTCTAACTGTCCCAGTATATCCATATTGGCTAGTGAAATCGTAGGAGGTTCACTTTATGAACTGTTTATCTCACCTACCTCACTCTTACTGTCACTGTCTTCCTCCACTACCCCACCATCTGACCCATTTTCTCTTCCTTTCTTCCTACAATGAGGGTCACCCTGCTATAGAAAAGATGTTATTAAAAAAAATGTGCAAAAAAGATTTACAAGGATGTTACTGAGACTGGAGGATTTGAATTATAAGGAGAGGCTGGGTAGACTGAGACTTTTTTCCCTGGAGCATAGGAGGCTGAGGGGTGACCATATTGAGGTTTATACAATTATGAGGGGCAATTACAAGGTAAAGAGCCAAACTTTCTTCTCCAGGGTAGCAGGCACAGGTTTAAGGTGAGAAGGGAAAGATTTTAAAGGGACCTGAGAGGCAACCTTTTCACACAGAGGGTGGTGAGTATATGGAACGAGCTGCCAGAGGACGTTGTAGAGGCGAGTACAATTACAACATTTAAAAGACATTTTAGATAGCTACATGGATAGGAAATGTTTAGAGGGATGTGGCCAAACACAGGCAAATGGGACTAGTTCAGTTTAGGAAACCTGGTCAGCATGGTTGAGTTGGGCCAAAGGGTTTATTTCCATGCTGTGTGACTCCAAGACACCATGCCTGTAATCAATTCTTTCTACGATCTAGAGTCTCCACGAGATAAGCTACCTTACTAATCCCCTATCTACCTTGTGTGGACCATTGAATCTCACTGTCAGATATTGATTTTTTAAAGCTATATATACTAACGCATCATGTCCTGTCTGAAATGTTCTAGTTTCAGCATGCCTGACTGCCTATTCTTTCATCTTTGCCTTAGAAGTTCTTGGTGAGGCTGTAAAGAGACATCAATATATAATGCAACTCTGAGGATTCATCTCTTTTCCTTAATCAATTTTAATAGACCTTTTATCTCACTACCATAAATCAATTTGAATGGGCTAAATCCAGTCGATTCTTTGGGGCATTCTGTCATAGCAAACAGAGAAAAAAGTCAAATACTTTGTCCCAATCTTATCATTATACGTGACAACAGTCCTAATCGTCATCTTGAGAGTTTCATAGTATCTCTCCAAAGCTCCCCATGTATTCAGATGATAGCCAGTAGATTTGACTGTTTTATACCTAAATTCCTTATTGTATCCTGAAAAGTTTCAGACTTATATTTTGAACTCTGACTCAATTATATTTCAATTGGTACAATTTATACAATGGAAATGGGTTATATTCTCCACTTAGAGATAAAAGGTACTGCAGATGCTGGAGAATCCGAGATAACAAGCATGGGGCTGGATGAACACAGCAGGCCAAGCAGCATCATAGGAGCAGGAAAACTCGACGTTTCGGGCCTAAACCCTTCATCAGAAATGGGGGAGGGGAAGAGGGTTCTGAAATAAATAGGGAGAGAGGGGGAGGCGGATAGAAGATGGATAGAGGAGAGGATAGGTGGAGAGGAGGCAGACAAGTCGAAGAGGCGGGGATGGAGCCAGTAAAGGTGAGTGTAGGTAGGGTGGTAGGGAGGAGATAGGTCAGTCCAG
>JAHRHZ010000061.1:14718348-14734040 GCA_024137785.1 Ginglymostoma cirratum | reverse complement strand
CCCCCTTGACCTGTCCGTCCTCCCTGGACTGACCTATCTCCTCCCTACCACCCTACCTACACTCACCTTTACTGGCTCCATCCCCGCCTCTTCGACTTGTCTGCCTCCTCTCCACCTATCCTCTCCTCTATCCATCTTCTATCCGCCTCCCCCTCTCTCCCTATTTATTTCAGAACCCTCTTCCCCTCCCCCATTTCTGATGAAGGGTTTAGGCCTGAAACGTCGAGTTTTCCTGCTCCTATGATGCTGCTTGGCCTGCTGTGTTCATCCAGCCCCATGCTTGTTATCTTATATTCTCCACTTATGCCATTTACCAGCAGCTTGGCTTTCATTGCACCCTCTTCCTTCACCAGCAGAAGGGTTTGAGTAGTTCCTGCATCCTTCAATATAATTATGGGTTTAGTGATGTAATTTGAAGAAAAAGGAAATATCTTCTTACGACAAAATCCCACACATTTCTTATTCACTTTACCTCCATTTATAACAGCAGTTTTTACCTCCTGTTTCCTGGTTGTATTTAAATCTACAGTTTGGTCCAGGCTATTTTCTTTGTGGGTTCCTTTTTTGGACCCAGTCTTCTGAACTCCAATAAGTCCTATGGACTTCCTTCACAACTACCATCATTTGGAACAAATGAGTCCCGCTTTATGCAATGGAAACACTTAAGCCTTCAACTTTCACCTCCGTTCTCAGGACTTTCTTTCCTGGTCTGTAGATTTTGGAGCATTTCCAACTGTCGCTTCTTTACTCAGGCCACTTACCTTCTATTACTCACTCACATCTATTCTTTAAGGGTTTACAGGTTGATGGAAAAACAGCTTGTTTTTATGAATCCAGTTATAATCATCAACCATTTCTGTTGCCTGTTTAGCAGTTGCAACACTCTGATCTTCAAAATGGTTTCAGATAAGAGAAGGTAATGAATTTTTAATTTCTTCTAAGAGAATGACCTGAGAGCTTCATGCATGGTGTTTATTCTTAATAACCCCTATTCATCTTTCAAAGCTACTTCTGTTCTACCCTTTCAAATTCAATAAAAGTTTGTTTAGGCTTTTTTTTGTTATTTGTAAGCTTTTGTTTGTATGCTTCAGGATGTAACTGATACACATCCAGAATAGATTTCTCTTTCCCTGCACCATAATCCATAGAAACCTCCTCTGACAGTGTTACGTAGAATCCTGATCAACCTGCTCTGCATGGGCAATGTTTGGGTTTCCTTCAACCACTCCATTTCTTTTTCTATTTTCTCAAACGACACAACGAATTCCTGCATATACTTCTTCTCAGACTTTGGTTGGGCCTGTGCAAAGTTAAGCATTTCCTTGCTGGACCTTAAACTATAACTAGGGTTTCCCTCATCAGAGCCCTCTGTTGTATCTTAAGTCTCTTTCTTTAACTGCACCTTTTTAAATTGAAATTTCCTATCTCTTTCCTCTTTTTCTAATTGCCTTCTTCTGAGCGAAGGTCTCCCAAGTGTTGATGTCTATGTTGCATTTCTTGCCTTCAGGGAATTTTTGAAGCACTTCCTTGGTCCTCCTCTCATTCAACTGCCTTCCTTGAGCTGGGCAAAGATGATTTGCTTTGGTAATCAGACCTGAGGCTTCCTACGCACATGGTCAGCCCAGTGGAGATGATTATACATGATCATGGCCTCGATGCTGGTGCTAGTAGCTCATTCAAGAACACCAATATTAGTATGCCAGTCCTCCCATCTAATGCAGAGGATCTGTCTCAAACAGCATTGATATTACTTCTCCAGGGCCTTGAGATGGTGTCCAGAACAGTTGGAAGGACAGCTGCCATATTCACAAGGATCTTCGTGTCAGTATGGATGTCACAATCCTCGAAAATGGTCATCCTTAGGCATCCGAACGTGATGCTTGCAGATTTGATGCGGTGTCAAATCTCACTTCAGTGTTAGCCTAATGGCTCCCAGATAGGGGAAGTGTTCCACATTTAGGAGGAATTCTCCATTTATTTTAAGGGAGGGATAGCTTGGAACTTGCTCTGGGACGGGTTAGTAAAGGACTCGTGTCTTCTTCAGATTGAGGTTGAAATCAATTCTTCGATTTGTTTCTGTGAAGGTGTTAAGCGAGGCTTGAAGATTCAGTTCCAAGAGAGTGGAGATGGCGTTGTCATCCACGCACTAAAGTTCCATGACTTGGAGGAACCTCCTGTATGAAGGAATGCAATTCTTTGAGAACACCTGTCCACAGGAGAAAGTATGGAAAAAGGAAAGCCAGCAATCTTGAGACCAAGAACTAATTCCACCTTCCCGGAAAAACACATTAAATGTGTTGTTAGAGATGTGCCTCCAGGATCGGGTTCGCCAGCAAGGAAGGACCCACAGAACCCATGGCCGGTGTCATAGAATTTCCTAGGTGGGCAATCATATTCATTTGTGAGTGATTGCCCATGATCTCTTTTCCCTTTTTCAATTTTAATTCTAGTTTCCTGAAGTCTTTCTTTACATTTCTCTTCTCTGAAATACTTGTTTTTTTTCCTCTTCTGCTTGAATTGCTTTTTCTTTCTTTTCTCTGCAAAGCTCACATCTTTTCATCTGCAATGTTCTTTTCTTGTCTATCTCTAACTGCCTTAATTCTTTTTCATGTTCAAACTGCTTTAGCTGTAATTGAAATCTTATTAGCCGAAGTGACTCACTGCATGGTGTACCTATTATCCCTTGTATTTCCACCAGTACCAGATGCTTTGCCAATGTTTTAATTGCCTTTGCCTTCTTAGGTCTGGCATGCAATTCCACTTCTAATTTGATTGGCAGGTCCACTACCTTAGCTTTTGTCATGTTTTATAATCCATTATGGATTTTCTTTTTAACTGCAAGATGGTTTTAGGTCCTACCAGTGCCATCTTATTTTATAGTATGATAAAAGTGGTATCCATCCTTTTGACCCAACCCTTACTCAATCACCAATCTTACACTAACACATTCAAAATATCCCAGCAATAAGTACCTAAACGTTTATCACGACAGTGTTGCTGCTAATCAAGTCCCACAATTCCACAAGCCATGCCAAACCCCACCCAGGTTGATAGGGTTGTTAAGAAGGCACGGTCTTCTCTCAGTCATGCAGCTTGGATATGGTCAGTCAGCTGCCTGGGTCATTGAGGGACAGATGGTTCATACCTCTATAGACTAGGGAGTGGGCCATGATAATTCCTACTGGCCCAGTGCATACAGGCAGGGGATTCAATGCTAGTGAAATGTTCAGAAATTAGTTAGGATCTAGTCAGCCGTCAGTGCTGTCCATCCTAATCATCCAGTAGAGTGGGCAATGGTCAGTCCTGGCGTTCAGCAGAATTAAAGGCAAGAAGGGTTATCAGTGGATATTGCTGTAGTTGGGAAGTGGGGGAACACAATGCTGAGGATTAGAGGAAGTGCCCTGCTATGCAGAGGGGACAAATATTGCGAAGGAAGGAAATTCAACGTATAAGGGCAGGGGTAATGTTAGTGGAATGATAAGAACACAAGACACTGCAGAAGGGAGAATTTTCAGTGGTCACCACGTGGCCTTAACTTGCGGGAAGTGGTTGGGGAAGAGACCATGGAACATGATGATGGGTATGACTAAACTGTAGGGCTAGGGCTCAAGAGGTAATGATGACAGCTGCAAATGTAATTCCACATGGCGTGTGGGAATATGTGGAGAATCAGTCATGATGGGCTATTCTTGGAGTGCCAGCAAGAAAAGGAGAGTACAATTGCACCTTGATCTGATGGGCTGAGGAGTGGCAGATGGAGTTTAGTTTAGATAAACGTGAGGTGCAGAATTTTCATAAGGCAAATCAGGGCCAGAGTCATACACTTAATGGTAAGGTCCTGGGGACCGTTGCCAAACAGAGACCTTGGGTTGCAGGTTCATAGTTCCCTGAAAGTGGAGTTGCAGGTATACAGGGTAGTGAAGGAGGTGTTTGGTACACTTGCTTTTATTGGTCAGTGCATTGAGTATAGAAGTCATGTTGCAGCTGTACAGGAAGTACATTGGTGAGGTCACTTTTAGAATACTGTGTTCAATTCTAATCTCCTTGCTATAGGAAGGATGTTGTGAAACTTGAAAGGGTTCTGAAAAGATTTACAAGGATGTTGTCAGGGTTGGAGGGTTTGAACTACAGGGAGAGCCTAAATAGGTTGGGGCTAATTTCCCTGGAGCATACGAGGCTGTGGGCTGATCTTTAGAAGTTTATAAAATCATAATCATTAGGGGCATGGATATAGTGAAAAGCCAAGATTTTTTCCCCAAGGTAGTGGAATCCAAAACTAGACAGCATAGGCCTAAGGTGAGAGGGGCAAGATTTAAAAGGGTAGGCAGGGACAATGTTTTCATGCAGAGGGTGGTTTGTGTATGGAATGAGTTGCCAGAGCTGGCTGATACAATTACAACATTTAAAAGGCATCTGGATGGGTACATGAATAGGAAGGGTTGAGAGGCATGTGGGCCAAATGCTGACAAATGGGACCAGATTATTTTAGGATATCTGGTCAGTCTGGATGAATTGGACTGAAGGGTTTGTTTCTGGGCTATACAGCACCATGACCGTATGACATTGAGGTTTGCTGAGGGAGGACTGATCACCAGGTTGAGATTGAGACTCACTGCACGTAGCGCGACTTGTGTGGCCTTCCATATTCAATCAACTCCTAAATGTGAACTGTGAATGGAAAATGACCATGACCACAGAGGGAGTAGGCTGAGTCTACTTTTTTATTATCTTCGTCGCAACATGAGGACCATAAGGGGTCATTTGTGGACTGGTGCCATAATCATAGCATCATGAATGTGAAATGCATGCAGTGTCCACCTCTCTGAGGTACAAATGTAATCTTAATCGTGTCATTGTCTTCAACCAGCAATGACGTCATCTTTCCGCAGCTGAATTAATCATAGGATCCGAAAAGTAGCACCTATTACAAAGCACAAAGATAATTAAGACCTCATCGACTACATTGGGGCATGGGACAGATTCCCTCTCACATTTAATTGTAAGTATTCTGCAACGTGATCTTATATGCAATGATGCCTTTCTTTGATGAGCACAAGGTCTCAGTACTGATGCAGTACTTGCAGTCTCCCGCTATCCATTTATGACATGACTGGTGCTGCATTTACAATAAGGATGAAAGTCAAAGTACTCCGTACAGACATTCCTCTTTGTTGGAGTGGTCCATATCCCACTGTATGGAGGAGTATGTTAAACTGTCATTTGTCAGTGATTCGAATGCTGACTGCATACGTTCCAAAGCACTTTTCTCCACATGGGTTTATTGTGTGACTGATGGATCCAACCCCGATAGAGCTTATTGTCATTTTGGCTATGGTGCAATAAAAGCAGTGAAGAAGGAACCAATGTGCAGCAACCCAGGACCAGCAGAAATCTCCAGAGGATGCTGAACAGCCTCCAACTGAAGATATCACAGCTGAAAGTCCACTCAATTTGCGCAGGATATACAAGAGGCTCAGAATCTATCCTCCTCAATGCCATTTCCTCCAGATGAACAAGGCACAGTGTCAGCACAGGCTGAGAATATCCTGGACATTGTCACAGAACTGTGTCAGGTGCTGGAGTGGAAGCTATGAATAGATAGGGTGGGTGGCTATCCTATCCCGGTGCTGTTGACATCTGCATTGAACTATAATGTAACTGCATTCTCCTAAGGAGCCTCTGGGGATCTATGTGGGATCTCATCCCTCAACCCACAAATATGTTAAGACTGTTAACAATACAATTTATGCCAGACCAAACTGCTTCATTCTGTTCCCCTGTGAAGATGCAAGTGCTGCAGTCCAGGCATCAGGCTTTGACAACATAGTCAACATGCCCTGCTGCTGAGTATGATAGACCTCACAGGGCACAATGACATAACGCAGTGGAGTCCATCAATAGAAAACTGCTCCATTCCATCAGAATGTAAGTCATCTGTTATCATCTACCACATCTTAGAAGTCTGCACCAAGCACCCCGAGAGCTGTGATGTTGCGTTTGAGGACTCTAATGTTTCTGCTGCATACAAGAGTCCAGATACCTAACAAGAATGGCCGCTGTGGGACAAAGGCTACCTTCTATCATTATGGCTGATGACTCCTTAACCCAACCCCTCAACTAAGGTGAAGTATTAACACAATGCAGCCAATTCTTCCCCCAAGACAGGCCCATAAGATGATTTTCTGGTTTTATACTTAAATGCACACAGTATTTAAAACAAGATAAGTGAATTTTTGGCATACTTTGAAATTAGCAGTGCTCGTCTGCAAGGAGATTGGGGCTGTGACCTAAATCAAACGAAACATATTCCATTGAAAGGACAGATAGATGGGCAGAGGATCAATGTTGCTTTGTTAGTAAAAAATGAAATTAAATCAATAGCAAGAAGTGATGTAGGGTTGGAAGATGTAGAATCTGTGTGGGTGGAGTTGAGAAACTGCAAAGGGAAAAAGACCCTGATGGGCGTTATGTTCAAAGCAGAAGTCAGAATGTGAGGCCAATAACAAGTCAGGAGATAGAAAAGATATGTGAGAAAGGGACGATTATAATAATCACGGGGCATTTCAAAATGCAGGTGGACTGGAAAAAATGACTTTTGGTAGCAGATCACTAAGAAAAGAAATTCATGGAATGCCTAAAATTTTTTTGGCGCAGCAAACAGACCATTCTGAATTAGGGTTTGATATCACAAATCAAGACCATTAAGATAGACTGGGTTGTTCTCATGTTCCATTTTTATTGATGATGACACAGTGTTGACTGTAAATTGTAATCAGTCTTTAGTTCATTGGTTAATCAATCGGACCAGGGTCTTTCCTTTTGCTTTATGTTTCAGTTTTTTTTCCCTTTCTTAATAATGTAGTTTTACCTGTTCTTTTGAGAGAGACAGACAGACAGAGAGAGAGAGAGAGAGAGAGACAGAGAGAGAGAGAGAGAGACAGACAGACAGACAGACAGACAGACAGACAGACAGAGATATTTCTCCCCAGTCTCTCACGTTTCTAAAAACTGCCAATTGAAAAAGACGCATCAAAAGACTGTCTCTGGGCAGCATTCCCCTGAACAAATAACATGTAGTGCCAATTCTGTCACAGTACTGATTCTGTTCCAAAAGAATAATATAGTATTGTGTTATACACACCACTCCTAAAAAAATGCAGTCCATTTTACCATTTTCAGTCCACAATCCAAAGTGAAAAAGGTGTGATCATTACATTATAACTGATCCTCCATCTGAATGGCATACTTCTGCTTTTACCCCATATACGTCAACACCTTTAGCCTCTAGCAATCTTTGACTTAAGTAAGTAACGATCCTAGAATATTAGCAGGTGTCTCTGCCAAAAACTGAATTTGTGTGGAGCTTGCTGATCTTCTTGATATATCTACTTTCACATTTACCAACTTTACCATAAAACACAAACTCTATGCAAATGAGGCAGCACCTTATAATGTATCTGCAGCACAGCACTTGGTTGAAGTAACACTGCAGTGAAAAATATCGTTAAGTTATCCAGACTGAGGACAGAGGATGCGTAAAAGACTGTCAGCAGCAATAAGAGGCACAACATAGTAAGATAGAGGTGTCAAGAGTTTATCGTTTCTGTAATTTATTCTTTCATGGTTGGTAGTCGAACACTTAAGGTTTGTTTCAGCAGCATTTTAAAAGAAATTTATTTTTCAAGAATTTTAAATACTTTAGAATTGCTTTTTACAGCATTTTTAAACACATGACATTGTTAATGTGAAGTTCATTGTATTCAGACAACCTTTTAGCAACTCCAGAGTTGCTCTTCGTCATGCATGCAGTGGGGCTGCAACCTGATGCTTACAGGACACGTAGGTGGAACAGCTGACACTTTGTTGCACATACAACTGAACATTTGTACAGCTATCTACAGCATACTGTAATTTTTTTTACTGGGTGACAGAGCATAGAAGTGCTAGGATCTGGTACAAGGGGCCATTTGAATGGAACTGATCTACTCCAATGTTGGTTTGGGGTGGGGTGGGAGAGTGGGAGGAACACCAAACTCCATAATGGAGCTGGCCAAGTTAAGAATGTGAACCCACATCTTTCTCCTATGCTAGTGAAAAATTGAAAGATGTCAGGAATTTGACAGGAATCCCAGAATTGGGTCCTTTCTGCCATTAAAAAAGGATGTGGAATCTCCATAACTGTAGGCCAAAATGGTAAAACTTCCCAGATAACTGTCGGATTTCTATAGGATTTGGACATAGATCCCTTTTGTCTTTATATGAAGATATTACCAGATACTGTCATACATTCTTTACTTTTAATATGTATTTGCTAATTAAGCAATACTTCAGATTCAGTTAATATTCCTAATTGGTTTGACTTAATGATGTAACAAAACACAGCCCCATCCAAGCAATCCATAAGATATAGGTACTAATTTAAAATTATGACATTGCATTCATGTCATCTTGACTGCTTATCATAAACTTCACAAAACCAGAGATTCCCCACAAACTCCTATGTGTTGTAGTTTTATGTTTAATTACATAGGAAAGATGTGGGTACCATATGTCATGTTCTGTCTGTATGCTATTGACACTTAAAGCTAATTCCGTATTAAATTTGCTGTGCATCCTTTAGAAATCTGTTTATCACACTCTGGGCATTTTGGATAAGTGAACATTCATCTCATCTCTTTCCACTATGTCCAGAAGCCTATTCTTGACAGAATTACTACATCAAATTACCAGACTGATTCTTGGGATGGCAGGACTAACAGTGTGTGGAAAGACTGCATCAATTAGGACTATATTCACTTAAAATTTTTGAAGAATGAGGGGGAAGTGTCATATAAACCTATAAAAATTTGAACAGGACTAACAGGGTAAACTTAGTGTTCCAGCTGACCAGGGAGTCCAGGACCAAGGGTCACATTCTAAGGATATGAGGTAGGTCATAAAGGACTGAAATGATGTGTCATTTCTTCACCCAGAGCGTGGTGAGCCTGTGGAATGCTCTGCCATAGAAAGCAGTCGAGACCAAAAGATTGTCTGCTTTCAAGGAGACAAATATAGTTCAAATATAAACGTGATAGCAAGAACAGGGTCCTGAGTAGAATGATCAGTGATCGTATTGAATAGTGGGGCAGGCTTAAAGGACTGAATGATGTACTTCAGTTCCTATTTTCTACATTTCTGTATTCCTTAGCTTGATGAATGGTTAATCCCTCCTGTATGTTGAGCCTGATACTGTATAGCCATTGCAGTAGTGCATACTTTTATGAGAGTATGTTTTACAAAAGCTTTCCCTTGCTATTCTATTTCCTTTGTACATATACCTGTGCTGAGCTGTTACCTAACCACTTTTTGGTTAGAAAGTGAGTGTTTGAATGTTGCTTAGGATCTAGTTTAGTGACATCTTCAATAGTCAATAATTATTCATGCTCGGCTACAAGTTAAGAGCTGAGAGTACTCTGGAACTGTACCTTCTATCATTATCTCCATTTTCATAAAGGAAAAGAGAAAGACTTTCATAGTAGTGACAGATCAGATATCTGTACTATTTACTTTCCTAGACCTTTGCACTTACATGTCTTGGGAGACAAACTATAAAGTCAAGACCAAGGCTAATAATTTCCTCAGAGCTAACCCATATAATTATGGTTTCTATTGTATTTGCAGAAGAATTCTGGTGGCAGACCTAGAAAAGCTGCTGTGAAATTCCTTGCCCAAAAAGTGTAGTCATCAGGTAAAACTAAGTTAGAGAATGAGGACTAATTCAGAACACAGACTCAAAGAAGGAAAGACTTACATTTATATAGCTCTTTTTCATGATCACAGGACCTCTCAAAGCACTTTATAACCAATGGAGTATTTTAGGAAGTGTGGTCACGAAACACAGCAGCCAATATGCACTCCCATCAACTTCCACATACAATAATGTGACAATGACCAGATAGTTATTTTCAAAACATTGGCCAAGACATCAGGGATAATCCCTTCATACCACTTTTTTAAAATAGTACCATGGTTTCTTTATATCCAATAAAGCATGTAGATTATACCTAAGCTTAACATCTGATCCAAAAGATGGCACTTCCAACAGTGCAGCATCCCTTTAGTAGTACACTAGTGTGTCAGTCTTTTTTTCTGCTGAAATATTGGTTTGGTGATTTAACCTGGAATTTGGAGACTTAGAGGTGGGAACACGATCAATTATGGCATAACCAATCTTGTCAATATAATTATTTCAATAAAAACTATCAATGCTTTTTTGTATTTGCATTAATCTATCTCTTCCCATTTATTTCTCTCTCAATGTAAGGAATTTTAAAATGTAAGAAATCAGCATTACTGTTTCTGTTAATAACAGATGACAATTTTTAAAATTGAAAACGGTAATACATTTCCTTTTTTTTTTTAAGTGTCCATGTACTGGTGATCTCCGCTTGATACATTTCAATAAATGCTGACTGATGTGTAGTACGCAAATGCCAGTTTTCCTCCTTTTAAGCATTAACTCATTCACACACAATTTTTTAAAAGCCAATTTTGTCTCAATAAAGATTTGGATGTAACACCACTTACTTTGAAGAGCTAATGATTAAAAAGTGCTAGAAAATAAAAAAGGAGTACTTCACAGCTGAATAACTGACAATGTTCTGGAAAATTAAGCACAGTGCATACATTAATATTAAACACAATCCAAATTCAGCATGCAGTTGTAGCTTTACGCAAACTACAAACAACAATTTGCACATACATAGCCCTTTAATGTAGAAAAATACCACAAGATGTTTCACAGGAACAAACAGTAAACAAAATTTGACAAGCCACGTTAGATAGTTGTAACTATTTATTATCTAATCATTAATGAGAATAATTGACCAAAGAACAGTGTCTTGAGTGAAGATAGGGTGTGCAAGGTCAGCCAGAAGAGTATTGGAATAGTCGAGTTTTAGAGGGTAACAAAGACAATAACAAAAGGTTCAGCAATACATGTGCTGAGGCAGGGAAGAGTCAGATAATGTTGCAAAAAAATGCAAGTAAGTCGTCTCGGTAATTGAGTGAATATGGGGGCAGAAGCTCAGGAAAGGGTCAAATGGGGGATCAAAGTTTGGAACAATTTTCAGACACAATTGTGGCCAAGGAGAGAGAATTCATTCATTGCCCAGAAGACAGTTTGTGGCAGGAATCAAAGACAATAGCATTGGTCTTTCAGGCTTTTGGAAAACAGGCCTTCAAGTAAAATAGTTAATGAATGTTCTAAAAGACACCAAGGATAACATTGAGAATGATAATTTATCAGAACACTTTACAAATGTTTTATTTGAAGCCATTTTGAACATTATATATTTCAGTTACTAAGAAAAACTAGTTGACAAATTTTTAGATTAAGCATGACTTTTGGAAAACCAGTGGCCAGAATAGGCAATCAAATAAATAATTTCTTGAATAGTGCTGGATAAAAGGGCAGTTTGATTCCACTGCACTCTTCAGAACAAATGCAAAACTGTTAAATTTCAAAACATCACAATCTACTCTTGGAGAAAAAATGTGATTAGTTGATGCAGATTTGCTGAAGCTTTGTCATGGAAAAAGCATGATGAACAATAAGTTTTCAAAGTGTCCAGGCTATTCAGAAAAGGTTTGAGTGTTCCCTTTATTTGCAGAGCACCAACATTCCCTGCACGTGAATGTAGTTGCTTCTAACTACATTCAGTAGTTGCAGCACAGTGGCTCAGTGGTTGGCACTGCTGCCTCACAGTACCAGGGACTGGGTTCGATTCCAGCCTCGGGCGTCTGTCTGTGTGGAGTTTGCACATTCTCCCCGTGCCTGCGTGGGTTTCCTCCGGGTGCTCTGGTTTCCTCCCACAGTTCAAAGATGTGCAGGTTAGGGGGATTGGCCATGCTAAATTGCCCGTAGTGTTCAGGGAGGTGTGGGTCTGGGTGGGATGCTCTGAGGTTCGGTGTGGATTTGTTGGGCCAAAGGGCCTGTTTCCACACTGTAGGGATTCTATATCTATATCTAACAACATGAGCCATATTATGAGCTCGACTAATTTTAAATTGGTTGTTTAAATTATTATAATATTCCATCGCATTTATTTCTGAACAAAAACAATTGCAGATGTTGGAAATCTGAATCAAAAGCAGACAAAGCTAGAGAAACTCAGCAGGTCCAGCAGCATCTGTGGAGAGAAAACAGAGTCCACATTTTGTGACTAGCTGAGTTTCTCCAGCTATTTATTTTTGTATTCATTCCTGTTTTGTTTTGTCATTGGTTGAGAGGCTTTAGGGATTTAGATAGCAGTGCTTCTCTTGCTGCCAAATTCCCAACCTCAGCAATAAATTTCTATTGCATGTCATCCAGGCCTGAATGATTGTGTTTTGAACTAGGTCGCCTTTAGCTTTGAAAATACATCTCACACTGTAACTGAGTCAGAACAGGTACTTACAACTTATACTTATCACAATGCTTGTCCAATATGAAGTACCAAATGAGCAGAAATTTCCTCCAATTAGGCATTAGAAAGACCAATGCCATCGTCTTTGGATTCCTGACCCAACAGCTCTGTTCTCTGGGCAAAAGGTGAATTTTCTCTCCCTAACCATTAATCGTGGCTGAAGACTGTTTGAAACCAATTTCAATAAAATGAATACTGTATCTAGCAAAACTAAATGTATCTTTAGCAGAAATCTTGGGAGAAACATAGAGGTTTCTTTGAAAAACAAAATTGGGTTTAATTTTTACATTTATAATTAGGCAAAAAAAAGTTAATGAATGGGCCACTAATTATCTCTCTCACCCAAATATGGAAAAGAAAATTAAGCAAGCATTAAATGGGATGACATTTATTATCCAGAGGCAAAGGTGAAAAATTCACCCCAAATTGTTTGTAATTTTAATGTGTTAGCTGCACAGAATTCAAATTCTTTGTCTAATGCCTGAAATCTTTTATGAAATCTGATATGAAATCTGATCATTTGTTAGGTCAGGTAAATTTGGTGTCACTGTTTCAACTTCAGACTTTTTAAAAGAATTTATGAACAGAATGAGGGTGCTGCTGGCTAGCCAGCATTTATTGCCCATCCCTAATTGCCCAGAGGGTAGTTGAGAGTAAACCGCATTGCTTTGGGTCTGGAGTCACATGTAGGCCAGACCAGGTAAAGATGGCAGTTTCCTTTCCTAAAGGATATTAATGAAGCAAATAGGTTTTTCCTGACAATCGAAACATGGTCATTAGATTCTTAATTCCACATTTTTTAAAAAAAAATATTGAATTAAAACTCCACCATCTGCCCTGGCAGGATTTGAACCTGGTTCCCCAGAACATTATCTGGGTCTCTGGATTAACAGTCTAGTGGTAATACCACTGGGCCATCATCTCCCCCCCCATATTGTATAATTGTACAAGTACCGGGTAATAACCATTTCCAATGAAAGAATTTTTACCTTCCAGTCAAAAGCCTTTCAATTTATGCATCCTCATTATTAAAATCCTGGATTTCATTGTTGATCAGAACCTCAATTGAAATAGCTACATGAATATTGCAGCCAAAAGAGCTCAGAAATCAGGAAGTACCATTTAATTCCCCAAAGTCTTTCTACCACCCAC
Organism: Ginglymostoma cirratum; assembly: GCA_024137785.1. Taxonomy (NCBI): domain Eukaryota; kingdom Metazoa; phylum Chordata; class Chondrichthyes; order Orectolobiformes; family Ginglymostomatidae; genus Ginglymostoma; species Ginglymostoma cirratum. The sequence continues at coordinate 14,720,442 of JAHRHZ010000061.1, read as the reverse complement.
AAGTCAAAACAGGAGTGCAAGGGAATACTCTGTATAAGTGCAGGTACGACAACTAAAGCCTGAACATCGAAGACAAAGCAAGCCTTTTTTCTCAATAACTGCTTTTATCACTTGCACAACGTGCCTACAATGTGAACTATTTCATGTGACATGGGCATGGGCATCAAGCAAGGTTCCCTCTAATTTTAGTTGGAAGGGCATGGACAGACAATAGGAGTACAATGCCCAAGAGCTCAGGGATCTGGGTATAAATGTGCACATATCATTGAAGGTGTCAGGATAGATGAAGTGAGCAGTTAAGAAAGCATACAATATCCTGGGCTTTATTATTAAAGGCATACGGTACAAGAACAAGGAGGTAATCATAGAATCCCTACAGTGTGGAAACAGGCTCGCTGAGCTTATATGAGACTTGATAGACCTCAGCTGGAGTTTGGGGTGCCACATTATAAGAAGAATGAGAGAGTACTGGAGAGTGTATATAAGTGATTTACAAGAATGGTTCCAGTGAAGAAAAACTTCCAGCAAAGAGGATAGATTGGGAGAAGGCAAACAGATCTCTTAGAAGTTTTCAAATAATGAAGGGGCTGGACAAAATAGATAAGAAGCCATTCCTGTTCAAAATAAACATCAACAAAAAAAGGGCACAGATTTAAACTGATTTGCAGAAGTGGAAAATGTGATGAGAAAAATCATTCACACAAGAAATAGCTCCAAATGAAATGCAGTGCCTGGAAGTGTGGTGGAGGCAGGTTTGAGTGAAGCATTTGAGAGGACATTAGATGATTACTTAAATAGAAATGACATGCCTGTGTATGGGGAAAAAGACAAGTGAATGACACTAAATTATAATGCTTATTTTGACAGCCAGTGCAGATTCAAATGGCTAAATGGCCTCCTGCTGTGCCATAGCACTTTTGTGAAGTCTCACACCATCTGAACTTGAATACATATTGGCATTTTTTCACCACTGCCGTTTCAAAATTCTTCATCTTGTCCCAATGTCATTATGGGAAAACTATCCACAATATGAACTGCAGTGGCTTGCAACTACCTTCATGGGCAATGAAGCATTTGCAATGTTGAATATCTACACAGCATAAATAAATAAAACAAATAACTCAGTCTCATATCACAGACAGAAGACAAATCTTTAAGACATGTTCTGTGACCAACTATAATATGGGTATAATGAGCCAAATAGCTAAAACTACTTCAAAACATTTGCTTCCTAAATTGAAAGGCACATGCCACATTGCTTTATAACATGACAAATGGCCTTCTACTTTACACAGTACATATCAGAACCACTAGTACTAATTTAGACAATTGATAATGTGGAGCTGGAGGAACACAGCAGGTCAGACAGCAGAGAAGTAGGACAGTCAACGTTTCTAATCCTGATAAAGGGTCTAGGCCCAAAACGTCGACTCTCTTACTCCTCCAATGCAGCCTGACCTGCTGCGTTCCTACAGCTCCACACTATATTGACTCTGACTCCAACATCTGCAGTTCTTCCAATCTCTGATTGATCAGTATTGTGTAAATCAGCAATACTATTCGTAGCAACAACGTGACCGTCTTAGCTTTATTCATGGATGAACAGGCCCAGCATGGGTAATCATCAGGGACAGGGGTACTTGTGTTTGTAAATACTGAAAGACACATGGAACCATTAATATTTTGTAGGTTCAAAAGTGCAATAGCTGTTACTGGATTAATAATCTAAAGACGGAGTGAGAACTCAAATCCCAGCAGGAATTAAGATTGTTTCAGTAATTTATCAGGACAAAACAAAAACTGCAAAACCATTGGACATCCTACAATGCCACAGTGATGCCACCCGAAGGCTGCAGGAACAGCAAATCATATTCAGCCTGGGAACCCTGCAGCCCAATGGCATCAATGTGGATTTCACAAGTTTCAAAATCTCCCCTCCCCCAACCGCATCCCAAAACCAGCCCAGCTCATCTCCACCTCCCTAACCTGTTTTTCCTCTCACCTCAAGCCACACCCCCATCTCCTATCTACTAACATCATTCCACCCCCTTGACCTGTCCGTCCTCCCTGGACTGACCTATCTCCTCCCTACCC
>JAHRHZ010000061.1:14662993-14718248 GCA_024137785.1 Ginglymostoma cirratum | reverse complement strand
CCTCTCTCCCTATTTATTTCAGAACCCTCTTCCCCTCCCCCATTTCTGATGAAGGGTTTAGGCCCGAAACGTCAAGTTTTCCTGCTCCTATGATGCTGCTTGACCTGCTGTGTTCATCCAGCCCCATGCTTGTTATCTCGGATTCTCCAGCATCTGCAGTACCTTTTATCTCTGAAACCATTGGACTGTTGTGTAAGAACCCAGTGGTTGTCTTGTGTTTGGACTATGTTACTCCAGTCCTATGCCATATGATTTGATTCTTAACTACTCTTCAAAAGTAGCTTAATAAATCACAACTGTATCTCATGGGCATCTTAGTGTTCCCTTTGGGCTACAAATATAGAGAATGTACAATTTAAAAGGAAAGAAAAAAAAAGTTTTGCAAATGAGGACAAGATGTATTGTTTGGCTGTTTTGGCAGATTCCCATGGACTGTCACTAGTGGAAACTGTGAAAGTGTAAATGTGTGGTATTATGGGACAGTGACATCTTTGCAGACCTAACAGCAGTGGTTTGTGTTTTTTTTTAAAAAAACATCTATCTCTGCAAATATTGTTTTCCTCCTAGTTCTGGAAATATTGTTTGAAGTTTGCAGTTATTAGTTATGTACTCAAGTAATTGCCTTACCATAGTAAGAAACATACCAACTTCAAATTTATTTTAAGCAGAAAATTGCACTTTTTAACCACAGTTAAAAGCAGCAGGGCTTGAACTGACAAGACCCATAAATGATCTCTCGACATCGGTTATAAACATGCTTAGCAGCAAACTGCCCAAGGTTCTCCAGCAGCACCTCCAAAGGACAAGGGATGTAAGGAACCTATCATCTCAGGCGATTACCATTGTGGTTTGGACAGATTACCACTGCTTAAAAACCACTCAGTCAAAAGCATGGAACTTTCTATCTAACATGAACTACAATAGTTCGAGGTGACCCACAAACACTCTCAATGCTGGCAGCAGTGCTCTATTCCCAAGAATTAAGTGGAAAAAATTAAGCTGGGCCTCTCCACCATGTATGAAGGCTGATTCTGGAACGAAGAGCAACCTGCCACTCTTTTCCTGGATTGCCTTAGTTTCGTGTATAATTAGATTGGAATTTAGTAAACCGATGGCTAATTGGAAATAAAAACTAATATAATCTCTCCTCTTCATCTTCCATCTGATGGAGTTTTAGCGATCTCAGATCATTGATTATCCTTCTGAAACAGGTGAGAATTCCTTAATGGCTACTATACTGAAAATTAATCATCAAATCTGAATGTTTGATTTTTCAAAGTTTGAAGCCAGTGGTTAAGATTCCACATTTGTTTTCAGTTAGACTGAAAACAATTTTCTTAAACTCAGGGCTCTAGTAGCGCAGTGGTAGGATCCTTAACCCTTGAGCCTGGAGGTCCAGGTTCAAGTAACAACTGCGACAGAGGTATGTCATAGGATCCCCAAACAGGTTGACATTAAAATATATTTTTTTCCAAACTTGCTGAAGTAAATAATTCATTTTAAATCTCATTCACTTTGGTCTGCATTCCAATCACTAGGTAATGGTCCCTTAAAGAAAGATTTGTATTTATCCCTTTCACAACCAGATGTCACAAGCACTTAGCAGACAATGAAGACTTCTAAAATATGCAGTTATTGTTGTAATCTAGAACGATGTTCACGAAAAAGGCAAGGCAGTTGTAATGCCCTGCCAATTGTTGTTTTCTATTAGATTCACATGAATTCAGAGGCAAAAGGACTCTTCACGCTAATACAATCACATACCTAGCCTTAATAAATGCCGTAAAAAACAGGTTTCACCATGTATAAAAAAAAACTTGAACGTTCTACTCAAAGCTCAGCATTGTTTAGATAGTAATATCAAGATAATTTCAATTTAATGAAAAATACAAACAAAGCGCATGTACATTCAGATTTAAGTAAACTGCAAGATTAATACTCCAGACCATTGTCTGTAGACTCTGCTGCAAAATTTAAAAACTAATCGAATTGGAAGAATTACCACTAAAAATGTCAGAAGCTATCCATTGCTTATACATTGGACACCAACATCAAATCCATCATATACTGCTCACAATGTGGTCTCCTCTACACTAAGGAGATGAAGCGCAGACTGGGCATACACTTTGCAGAACACCTATGTTCTGTCCACAAAAATGACCCTCAGCTTCCCGTTGCCTGCCATTTCACCACACTGTGTTCCCTGGCCAACATCTCTGTTACAGGCTTGCTCCAGCAAAGCTTAGCACAAGCTGGAAAAACACCTCACTTTCAACTTGGGAAGCCTGCAACCTTCTGGACTCAATACAGAATTCAACAATTTTAGGGCACGAGCACCTTCTCCCTTGTCCTTACCCCAACCCCCACACACCAGGCCTTGTCATTACACAGGCTGCGACCACACTCAACCTACTGTCAGCCACCAATGGTCTCCATTAGCAACTATTCAATCTCTCAAGCTAAATTTTACCCATTCCTTTGCCTGCACCAAGCATCTTTTTTCCTCTTTCTCTCTTGGCTCCATCTCCACCCCCACCAACCTTTTCCTAGCCACAATCTGTTCTAAAGAAGGGTCACTGAATCCAAAATATTAATTCTGCTTTCTCTCCACAGATGCTGTCAGATGTGCTGAGTTTTTCCAGCATTTTCTGATTTTGTTCCAATGTTAAATTTTGAAGATTATACAAGACACTCGTACAAGGTACAACACAGATGTTGGAATTTGCGTATAACGTTCCAACTTCTGGTCAAAATTAAGTTCTTCTGATAGCAGACAGCATGAAAATAAATCTCTATTTTGGCCAAGCAGAAGATTTAACTTTACACAAGAATCTCTCCTGTATTAGTGATATGCCATTACTTTGTTCCATTCCAGTATTCCTTAAATACATTCCCACCAGGAACTGGATTGAATGGGTTTATTTACTTTGCAGAATCCAAACTTTCATCAGATGCCTATGTATTTATTCTCTCAGTTTAGACTTTGTCCATTCTCTATTAATCCTAGCTCATCCAAAACTGTTCTTGAACCCAAACTTGGCACCAAGTCCTCTTCATGCATCACTACCCACACTTCTGGTGTACACCGGCACCCAGTTCAAGATATCTTGAATTCAAAATTCTCATCATGTTCAAATCCACTCATGGACATATCCTTCACCAACCTGTAACAGACTTACAATCCTGATAAAATGACGTTCCTTTCCAATCATACAGATTCCAATTACTATCAACCTACCAGGACAGCTGTGCCTCCAGCAAGCCAGGCCCAGAACTATTCAGTTTCTTCCTCAAATCTTCTCCATCCTCTTGTAAGAATTATTTTGAAACCTACCTCTTTGACCAAGCCTTGGGTCAACTGTCCCAATATTTCTTGATGTTGTTCAATGGCAGTTATTCTCTGATAAAGTTTGTGAAGCGCCTTGGAATTGTTTTAATCATTTTAATGATGTGCTGTTCCAGGGAGGCTTTGTAAACAGTTACTTTTCCGAAAAATTAATATTTTTCAGCTAAGTTTTTTTTCCAAAAAGATCATCCCATTTCTATGACCTAAAAATCCACAAAATCCACACTTAAGCCATGTATTTTATTGATTTTTGTTGAAATTCACTATTACACAGATACAGCTATGAACAGTCTGTACAATCCTACACAGAACCTGTACTGAAATAGAAAGTGAATGTCTCCAAATACTTGTAGTTAAAATGTTAATACCATAATTCTAAAGTTCCAGTGATTTTTCAGCATGATGTTTTTGAAAACTTCAGTAACTATGGGAACATTGACCAAATATGTATAACATTTGTTATGTACGCATGGCAGTCAGAACTTTGTCTGTGGGTAACTCAACCTATTCACACTGCTGACATGTCACACTATAAACCCGGAAAACTATCTTAATGAACCCATTCACAGCAGTTTCACAGAAGAAAAAAAGAAATCCAAGAAATACTATCACAGATATTGTCAAGACAACATTGCCACAGCTTATGAGGGAAATCCATGACTAAAACAGATTGAGGCAGTTATCTATTAAAATTTCAAACAACGGGCACACAAGTTACCTAACATTTGTTGTTTAACATGAGTCCAAAATATTTTCAGAAAAGTCAGTTATTTTTTTTTCTCCTTTAAGTGTCCGTGACAGTCAGGATAACAGACTGTCCCACCCTTGCCCATGGAATGTTACATTATATCTGGATTAAAAACTGACTTTCAAACTCACTAACATCTCTCACCGGTGTGTTTGTTGACTTCATGGCAAAATTCCTGTAACATCCAAGTATACAATTATTTTATCTTTAATATAAAAATTTAACATTTACAGACATGAACTTTGGTGCAAAACAGGTGGCAGGGGAAGGAAGAACAGTGTAATTGTGTTGGGATTCCCTCCTATTTCAACATGGCGTTGCCCATTTTTGAAGGACTAAAACCTTGCATTTACAAAATAGTTGATAAAAATATTCCTCTGAATTGTACAAGAGGTACATCGACCAATGATTAGGGACAAGACAGATGTTATTCTGACTTGGCTTCATTTTCTCCAGCAATGGGTGCCTGCAAAATATGAATCTGCATTAACATCCAAAGTAAACAAAAATTCATATGATCATTTTGATTAATCTATTTACCTCGTTGTTTTTCCGTTCACCATTTTCTGCAGGTACGGAATCATCAGTGGCTTCTTGATTAGCTTGTGGAGGATTTGCTTTTGCTGTTCTGGCCTTGGTTTTTTTCTGCAGAAGAAAGGCAGTTCTAGGGCATGTTTCAGGGGGAAAAAAGTTTCATAATTTATAACTTGAACTAAAACTCACTTGAGGAGTCGGTTTCTTTTTTGGGTTTTCATTGGGTGGTTTTATACTTCTCTGAGAAGGTAGAAGGTTAAAAAGTCAATCATATTTTACAAAAGAACTTCACTTGAATAAAGATTAAATTAGTTTTATGCCTTACCTTCCTCAATTGCATATGACTAGGTGGTGGTAGTGACTATAAGAGAACAAATAATTAGTGAGTTTATACAATAAAAATACAGACCCTGTCCAAACTTTGACATCTTCCATTCAAATTGTATAGTGCAGACAAACTTTAACAAACATTTCTACAACGAAGCTCAGCTTCTTAAAATTGAAAGGAAATACAGAAGCTGAGTTGAGGTTGCCAAAAAAATTACACTCCTGATAATTTGAGAGAAAGGCAGTATAACTTTGCTTTACTTGAGAGCAATCTAGTAACTAATTTACATTTTCAGTAGTGATGCAGTGCTATATGAAGGGGGACAATAACACATTGCTTTAAAATAAAACAGAACATCAAACTAAGTTTATAATATTCATAGAGATACACAATTGTTTCAATAATCTTAAATAGATATTCATAATCTGCATTTAATACATTCTATTTTTTCCAAATAATGTTTTAGTACAGCAAGCCTGTTGTGCAATTGCAATTTAAACCAGATTTTTATAACTCTAAACTGGACTAAAACCGTAAACAAATTTGACAGCAATATTAATGAAGATGCATCTTACTTTGTCTATTACTGTATCAGCGGCCTGTTAAATAAAAAAACAGCAGTTACAAAAATAAATAGGATTCAATAGCGCTAGCAACATCACGAAGGAAAAAGGGAAAGCCTTCAGGGCTAGGATGGTACTGCTGAAATGTTTGCAAACTGTCGTCGCTAAGATCGAGGAAACATGCGTAGGGGGGAGGATGCAGAGCGCAATAACGGACGTAATGCAAATCCTTCCCGCCTATTTGTAACCTGCTGGACAAAAAACTTCAGAACTCCGTACTGCATTCTCACCTCTCATACGGAATATTCGAGATTCTGAATGGAGCCGCCAGTTTGCAAATGAACGTGCAGCCTAAATCAACATGGCTCTTTATGATTTACACTTTACTTCCTCCCCCCCCCCCATCTTTGTCTCCTGGAAAAGCCCGCCTGTAAAAATACATACCCGGAGAAGAAAACATTTTCAACACTTTTATGCATGTTTGGTTGCGTGTGGAATAATTTTCTATACTTTAATTTACCGACAAGATTTTATCCTGCCACAGAATTGATGGAAGCGCAAATTTCCAGTCTGCTTCTGGAAAGGGCTTACTCTAGTTTTTTCATATATAAAAAAAATCTAGTATACTTTGTCGCAACTGGATTTTATTTTATAAAGGAACTGTTTTATTTAGCCAAAGGCCGAACGTTGGAGAATTCTGAATACAATTCCATTAAAAAGTCAAACATGTAACAGACTCGCAATATCTTTCGCCTCCCCCTTTTTAAATCCATTTATTCCCTCCTCGAAAAAATACGAAATTAAGAACTACTCACCGCCTTCTTAGGCATGTTTGGAGGGTTTGTTTAAAATATATATCTGCGTAACGAAAAGAAAATAAGATCGGGAGGGAAGATAACTAGTACACAAACAGATTACACTCCTATAACATCAAGTTGCGCTGCCAACCCCCCGAATCCTATACAACTATAGAACGTTAATACATCCAAACCAACTAGTTCGAACCAGATTCGTTCCTTTACTCAATATCACCGATCATGATGGCGAATCCCGGGCACCGATTGGCTATCGTAGCCTATTAACAGGCATTCAAACCACATCCAGCGAGTTGATTGGTGACTCGCTCCGTGCGAGCTGTTTGATGTTTGGGTTGGTGGGGCGAGCAGAGCAGCGACGCTGATTGGAAGCTGTCTCGCACTCTTGTTTTCTAAACGTTTTGCTGTCTTTGACAAAGGCGTGTGAAACCTATTTGTGATTGTAAACCCCCAGCACTTATTTCCAACGTGTATGCATTAAATCATTCGTGTCCCTCCTTCCCTGTAGTTTTTTTAAATTGCTGTGTTTCACTCAAATTGACTTATTGATGAAATTCCTTGTTAATGGAGGATACCATTTGCGAGGAATGACTGGCGTTTAACTCCATTTGCGGCTGTTATCGTGTGTTTTTTTGGGGGTGGGGTTATATGACAGCAACATGGCGGAGAGCTGTGCGTGGTTGTTAGTGCTCGGCTCAGTTTTATTATGTAGTCTATTCAAGATGTTGTTGCCGACCCTTTCCTCACTTGTAAGTATCTATTTGCAAGCTTAGACTAACAATGATAATTGAGTACTTCTTTAAATGCAATTTGTATAATTTATAAACATTTAAAATAATATTGCCGGCTCCCTCATCTGTACAGATATTGTAGCAAAGGAAAATATTTAACTAGGTGTGTAAACCGTAGTAAAATTTTGGAAGGTATCTTGTATAATTTAGATACTTCGCTGTCCCTATACAAACATAAAACGGTGTATTCAAAGCGAAAGTTCTCACTAGCGATTCCTTTTCAACAGTTAAGTTGCTCATAATTTATACTATCCATACGAATGGAGTCACTTACTTAAATTTGTGGAATAAAGTGTGTCAAAAACTGCAATGAATGATAGTTGTGTCCTATTAAATTAAGATCACTGTACCCGAACCGTTAACTCTGATTTCTCCACAAATACTGCCAGACCTGCTGTGCTTTTCCAGCAATTTCTGTTTTTGTTTCTGATTTACAACATCCGCAGTTCTTTCGTTTTTATCTAAACCGTGGGGGTTCTGCTTGTGGTTGCCAAGAGCTAGGGAAATGCATATGTTTATGGAAGCCTGTTTTTTTTTATTTCTGGTAGACTGAAACTTTGTGTAACTGGTGTGGTTATGATCTGTGTCTTGTCTATTATGTAGTTAAAGGCCGATGAATAAAGCTGATAATACATAAAATTTAGTTTAAAAAATCCACTGTAATTCCAAAATGATACAGTAAGTTGGATATTATGTTAAACCAAGCTACTGATAACTTTAGCCAGTGTTGTAATGAAAATGTTTTGATTGATTTACTACAGTTTGAGTGTTTGAAATTAATTCAGCATTGTCATGTGAAAGCACAGATTGGACTAGTATAAATGTCAGAAATTAATTTCTTCAAACATCTGAAATAAGAGGAGCCTGGCAAGTTCATGATTATTTAAAATTAATATCATTAAATTAATTAAATATTCAAAATGGCTAATTGTAGAGCAAGTTCACTAGATCAATCTGTAAAAATGAAATAAGTTAAACAATTTTTTTAATAAAGTTTCTTTTGACTTAAACCATTTTTGTGATCTAAATGGAAGGGCAAACTACCAATTTTTCCTCTGCATCCCCTCCCAAAAATATTTCCAGCATGAAATGAGGGCTTATAACTTCATAATCTGCCATATATTTTTTATTTGAAACTGTGTACGCAGCAAGGTTGGTAATGGTTTGACAGTCAGATCCAAAAGAGAGAAAATACACTAAAGTTTTTGGGTAGGGATTTTTCATAACTTAAAACATACTAGCAAAATGGATGTCAATAATTGCGGGGTAGCATGCTTCCTTTTACTCAGAACATGCTGACAGATGTAGTGTTATGATTTGTTCCTTAACTTTGTGCCACCACTTGAATTTAATTGAGAAACAGTGTAAAGACGTAAAATTGCAGTCGACAATCTCTGAAATACACAAGTCTCAATTTGGGGAAAATGACCAAAGTGCTAGTGTGTGTGTGTTCACTTCATTCGGTGATCCTTTTGAAGCCTTGAAATTAGTTCCTGCATTGTACAGTACAATACAATACAGCACAGGAACAGGCCCTTTGGCCCACCAAGCCTGCGCTGGAAGCTAGCAGTGCAGGTGGCAGCGGTGGGATACAAACCCATGCCTGCATAGAGACTGGAGCCGATAGCCTAAACGCTACAGAAATATGAAATCTCAAAGATACTTTTGAAGGAAATTATATTGTCAGAAAAAATACAGATGTTTTGATTCTGAAATATGTACATTATGAGGAGGAAAGCAAATTTGTACACCAGCTTTCTCTATTGGCATATAGGAAGGAATAGGACAAGTCACAACATACTTATGGTGACGTTAATGGGGATACAGAGCTTGCAACCATCTGTTGTAATATCTTGGGGTCTCCAGTGACCATAGTGATGGACTCAATTAAATGTTTATTTACTGAGAATTTTTTGCATTTGTTTTCAAGTTGAAGGAGGATGTAGTTTGAAAATATCACTAAATTTATTTATGAAGAACGTAAGTTTATTAAAGGAATTGTACTGGGTCTTAATGTTATTTTAAGGTTTGTGCATTCCAAATGAAGAAGCTTAAAAGTTGTTTACAATGGTTTGCATTTTGACCAATGCATCAATATGACAGGTCTAATTCTGAGTCGACTGCACCTTTCATGTACTACCTGGTTGTTGCCTTTGCAGTCAAGTCCTTGCATTTACTTGTTTAAATGAGCAATGTTACAAATACTGACTTGACAGGGCACAGGGAATGTAAATCCACTGGAGTTTTCATAAGTTGAAATCAGTTTCATTCTATAGAAACATCTGCAAAATTGATTAATTCTGTTCTTGAAATACCCTTTCTTTGATATCTGGACAATAATTTTCATATTCTGGAATGGGAAATCATGGCTTGATATTTAGTTTCTTAAGAAATTCAATTGATTGGAGCAAACACACTTGCATGTTAAATCAGGTAGCTAAATTCTAATCAAAATTGAGCCAAGCCAGCTGTGAATGCTACCAAGTGATGGAAGCTTCAACAGTTTTAAACTTGTCAGCTGAGACATTATAAAATATCTTGCTCTATTTTGTTTTCATTACACAATCAAATAATGACCACTATATTAGTGGTTCAAAGTGCACACTGCCTTCCTAAAGCAGTAAATTAGCAGATAACTGTCACTTATATTGTTTGTGTTTATGATTCTACAGGCTTTTAAATCACTATCCTTTGGCTGATTTCATGCTTGCAGGACAACCAGTCATTCATTTGATGATTTTCTGCGAAGCAAATAATAGAGATCTAGGTATCTAACTTGAGTCTTAAAAGATTGCTGGGAACCTCAAAAAGCTAAGTCCCAGAAGATGTCAGACCAAACTGTTTTCCAAAATTGCTGTTTTCCCTTCTTGCCTGGGTGCCAGGTGATTTTTGTTTTTGGTTTTTTTTCTGTCCCTAATTGCCCTTGAAGTGAATGGCATGCTAGGTCAATTCAGAGGGTGGATAAGAGTCAACCATAATGCTGTGGGCCAGGTATAGGCAAGGATGGTAGATTTCCTTGTCTAAGTGGCATTAGTCAGCTGGATAGGTTTTTGCAAAAATTGGTAATAGTCATCACTAGTCTAATTCCAGATGGTTTGAATTCAAGTTCCAGCATCTGCCATGGTGGGACTTGCCTGGGCCTCTGAAGTACTAGCCCAGTAACATTACATCTACCACTGTGCCATCACACCATTATAATTTGCTGTTGTCATCTCATTTTTTTTTAATACATCAATCTGCTGCCTTTTTTAAAAAGTTCATCATATCATTGCAGCACTTTGGTAATTTGGTATTATTTCAATGAACTATTTGCAATAATAATTATTCCGTGTAGAACAGCAGGGTAGGCCATGACACAACCTATCAAACCAGTGCTGGCCTTTTTTGACATGCAGTCCATTTTATCATCGAGTCAGGTCTGGCATGGATGTATGAGGCCAAGTAAAAGTGGGTATAAGTAATAGCTACTTGCCAATTAGGGTAAGTGACACTGTGTGTGTGTGCCCACGTGCTTTTTTTTAAACAAACTGAATGATATGGGGAAATAAGTCATCATTGGGGTTGGAGTTGTGGTGACAGTTTGAATAACTTGAAAAGCACATGCCTGGAATTCTGTCTAATCAATGTTTAACCTCTGGTGTTCAGCAGTCCAGTTAGTCCCACCCAGATTTTCCCAAATCCACGCAATTTCTCTTTCAAATATTTATCTCATTCCTTTTTGAGAGCTACTATTAAATAGTTTTCACCACTGTATGGGGTAGTGTATTGAAAATTCTAAAATGTCTCCATGTCATCTTTTCGTTACGTCAAATTTGTACACTCTATTTCTCTGCTATTGGAAACAATTAGCTTTACACAATGACGTAAACTGGGGGATTAATATATGGGTTTTCTATGTCTGAAGTTAATAATTAACTAAATAACTAAGTATTTCCAAGCCATGGTGATTTTTTTAAAACAGATTTTGAGGCCTAGCTTTAGATTTACAGGGTGTTCTGCTATAACGTGTGCTTGAGCAAGGCAAGTTGGCTATAACGCGATTGACGAATAGGCGAACGCTATTTCTAAAACGCCAACTTGTGTTAGCTACAATGCAATTCCGTTGAGTAGGCATCTTGCTGTAAGGAGCCCTTTGCTAATGAAACCTACAGTGTACATATACAATGCTGTGATTCTGAGAGTCCCAGAGAAATTCTCTTGGTCAACCTTCATTAAAACTGAAAAGTAAGAAGCCAACAGGTCTGTCATCAGGAAAAGTAGGGTGCAGGGGAGAGTGAAAAACAGTACATCTAGCTTACCTTGAAAGGAAACACTGAGGCACAGGACCTGATTACAGTGAGAGGCTCCAGCAACCTATTTAAGTAATTAGTCAGATCATGGTACTTGCTTTTCAATTTGATTTTCCCACCTTTGCTCTATTTCCCTCTACCTTTGTGGTATGGTGATAAGATCGCTGAAAGAGCCTGAGTTGCTATGGCAACATATATATTGCAGTCTGAAACGATAGGTAGTGGTGGTAGAGTCTCCAACGTTCTTTTAGTCACCTGGCTGACCAGGAATCTCTTCCATTCTTATAGTCTGCTACTGGCAGTGTTGGAAGAATTTGCCGATTGAATATCAATCTTTTTAGTCACGTTGTGAACGCACTTTCCCTGGCCATTGAGTTCTGAGGCAGGACTTGAACCTAGATCATTTTTTGAAGTGCAGTCATTGTAGAAAATACAGCAGCTAACTTTTACCCGACACTCCTACAAGCAACAACGTGGGAATGACCAGACAATCTGTCATTGTGTTGCTGACTAAAGAATAAGTATAGACCAGGACACCCGGGTAACTGTCCTGCACTTTTTGGAAATAGTGAGGACAGCTGTTTCAATCCAAGAAGGAGTTGCAAAGCTGCTGTCACAATCAGACAAACCTGTCTGAACAGCTGCTGATAGCAGTTTTATCCTTTTGTGTTACACTTTTTTGGTGGTCTGCCCCTAACCGTGCTTTTCCTATAGTCCCAGTTATTTATATAGCGTGACTTTACACAATGTTGCATTGGGTTATTGCAGAACTCCCTGTAATAAAGTTAACGCATTTATAGAATCTCTTTGGATTCTCCTTAAGAGCAAAAGAATAACTAGGGAGGGAATAGGGCCCCTAACAGATCAGAGTGGCTGTCTATGTGAGGAGCCGCAAGAGATGGGTGAGATAATAAACATATATTTCATGTCAGTATTTACTGTGGGGAAGGACTTAGAAGCTACAGAACTCAAGGAAATAAATATTAATATCTCAACAGAGTTCATATTGGCAAAGAGGAGGTGCTGAAGGTCTTAAAACGTATAGATCCCCGGAACCTTATCAAGTGTTTCCTGGAACTTTGTAGGAAAGTAGGGAAGGGATTGTGGAGCCCGTTGCTGAGATATTTGTATCATCAATAGCTGTAATGAGATGCCAAAAGATTAGAGATTGGCTAATGTGGTGCCATTATTAAAGACAGGCTGTAAAGAAAAGCCAGGGAACTACAGACTGGTGAGGTTGACGTCTGTGGTGGGTAAGTTGTTGGGAGAGATTTCTTGAGGGACAGGATTTATGTGCATTTGGAAAGGCAGGAACTGATCAGGGGTAGTCAATGTGGCTTTGTACATGTGAAATAGAATCTCACTGACTTGATTGAGTTTTTTTTTTGAAGAGCTGAAGAAGTTGATTGAATGCAGAGTGGTAGACGTTATCTATATGGATATCAGCAAAGTGTTTGACAAGGTTCTGCACGGCAGACTAATTAGTAAGGTTATATCATGTGGAATCGGGGAGCTGGCCAACTCAATTGGCTTAAAGGTAGGAGACAGGATGGCGGTAGAGAGTTGCTGTTCGGACTGGAGGCCTGTGACCAGCGGTGTGCTGCAAGGATCAGTGCTGGGTCCGCTGCTTTTCTTCATTTGATATAAAATGATTTGGTTGTGAATACAGGAGGTATGGTTAGTAAGTTGGCAGAGGACATAAAAATTGGTGTAGTGGACAGTGAAGAAGATTATCTCGGGGTACAACAGGACCTCAATCAGATGAGCCAGTGGGCCGAGTGGCAGGTGGAGCTTAATTTAGATAAATGCAAGGTGTTGTATTTTTGATGAGGTAAGGCAGGGAAGGACTTGTACAGTCAATGATAGAGCCCTGGGGAGCGTTGCCAAACAAAGACACCTCGGGGTGCAGGTGCATAGTTCTTTGAAAGTGAAATTGCAGGCAAACAGGGTGGTGAAGAAGGCGTTTGGCATGCTTGCCTTCATTGGTCAGAACATTGAGTGTGGAAGTTGAAATGTCATGTGTGATTCTACAGGCCAATGAAGCCACTTTTGGAATACTGGGTACTGTTCTGGTCACCCTTTTATACAAGAGTGTTGCTCAACTTGAGGGGGTGCAGAAAAGATCTACAAGGATGTAGCTGGAACTGGAGGGTTTGAGCAAAAGGGAGAGGTTGAATAGTCTGGGGCTTTTTTTCTTTGGAGCTTTAGAGGCTGAGGGGTAACCTTATTGAAATTTATAAGATTGTGAGGGATAGGGTGAATAGCCAAGGTCTTATTCCTAGGGTGGGGGAGTCCAAAACTGGAAGGCATAAGTTTAAGGTGACAGGGGAAAGATTTAAAAAAGACCTTGGGTCTAACTTTTTCACGCAGAGGGTGGCACATGTATGGAATGAGCTGCCAGAGGAAGTGGTGGAGGTGGGTACAATTACAATATACGAGGCTGCCATTTGGGGTGTCGTCAGCCTGTGCAATTTTGCTAAGCGTAAATTTTTCATCGGACAATGGAGAACATTTTACAACGACTACCTCAGGTCACCATTCTTCTAGATGAAGATGACATGCTAATTACACGGAAGACCAATAAGGAGCACTTAGAGAACTTGGACATAGTACTGAGAGACTTCTCCCAGGTAGACGTGCACCTTAGAAGGGAAAAATTGTGTTCCAGGCACCCCCAAGTGACCTACTTAATTGACAGAGACGACAAGACTGGGTTATACCCATTGGAAGGTAAAGTGAGGCTGATCAAAGGTGCCCGGCTCCTATGTTTGTAACAGAGCTCAGGTCTTTCCTGATTATGTAAAATTAATACATGACATGGGCTTCCATCATGGCACCTTTGCATCAACTCCTTAAAAAAAATGGGTCGGTCTTGGAAATGGTTGCCTAGCCAAGCCATAGCCTTCAAGGAAATGAATAAACGGCTGTCATCCTTTAAGGTGTTGGCACACTGATCCCAAGCGAGACCTGGTATTGTCATGCGTTGCCTTCCTATATTGCATCAGGACAGTATTGACTCATGTTTGGCCCAATGGAGAGGAACACCCAATAGCGTATGCACCCAGGACTTTGGCTAATGCAGAGATAAATACACCCAGATGGAGAAGGAAGATTTGGTGGTCATATTTGAAGTCAGGAAGTTCTACCAATGTCTTCACGGATGTAAATTTGTAATAATAGTGCGCCACAAACCCCTGTTAAGTAGGCCTACTTAGAGGACAGGGCTGTGACGCCCATAGCTTCAGGCCAAATTCAGCGTTAGGCTGTAATACAAAGTGTGTATAATTGCACGTTGGAACACTGTCCAGGAGGCCATGTAGCAAATGTGGGTGCACTGGGCTGCCTCCCACTGGCAGGTACACCACCAGTAGTAACACCAATGGAAGAGTCTGTAATGGCTTTATTTTTTTTTTTTTGGACACCCTTTCAGTCACAGCTGACAGTGTCAGACTTGGGATGCAAAAGATCCAGTCCTGACAAAACTGAAACAGCTGGTGATGTCGGGGAAAACCAAAGGGCCATCACAACCAGAATCCAAACCCTTTTGGACCTGGCAAAATCAGATCACAGTAGAGGACAGCATATTATGGGGAGCAAGAGTGATTTTCCTGAACAAAGTTCCCTGCCAAATACTGGCTGAACTCCCCCAGTGTCATCCAGGGGTTTCCAAAACGAAGAAGTTATGTCTGGTGACCAGGATTGAAGACAGAAGTGGCTGTGTTGGTAGGGCAGTGCCCAGAGTGCCAGCAAGAATAAAAATTACTGCCAGCAGCTCCCCCGAGCTCTTGGGAATAGCTGATAAACCCTGGACTCGGTTACACGTCTACTATGCAGGTCCTTTCATGGGCTCAATGTTCTTAGTTATTTTGGACGTCCGCTCAAAATGACTGGTTGTGCATAGAGTCCATTCCTAAAGTTGCATGGTATTTGACATACAAAGACAACTTCATACCATCTAGCATCCAATGGTCTGGCAGAAAGAGCATTTCAAACTTTGATGGCAGGCTTAAAGAAATAGCCTACAGCATCACTAGATTCCAAACTATCCCAGTTCCTATTTGATTATAGGACTACTCCTTGTGTAAGTACAGGAATAGCTCTGGCAGAGATGCTAATGGGGAGAAGACTCCACACCAGGTCAAATGGATCTTCCCAGACCTGGGGGTGGGGATCAGCATCAGCAACACCAAAGCCAAACACACAACTCTGCTGAGCAAGAGAGAGACCATTTACTTAAACGGGGCAAAGTTTGGTATAGGAACCATGGGATTAGCGCTGCATGGGTAAGAGGCATGGTCGATGCAAGGTTAGGTCCAGTGACACGTAAAGTTCAGTAAGTACAGTTGTCTTGAAAAAGCACGTGGACCGTATGAAAGCTGCAAACTCACAAATGGTACAGGTGCAAAACATGACTGGTTCCTTAACTGCCTTTCCGACTGTTCCAGAACTGTGGATTCTCTGTGTTCAAGCGTTGAAGTTAGCTCGGAATCTGAGATGGACATGGCGGATGTCGCCAAATCAACGCCTTCTCCTGAAGAAGAGAATGAATTTCTTCCAAGATGCTCCGAGTGCAAGAAGTGAGCTACCGTGTATTAACACAACGCCTGTGTTGGAGGAACCTGACCCAGTGCTTAAAAAGCCCCCGGAGGAGCTACAGAAAAAGAACCGGCCTACATCCCCAGACTCTAAGGAGGGATGTAGTGATTATAACCAGGTCTGCCAGGTGGACCTCACAGTTCCCTGATTGGGGCTGTTAATGAAGTCCAACTGGGGAGCCCTGGCTGACAGATATGAACAGGAGTGGCAGAGGTTCTGTTCATTGAGAGCTGGATCAATGTCAAGGACACCCCACGTGTAAATAAAGGTGATGGCGTACTGGCCTCTGTGCAGTTATTTCAGGAACCAGGACATGAATTGCTGAGTTAAGGAAGGCTGTTATGGAGATAGAAGTAGGCATTGTTTGATATACAGTTTCAGGTTGAGTCCTCCGTTCCAGTCAAATCAGAGAGGTAAATATTCTGGTTCCACCTGAAACTGACTTTTTTTAAATAGAAGGATAGGACTGAATGGTTTGGGTGCAGATGTGATGGTATCCAAATACAGTGGCTCATGATTACCCCAATGTTTATATATTTGTAGGAAGTTATCCCATTTAGAGTTTAAACCAGCTTTCATAACTTTACTTGTCCATCAACTAACTTTGCAAGGATTTACATTCCCACTTCAATACCTATACACTGTGACTTAATTTCCTTTCTGTTTGTTATGACATTTCATCAAAAGATATATCTTTTCGATTTTGAGTTTAAGACAGATTGGTCAAGATAGAGACAAGTGAAAGAACAGTCTTCAGGCTTGGTCTTCTGTAGAATTCTACTTATGTATTATTGTATATGGTTATAACACAATGGTAATCTGAGTGGTACCAGGTTCTAATCATGTTGTATTGTTCAGAAACTGTCCTCATGAACTTTTAATGGTCTTCCATCTTCAATTTGCCTAACTGCCCACACTGTGTGCAATGTATGCCTTGGGAGTATTGCCCATCAAAGAGACCTAGGAGCACAGATGCATAGTTCCTTGAAAGTGGGGTCACAGACAATAAATAAAAACTGAAGGAACTGCGGATGCTGTAAATCAGGAACAGAGTTGCTGGAAGCTCCGCAGGTCTGGCAGCATCTGAAGAAAAAAATCAGAGTTAACGTTTCAACTTCCTCAGAACGGGTCACCAGACCCAAAACGTTAACTGTTTTTTTCTTCACAGGTGCTGCCAGACCTGCTGAGCTTCCAGCTACTCCTGTTTTTGTCTCAGGTAGAAAGGTTGATGAGAGAGTCATTTTGGTATGCTTGCTTTCATTAGTACGTTGAGTGTAGAAGTAGAGAGGTCATGTTGTGTCTGTACAGACATTGGTTAGGCCACTTTTGGAATACTGTGTGTGTGAGGGGTGCATTTGAGCTATAGGTTAAATAGGCTGGGGCTTTTTTCCCTATTACATCGGAGGTTGATGGGTGACCGTAGAGGCTCATAAAATCATGAGAGGCATAGATGGGATGAATAGCCAAGGTCTTTTCCCCAGGATAGGGGAGTCCATAACTAGAGGGCTAGGTTTAAGGTGAGGGGGAAAGATTTAAAAGGGACCTGAGGGGTAACTTTTTCACGCTGAGGGTTGTGCGTGTATGAACTAAGTTGCCAGAGGACCTGGTGAATGTGGGTATAATTGCAAAATTTAAAAGGCATCTGGAGGGTATATGAATAGAAAGGGTTTTAAAGGAATATGGGCCAAATGCTAGCAAATAGGACTAGGTCACAATGGGATGTCTGGTCGACACAGATGAATTGGGACCAAAGGGCCTGTTTTATGCTGTATAATGCGGACACTGTGACTCTGTTTGTGACTCATGGTAAGGTTGCCACAGGATCCTAAAGCATTCCTCTACTAGGTTTCCTTTATCCAGCATGCTAATCATCGGTTCGAAGACACTTTAATACGAATTTATCATGCTCAACCTATACTTTGCACGGCTACACCTAACGTCTCCAGTTTACTCTTTGTTCTGCTTGGTCACGTGCTGCCTCAGGTTTGTGACTGTGCGCTACATTGAATCAACTGGCTTATCAAAATTAGTGCTTGACTTGATATTGATTCAATTGGATTAGCTGCCTCATCACCTTGTTTTGATACTGTCCTCCAAACATGGATTCTTGTCGATCCTAAACGAAACTGTCCATTGTCATGTCGCTCTCGCTCTCGCTCCCGCTCCCGCTCCCTCTCTCTCTCTCTCTCTCTCTCTCCACCCCCTGCCCTTTTTTTGGGGGGGAGGGTGTGTGTGTGGATTGCATCGGTTTCATAGTTTTACTTAAAATGTCTTAGGAAATATGGGATGCTATTTATATAATTTCAATTGACAAGTGAATTTGTACACATTATTATAGGGCAGTACAGTGGCTCATTTTAGTACCGCTGCTTCACAGACCCTAAGGTGACTCTGCAAACTCCACATGGACATTCTTCTCATGTCTGCATGGGTTCCCTCTGGGTGCTCTGGTTTCCTCCTATAGTCCAAAGATGTGCAGATTGGGTGGATTGCATTCCCTGACTGAGAGGGAGCATTCCTGTCTGATTGTTGTGCGGTGTCTGTTCATGTGTTGTCATAGTGTGTGCATGGTCTCGCCAATGTACATGCCTCAGGGCATCCTTGCCTGCACTGCATGAGATAGACAACATTGACTGAATCACGTGAGTATCTACCATATACGTGGTGGGTGGTGTTTCCACATCTGATGGCAGTATCCATGTCAGTGCTGTGATATGTCTGGCAGAGGTTGCCATGGCAGGACTGTTTGGTGTTGTGGCCAATGCTGTCCTGAAGACTGGATAGTTTGCTGCGAACTGCCAAAATAGACCTCACTGGTCTCGCAGCAGACACAGAGGAATTTCATCAGGCGAATGAGGCTCTGAGAATTCTTCCACAAACCCCAAGATGTCAGCAGCGTGCCCAATGAGACAACCAACGAACCAGAACAGTCAACAGAGAGATCCGTGTTGCAGCGACCAAAGAAGAAAGAGTCAAATTGGACCTCTCCAGAGGGCTACTGCCCTAGGCTCAACATGTATGCTCAAGCTGTTGGCAGATGCGTTAACACCAGAATCATCAGCCACGCTTACAAAATAGTGCAGAATGTCACTGAAACACAATGCGACGACATCCATGCTCTCACGACCAATTACAACGTTGTCTTCAAACCAGCAGACAAAGGAGGACCCTTCATCAAGTAGAATAAAACAGACTACTGCAAAGAAGCATACCCATAACTTAACAACCAGGAGCACCACAGACAACTACCTGCTCATCTGACCAAAGAACACACCCATCGATTTATTAAGTTGATGGATCAAGACCTTTGATCCAGACCTTCAGAGTATCCTATGCACACTCTCATCCTGCGTACTTCCCACATAGGAGACTTCTACTGCCTTCCAAAGATACACAAAGCCAACACACATGGGCGTCGCATCGTATCAGGCAATGGGACCCTGTGTGAGAACCTCCCTGGCTATGTCAATGGCATTTTGAAACCCATTGTACAAGGGACCCCCAACTTGAGGATTGAGGTTAGTAAGGAGGAGGTGTGAAGGTAGATAAATCCCCTGGGCCGGATGGGATTTTTCCGAGGATTCTCTGGGAAGCCAGGGAGGAGATGGCGGAGCCTTTGGCCTTGATCTTTGAGTTGTCATTGTCTACAGGTTTAGTACCAGAGGACTGGAGGATTGCAAATGTTGTGCCCTTGTTCAAGAAGGGCAGTAGAGACGACCCAGGTAATTATAGACCAGTGAGCCTTACATCTGTTGTAGGAAAAGTTTTGGAAAGGATTATAAGAGATAGGATTTATAATCATCCAGCAAGCAACAATTTGATTGGAGATAGTCAACATGGATTTGTCAAGGGCAGGTCGTGTCTCACAAACCTTATTGAGTTTTTTGAGAAGGTGACCAAGCATGTGGATGAGGGTAGAGCAGTTGACGTGGTGTACATGGACTTCAGTAAAGCCTTTGATAAGGTTCCACATGGTAGGCTATTGGAGAAAATGCGGAGGCATGGGATTGAGGGAGATTTAGCAGTTTGGATTAGAAACTGGCTTTCTGAAAGAAGGCAAAGAGTGGTGGTTGATGGAAAATATTCAGCCTGGAGTCCAGTTACTAGTGGTGTGCCACAAGGATCTGTTTTGGGACCACTGCTGTTTGTCATTTTTATAAATGACTTGGACGCAGGCATAGGTGGATGGGTTAGTAAGTTTGCAGATGACAGTAAAGTCAGTGGAGTGGTGGACAGTGTGGAAGAATGTTGCAGGTTGCATGGAGACTTGGATAAACTGCAGAATTGGGCTGAAAGGTGGCAGATGGAGTTCAATGCAGATAAATGTGAGGTGATGCACTTTGGGAAGAATAATAGGAAGGCAGAATACTGGGTCAGTGGAAAGATTCTTGGTAATGCGGAAGTGCAGAGGGATCTTGGTGTCCAGGTACATAGATCCCTGAAAGTTGCCACCCAGGTTGATAGTGCTGTTAAGAAGGCATACGGTGTGTTAGGTTTCATTGGTAGAGGGATTGAGTTCCGGAGCCGTGATGTCATGCTGCAACTGTACAACACGCTAGTGCGGCCTCACATGGAATATTGCGTGCAGTTCTGGTCGCCCCATTACAGGAAGGATGTGGAAGCATTGGAGAAAGTGCAGAGGAGATCTACCAGGATGTTGCCTGGTCTGGAGCAAAGGTCTTATGAGGAAAGGCTGTGGGACTTGGGTCTGTTCTCATTGGAGAGAAGAAGGCTAAGAGGGGATTTAATAGTGACATACAAAATGATCAGAGGATTAGATAGGGTGGACAGTGAGAGTCTTTTTCCTAGCATGATGACGTCGGCTAGTACGAGGGGGCATAGCTGCAAATTGAGGGGTGATAGATTTAAGACAGATGTCAGAGGCAGGTTCTTTACTCAGAGAGTGGTAAGGGCGTGGAATGCCCTGCCTGCCAATGTAGTTAACTCAGCCACATTAGGGGCATTTAAACAGTCCTTGGATAAGCCTATGGATGATGATGGGATAGTGTAGGGGGATGGGCTTAGATTAGTTCACAGGTCGGCGCAACATCGAGGGCCAAAGGGCCTGTTCTGCGCTGTATTGTTCTATGTTCTATGTTCTAACTTCTGTCGCAAGACATTTCTTATCAGTACCCACGGACCAGACAAACCATGAACAACTTTCCTTGTCACAATGGATGTTTCGGCACTCTATACCAGCATCCCTCACAACAGCGGCATCACTGCAACAGCCTCTGTACTCAACACCAACAACTGCCAGTTTCCAGACGCTATCCTACAACTCATCCTCGACAACCAGTTCTTCGTCCAGACACACAGAACAGCCATGGGGACCAAATTTGCACGCCAGCATGCCAACACATTCATGCACAAGTTCGAGCAAGACTTGTTTGCTGTGCAGGACCTCTGCCCAATGCTGTACACCAGTTACATTGACGACATTTTCTTCCTTTTTGGACTCGTGGCGAGGAATCACTGAAACGACTACATAGTAATTATCACCAAGTTTCAACCCACCCATCAGATTTACCATGGACTACTATTCGGAATCAGTCTCATTCTTGGACACACATTTCCATCAAGGATGGACACCTCAGATCTCATTCTACCACAAGTCCACAGATAATCTCACGATGCTGCACTTCTCTAGCTTCCACCTTAAACATAGTTAAAGAAGCCATCCCCTATGGACAAGCTCTGCATCTATACAGGATCCGCTCAGATAAGGAGGGATACGATAGGTACCTAAAGATTTTGAAGGATGCCCTCTTAAGAACGGGATATGATGCTCAACTGATCAACTGCCTGTTCCAACATGCCACAGTGGAAAAAACTGCAACAACCTCCTTAGAAGACAGGCAATCAGTCATTGTCCAGTACTTCCCTGGCGCAGGGATACCACGGTCTGCTGTTCGCAGCCTTCAACAGGTCATTGATGACAATGAGCATCTCACCAAGATCGTCCCTATGCCTCCAATCCTCGCCTTCGAACAACTGTCACATCTTAAACAGACCATCGTTCGCAGCAAGCTACCCAGCCTTCAGGACAACATCCAACCACAACACCACACACCCTTGCCATGGCAACTTCTACAAGACATGTCAGAACATTGATATGGATCCTACTGTCGCACGTGAGAACACCACCCACCACGTACACGGCAGATACTCATGGCTCAGCTAATGTTGTCTATCTCATACAATGCAGGCAAAGATACTTTGAGGCATGGTAAATTGGCAAAACCATGCAGACGCTATGACCATGGATGAATGGACACTGCGCAACAATCACCAGACAAGAATGTTCCCTCCCAGTTGGGGAAGACTTCAGCGATGAAGGACGTTCAGCCTCGGATCTTCATGTAAGCGTCCTCCAAAGCACCCTTCGAGATACATGCAACAACATAGAATCGCCAAGCAGAAACTGATTGCCAAGTTCCCTACCCACAAAGATGGCCTCAATCGTAATCTTGGGTTCATGTCATGTGACATGTGATCCTACTACAGTGTTCTGTATCTGTAAAACCTTCCTTAATGTCCTGTTTTGACACTGTCACCTTCATAACTTGTTAAATCTCTCTATCTTAATTATTTTGTACAGTTTTAGATTACTTGTTACTTTGATTAGACCCTCAGCATGTGTCTGTTATACCTAGCGAGTTGTTCAAGTCATTAGATTTGTTACCAGCACCACCTTATTTTTAAGTTCTTGTAATTATCTCTATGCACCGGATTATAGGTCATCCCTTCACTTGTTGTTCAGCTGTTGACGCTTGACTCACACCGTCTGACATTCTTGGTCACCTGCAGAGACTTATTACTGGACACTCCACTTACACCAGCTGTATGATCTTTTGATCTCTGTCCTTGATCTCTCTGCCTTCAAATTCTGTGTGTGTGTGTGTGTGTGTGTGTGTGTGTGTGTGTGTGTGTGTGTGTGTGCACTGTTTTTTTTCTTCACCAGGTGAAGGTGCTGTGTTCTGAAAGCTCATGGTTTCAAATAAACCTGTTGGACTACATCCTGGTATCATGTGACCCCTGACTTTGTCCACCCCAGTCCAACACCGGCACCTCAACAGTATAGTTAATTAAGTACTTTTGTGGCTATGTGATGTGATATAAGAAATGTGACAGCCACGTTAAGCGTAGCAATTTCCCTTAACAGCAATATGATATCTGCCTAATTTGTCTTTTGTACTATTCAAACATAACCTTCTTTTCTGCTTTCTGTATATTGAAAGTCTCCTCTCTTCATTATCATATGGTTCATGCCATGTGACATCCAGGGGAATCTAGATTTGACAGTCTGACCTTTTATTTGTAGGATCACATCTGAACTTCGTTTTTTTTTTTGAAAGCCTCCTACTTCTTTGACACTGATTTGCTTTCAAGTAGCTGTTGCTGATAAACTTTTTTTTTGTCAGTTTGTTCTCTGAATAGTAAAATATGATATCTCTTCATTTCATAACTTCTACATTTAAAAAAAAAGTTTATTTCATAACTGCTAAATTTAACTAAATTTTATGATCACCCCCACTAATCTTTTTTTCCATGTTACTCCTTCCATCTCCAGCTAAAATTCCTAGTACCAAGTCCAAAATTCTCCCATATTGGATTTGCTGTATACTAGCCTCTTATCACTGTCCTATGTTTTACATTTTCTTTGCAATTTGCCTATGTGTAGACTCTTTAATTTCTTCTGACTGTGTTCAGGAGTTGAATCGTTCGCTGCCAGCAATGTGACCGTGAGTCCTCTTCCCTTTTCTTTCCTGTTTTCACACTTGTTCCCTGCCCTAATCTATCAGAGTATCGATAGCACTTATAATTTTGGAAATTTCTCATCGTGTTTTACGAAGGAGCAATATTCTGATTTTTCTTTTTACATTCTTCCAGAAAGCATCGTTAAATGTATATTTAAGAGCTAATCTAATGTTGCATTCATGTTCAATCTGCTTTATGTCCAGCAATGCATAGTTTAGCCAGATTAGTATTTTGGGCTCTGTAGGATCTTTAGCATTCACTAAACCCTTTCCATTCCACCAGCTGTCATTATCCCTAAAGAATTATCTGCACATAAAGCACATAAAGGAACCCATGAATAACAGTTACCATTGAAATCCTAAATATTGTTGGTTGGTTAGTACATTACAAATACATAAACTAAAGGATGACACGTTAAGGTGGTGGTGATTCTGAGAGTTTTGATGGTACAGATGTTCACTGTCAAGCTCTCAACATGTTGCTGTCCAGATGCCTTTTGCAGGAGGGAGGCGATGATGAAAGTGGGTTACCCGTCCTCCTTCGTTGCAGGTTCCAGGATTGTAGTCAAAATTTTAGCTTTTAATTTTGTATTAAAATCATTTAGAAGTCTCATCATTTCCTTGGACTTGGGTTGCCTTCATGCAGTTGGTGTAGGATTATGACCTCCTACTCGATTTATGATCAATAAATCCTCCACTTATCCTCAATGCTGCCTCATAGTGCCAGGGACCCAGGTTTGATGCCACCCGCCGGCACCTGTCTGTGTGGCATTTGCACATTGTACCCATGTGTGAGTGGGTTTCTTCTGGATGGTCCAGTTTCCTCCCACAGTCCAAAGATGTGCAGTTTAGGTGGATTGGCCATACTAAATTCCTATAGTGCCCAGGGATGTAAAGGTAGGTAGTCTAGCCAAGAGGAATACAGGGTTAGGACAGGGTAGGATGCTGTCTGGAGGGTCAGTGTGGACTGAGTGGGCCAAATGGCTTGCTTCCACACTGTAAGGATTCTATGATTCTATACAATTACCATTTTGTAAAAGCACTCCTTTATATAATATTGCATTAGATTTCTGTCATTAATCTGATCACTGTGGATGTGAAAAGTAAAATATTTAAGACAAAGATGCCCAATTCTGACAGATTCCCATCTGAGCCTACGTCCTGTCCGTCACCAAGACTGCTTACATTCCCTCTCTTCCCCCCCGTAATGTTGCCTAAATTTTTCCCACCTCGGGTCATCTGTTGCTGAAATCTCCATCTATGTTTGTCTTGTATCTTTTGTAAACTTTATCTAGTCGAAAATGCTGTTCATACCCTAACTTGCACAACATCTCACTCAACCCTATTCTAGTTGGTCTACCTTGCCTCCCGCCTGAAAGCACCTTGATTTTCAAAAGTCGTGTCAAAATTTTGTTTGATCATGTGCTTAGGAATATTGTGTTATGGTAAATACATTTCACAAATGTAGTCTGTTGTTCAGATTCCCTCCACCTTTTAAGTCTATCATGAAATAGTGTCTTCATCTTAACCCCACTACTACTTTACTAGTGTGTGCTGCATTATTTGTTTTGTTTTTTGCCGGTTTTAATGTCAGTTTTTTTGTAAAGCATTGACTCGGAGCAAAGTGGGAGGAACAGCTTCTCAAACCGATATTGATCTGGAACTAATACTTTCTTCAGGTGCTGAGTCCTTTCCTTTCTTCAGGTAGCATTAATCCAATTGAGGTTAATTTGGCAGCATCATAGACTGAAGCAGTGCAGTGGTTGAAAACTACAAATCTAGTAGATATAATTTTCATGTGGTGAAAGCATCACCATTAATGTCTGGCAGTAACATTCTGAGTTCCTTTTAAAGTTTGTCTTTTTTAACAAGATTGTGTGTTTGAACTAAAGTACTGTTTGACCTTTCCAGAACAAGTGAGTCTGCATCTTTTCCTGATGCAGGATAGCATAAATCTGGTCCACGTGTAGAATTAATCTTGCATGCGTAAATTGGATTGGGAGTGATTTAACTTTCAAATCCAGCTCTAGGCAACAAGGTCTTTTCCCATTTGCTAAGATTTGTTTTCCAACTGACCTAGTTCTTTAAAAAAAACTATAATGTACAATGACCTTGTCCACTTGTTTTTGTAAAATCAGCTTGAAACTTGGAATATCAATTACTGTTTTTAATTCCTTTTGTAAGTGATATATTTTGCAACATCAAATAATGAGTTATAACTTAAGAAAATAAGGATTCAATTTAGGAAAAAACCCAAAGCGTTTACTTTATTAATTCTTTTATCCAATGATAGTTCCCTCCCTTCTCAGCACTATGAGCACTATCCATTCTGAAGTGCTTAACAAGGAGCAAATCATTCAACCATGGAATGGCAAGGAATACTGTGCCACTCTAGCTAGGCCCTGGGAGGTACAAGACAAATACTGTAGGTTTACTTAACCTGTGATATTTGCTTCCTCAACAAACCCCTTGAGTTGTGAGCTACAATGTGAAAATGCTTCCTATCTTACAGATTTGGGCATTTAACTTCATTAAGTTAAAGTTGATTTTTTTTTGTCCTTGGAAATTTACACCTGAAGTTGGTGACTTAATGTTTGATTAAGATTTCAAAAGGACCTTCAAGCTTTTTTCAGTTTGTACTTGGATTGTGAACAAGGTAGCAATTAATTTCTTTCTCTAGTTGTTCTAATAAATCCCACCGAGGGATTGGACAAGGAAGTCCAGGACTCTTATCCGTGGACAGTGGACGAACGGTAATGTGTATCCAAGTTATGGTTCTTAACTTAAAGGTAACTAGTCTGCATGTTATTCGTTGTGGTTGAGACTGTGAGTGAGTTTCAACAGTGCACCATGTAGATTATCTGTGGCGAGGATGGACATCAAATATGGAGAGGCCCAATAAACCAGCTATTCTGTCCTGAATAGTAGTGAACCTTTTGAAGTGATGCATGCATCCAGAATGAGAGAGATTTTTCTCCTTTTATGTCTGGATAGGACTATCTAGGCAATTTTCCACTGTCTGGTAAATTACAGTCTTAGATGGTGCACAGGTCTTCATCAACAGGATGTTGTCATGATCTGTCACTTAACGTGTGAACTGAACTGAATTCTGCTGAAGGCAGACAGATGGTGGGGAGCTCAGGCTGAGTAAGATTATCCACCCAGTACTTTGAGATGCTTGCAAGTGTTTTAATCCTGCCCAAGTGGTCACACACAGCATAAGCCTGAATAGTGAGAACTGGCAGGGGATGAGCTTTCAGCCATATACCCATCCCATCAGTAAGTGCCTATATTCATTTCGCTAACATAATCTGTCTCTGCCCCTGTTGTTAAAATACATATCCATTTTTTTTTTAAACATCAGACTGTTCCTACACACTCCTAGCCAGCCTCCTACGTTCCACCTGCTGTAACCTTGAGGTCACCTGTAGTCTGGGGAACCGAAGTGTTTCAGTCCTGTTAGGTCATCACCTAACAAGTAATCACATGGAAAATAGGATTGATTAGGAAGAGTCAGCATTGGCTTCAAAAGGTATTGAAGAGATAATAGAAAGGATCAGTGAGGGTAATGTTTTTGTGGTGTACATAGACTTTCAGAAGACACTTGATACAATGCCATGCAGAGATTTATGCATAAATATTATAATTAAAGGTTTTGAGAAGGCTTGTGGCTCAGCTTATGGTGTAGACTTGCTCACCGAGCCAGCGCGTTTGCAGACGTTTAGTCACCCTGTTAGGTAACATCATCATCAGTACGCCTCCGGTGTTACCTAGTAGGGTGACAAAACATCTGCAATCAAACATACCGGCTCAGCGAGCAAGTCTACAACCTCAAATGTTGTAACTCGTGTGGCAACAATTTGTTGATTGATAACAGGAAACAAGGTAATGGTCAAGAGATATTATTCCGGCTAGAAGAAGGTTTGTAATGGAGTTCCCCAGGAGCTCTCCCCTACTTTTCCTGATAAATTGAAATTATCTAGATCTTGGAGTGCAGGGTACAATTTCAAAGTTTGTGGATGATTTGAAACTTTGGAAGCTTTATAAACTTAGACAGTTTAGTTTACCTCTTCGATGAGTAGAACCCCAAAAGGACAGAGACAAGTTGGTGGAGTGAATGGATAGGTGACAGTTGAAGCTCAATACAGAGAAGTGAGGTGCTGCATTTTGGTAGGAAGAACACGGGCAGACAATATAACGTAGCGGGTACAATCCTAAAGGACCATAGGGACCGGGGTGTACGTGCATGAAAATCATTGAAGGTGACAGGATAGGTAGCAAGAGCAATTAATAAAGCATGCAGTATCCTCGGCATTGTTAGTTGGAGCATACAGTATGAGCAGTGAGACTATGATGAATTTGTATTAGACACTTGTTAGATCTCACCTGGAATATTGTGCACTAGGTGTCACACCATAAGGAGGATGTGAATGCAATGGAGAGTGCAAGAAATTTATAAGAATAGCTCCAGAGATGAGAAATTTCAGTTATGATGAATTGAACTGCATCAAGGTGAAGGGAAAATCCTTTAGAACTGAACTGAGGAGCAATTTCTTCAGCCAGAGGGTGATGAATCTGTGGAGAGAGTTGTGGCAGCTCAGTCTTTTGAGTGTATTTAAGACAAGAGATTAAAAGATTCTTGAATATAAGGGGATCAAGGGTTATGGGGAGAGAAGGCGGGAGAATGAGTTTGAGAAGTATATCAGCCATGCTGAAATGGTGGAGCAGTCTTGATGGACCAAATGGCCTAATTTGGCTCGTGTATCTTATGGTCTTGTGTTAGTACGGTTCTCCTTGAAGAGAAGAAGCTATGAGGAGTTCTGAAATGCTCTCAAAATTACAAGGAGGCTGGATGAAATAAACGGGGGATCTTCCCACTCAAAATGATCAAGAACAAGGAGGCACAGATTTAAAGTGGTCTGCAAAGGAAGTAAGTGCAAGGTGAGGAGAAAAATCTTTTTCAGACAACAAATGGTTCAAGCCTAGAATGCAATGCCTGATAGAATGGTGGAGGCAGGTTCAATTAAGGCATTCAAGGTAACATTAGATAACAACATTATTTAAATAGAAACAATATGTCAGAGTATGTAAAACAGGCAGGAGGTTGGCACTCAGTCATAATGCTTATTTAGACAGCTGGTGCAGACAGTGATGTGCTGAATGGTCTCCTTTTATACTGTAACACTTAACGTGATTTTGTGCTGAAGAAGTGGAAAGAGATTTAAGTAGTACTTTACTAAAAACACTTCTATTTGGATGTCTTTTTCAGGTGGCCAGACTTCTGCAAAAAGATGGAGAGACTGAGCTCCAAATGAGATATGAAATTGGAAACATGAAGCAGGAGTTGGCAACAATCAGTATGATGGATGAGTTTGCCAGATACGCAAGACTGGAGCGCAAGATAAATAAAATGACTGATAAACTGAAAACTCATGGTACTGAGAAACCTGTTTCCCCTTTATAAGACTGTAGCAGGCAAAAGTTTTTTTTTAAAAGAAAAAGTCTGAACTCTCAAACTGAGAGATTGAGGAACAAAAAATTATTGTAGCTTTCCCACACACTCCCTATCGTGATATTTTGACACTTTGAATGGAAGAAGATCTGCAGAATTATGTTTATGAATTTAGATTTGTCTGATTTTTTTTTTTCTGTTTTTTCTTCTTTCTACTCTCTCTCTGTCACCAACTCAGCCTAAGGGGATCTTAATATCTCAAATGTAATATTATTTAGCCCTCTGTCACCAGTACCCATTTTTCTGAAGTCATTAACTCTCTCATCGATGTAGCTCTACAGGCACTCTCAAGTGTTTCGTTCATGTGGGAGCCATAAAGTTTAATGCCAGGAGGATGTGACAGCATGCAGATCCAATCCATCTCTTCATCTCATGTTCACACGTAACATTCAACATATCTGTATATGTTCTGGTTACCAAGATTTCCGCTCCTCCTCTTGCCTCGCACTCCTTCATCTGTTCTTATGACCAAAGCTATTGCTCTTGCTGGAATTAGTTAACTCCCTTCGGGTCAAATTTCTGCTTGCCTTGACGTGTTCCTTTTGAGCCATCGAGGTGGAAAGTTCTTTTTTTTTCTCTCCAAAACAAAAATAAACAAATTTATTTGAGCATGAGCAAAAGCAAACCATTGCAGATGGTGGAAATCTGGAGTAAAAATAGAAATGACACACTACGCAGGTATGGCACAACCGATTTAACACTTAAGGTTGATGACCATTTGTCAGAGCTACATGAAGTTAAAGATTAATTAGATTGATAGTTCTTCCAAACAGCCAACGTTTGGTTTAATGGCCAAAGCAGTATTTAACAACTTGTAAGCCAGTTCAGGGGCTTCGAAAATGAGAAAAGAACAAAAGGGAAAGTCTGTTATAAAAGTGGAGGTAAAGTAGTGATTAAACAGCTTTTGAAATTATAGTGTAAGGCAAAAGAACATAATAATGTGGCAAGAATCGAATGTTATCAACTGTTATCTGACATAATGGGGACAGAGTTTGATGTAAACTCTGGGTGAAACCTACATAATCCTTAAGTGACGTTTTATAGACCACTGAGTGGCCAACTTCTTTTTCCAGTTGAGTTCTCACTTTTTCTGTCTACCCCTATTGATTCTCTTCTATTATTGACTTGGTCTTTCTAATTTACTGTGGTCCTGCAACCCATAGCAACAAAGCACACTGCAGTAGAAAAGGCTACAATGTAGCCCATTGAGCCAAATACTGGCTGCTTTGAAAAAGTTATCTAATGCTGGTCTTTTCCCATTGTCTTGCAATATTTGTCAAAATCTGGTTTGAAAATGATTATTCAACCAGCTGCCACCACACCTTTCAAGCACTGCATTCTGCTCAATGTAAGTTGGTCAGTTTTGCTGATTGTATCCACTTTTGAGGAATAGCTAATTCTAGTTATGATGTAGACATGCCGATGTTGGACTGGGATGGACAGAGTCAGAAGTTCTACAACTCTAGGTTATAGTCCCAACAGGTTTACATAAAATCATCAAGCTTCAGACTGCTGCTGCTTCATCAGGTGAAGTCACTTAGCCTGACAAAAGGAGCAATACTCTGAAAGCTTGTGATATTAAATAAGCCTGTTGGACTATAACCTGGTGTCCTGTGATTTCTGATGAGTTCTAATTAAGCTGAGAAAATAATTTGGAATGCAATGATGGAGAATATCTTTCTCCATTTGAGAGTATTTCAGAGACACTAATTTCCTCCTGATCTTATTATGTTAATGACTTCTGGTTTGCAATGGTTGGGATCTCATTGTTCTGAAATAAATTTAGATTATCTACTGTTGATTGTCTAAAGCAGTGTACTAAGCAGAATATCTTCTTTTGTAGTCAAAACAAGAACGGCACAGTTAGCAAAGATCAAGTGGGTGGTGAATATTGTTTTTTATATTGTGCAGGTGAGTATGTTTTTTTTAAATGTACAATTTTGCCCTGTTCATCAAAAGTAGTCATCTCATTGCTGTTACTGAGCTCTTCTGGAAAGTGGCTGCTAAGTTGCTACACTTGAAAATAATAATTTATGTTTCTGTGACATAAAGGACTGTAGAAGTAGAAATACAAATGAGTGTAAAAGGTTTGCTCATTTAGGATAGCGAATATATGATGAAGCTTTATGACTTATAATTTGGGAGCTTTGTACTACAGTGAAGGTAAATAGATTTTTGCTTTTAGTTTTGTGACAGTGACCTTCGTTTTAAAGGTCAGAAAGTCCATTTTAAGAGTAAATTCAAAGCAGCATTTCTAGCAAAGTACATGTCTTGAGATAAATGACTAGATCTGCTACCTTGTGAAATTTATTGAGGTGATTATGCAATTGACCTTTTATGACCAGAAGGACCAGTCAGAAGCTACAACCAGGTTTAGTACAGAATATGGAAAAGATTAATAATAGCAAAACGGCAGTTTTAGTTTTTACAATTTCCAGGCCATCAGAGCTTGAAGAACTGTTTTAGTAGTCCAAGTAGACAATATGCAAAAAATAGCCAAAAATAAATGCTTGCCATTAAGATATTTTGAAGTGAAGATAGGTCAGGTACTTCATTGGGTATCAGTATCTGTAAAGGATATTGCTTGGAGAAACAGGGTTGTTGTTTGTACTGTTAATAAAATCTTCTTAAAATTGTCATATGTATTTTCTTTTGTGTAACAAACTTTTGTTCTCTTGTTAAAAGTATATTGACACTCCCAAATGAATGACCACTTTGATAACCAAATAGCAAAATTAAAACTTGTAGTCTGTCAAAACGGGTTGTACTCTCTGGAATCTGCTGTGTTCAGTAAGCGAATGCTGTTGAATTGTTAAAACATTTTTTTTTCTGACTATGCCATTATCAAGCTATGCTAGATGCAGAGTTAACTGTATATCTTGCCTATATTAGCAATGTGCCTCCATCCCAATTTTTTTGAAAAAGAATCTTGTTGCATTAGTGTGATATCATCTGCTTACTTTGTCAGGGCGTGCCACTTTGACTTGCAGGCTACAATCTAGACTCCAGTCTTGTACAGTTCGTTCAGATTTATTGCACACGGGACGTATATTGCTGGCAAAGAGGGAAGACTTCCACATCATTCAGATTTAGACTTTAGCCCAATGAAACAGCCATACTTTAATTTGCTATATACTGTTCAAGTAGTGTACTGAGATATTGAAGTAGGATAGAATCAAAATTGAACTTATTCACTGACACCACAGAAAGAATTGGGTGTGATCTTTACAGCAAGTTGTCTGCACAGGTGGGAAAAGGAAACAGGGTAGCCATGGAAGGATGCTTTCAGAATGAGGTCTGTGATTAGTGGTGTTCCACATGATCAGTGCTGGGGTGTCTGCTGTTTATGATCTACATAAATGACTGGAGAAAAGGCTGGTCTAGTTAGTAAGTTTACGAATGATGCAAAGATTGGTGGAGTTGCAGATAGTGAGGATTGTCAGAGGATACAGCAGGATATAGATGAGTGGAGGCATGGGCAGAAAAATGGCAGATTAGATAGTAAGAACTGCCGATGCTGGAGTCAGAGATAAGTGTGGAGCTGGAGGAACACAGCAGGCCAGGCAGCATCAGATTTCTGAAGAAGGGTCCAGACCTGAAACGTTAGCTTTCCTGCTTCCCTGCTGCCTGGCCTGCTGTGTTCTTCCAGCTCCACACTGTGTTATCTCTTAAATGTGAGGTGATGCATTTTGGAAGGTCAAGTACAAGTGGAAATTATACAGTGAATAGCAGAACCCTTCGGTGTATTGATATGCAGAGCGATCTGGGTATGCAGGTCCACAGATCACTGAAGGTGGCAGTGCAGGTAGATACTGTAGTTAAAAAAAGCTTATGGCATGCTTGCCATCATTGGAAGAGGCATTGAGTAGAACGATAGACAAGTTAGTGAGTTCCAGTCACCACACTACCAAAAGGACGTGAATGCTTCAGAGTAGGTCAGGAAATATTTTACCAGGTTGTTGCTTGGTATGGGGGAATTTTCGCTGTGAAGAAAGGTTGAATAGACTGGGCTCTTTCACTGGAATGCAGGAGGTTGAGGGGCGACCAAGTTTATCCAAGCTATTCGCAATCTTATAGAGTAGAAAGTGTGATGCTTTTTTCCCAGGGTTGGGGGGTCAGTTACCAGGGGACACAGGTTCAATGTGTGTGTAGGAGTAGGGGGAGAAGGAATGTAAAAGATGTGCGAGGCACCTTTTTCACCCAAAGGATGGTGAGTGCCTGGAATGCTTTGCCAGAGGAGGTGGTGAAATAGCACCACCGATAGCAGCATTCAAGAAGTACCTGGACGAATGCATGAACAGGAAGGAAATAGAGGGATACGAATCCTGTAAGTGAAGACCGTTTTAGTTTGGAAGGACGAAATGTGACGATGCAGGATTGGAGGGCTGAAAGGCCTGTTCCTGTCTGTACTGTGGTTTGTTCTTTGAATCTCCAGGTTGTGAGCAGAAGCTCAGTCCAGAATAAGAGAAATTATTTTTGGAATATAATGTTTTCTACATCTAATTCTACATCTACATTTGTGTGTTGCATATGGTTCCTGCAGTGGCCACATTTACTTTCAGTAGTGCTGCCCCTTAAAATTCAATAGCACCAATGTCATTAGAACATCTCATGCTGTAATATGAATCACAAAAGATGCGCTGTTATGACTGGTTGCTGGTAAAGCTTTATTTATATGTAGGTACCTTTTGGAAAAATGCTAGAGTTGGAGGAATGAGCTTGATATTTGCTGAGATCACTACTGTGTAAATTATTATATCACGATTCGTCTCTTCCAGGCAGTTTTAATGATTTCCCTGATATTGAAATATTATTCGGAACCCGTAGCTGTGCTTCCACGAAAATGGATGGCACCTTTGGAGAGGATGGTAGCTTTCCCAACTGGAGTAGAAGGTACAGTATGATTTAAGAACAGTTTCATTTAAATTGACCTGACCATTTCCCACCAGCCCCCGCATACAAAAATTAGGAATGCAGTTTCCAATATCAAATGCAATTATGCAGTTGGACACAATTTGCTCATTAATCCTGAGTGTGTTGAGCATTATGTTGCCAACCAATTTAAAGCAGTCTGTGTGCACTGGAAGCTACACAGATTAATGCACCAGGTTCTGTTCTTTGTAGATATTACTTTTGTGTCTTTTTCAGCTTGATATAATAAATAGGTGACAACCATTCTCTGGTTCATTCCTTGGCAATGCCGTGACCAGTAGTCAACTGCCTAGTTCAAATTTAAACAAAGCTTGGTAGTTAGCTGTCGGTCATCAATTAATTGGTGCATTCTCCATGGTAATGCCTCAACACAAATTGGCTCACTTGCCAACCAATTAACACACACTTCACAAACTGTTTAAGAAAAGGTTGATTGCTCTTTACATTTGTATTTCATGTGAATTGTACTGATAAGTGCAAGACAAAGATCTATGAACAAAACACATTCTTGTCAATGCTGAATCATCCTGTTTACTACGACATTTCCAGGTGAGCTAGTGTCATATTGTTTTTTTCTTTTGTCTTTTTCCCATAACTAAATCCTTCACGCTGCTCCACTTGTGTGAGAGCCAGATGCTACTTTTCATAAATGAAAATTATTGAAGGTCAGAAACTTTGGCGATATCAACTTATCAACTGAACTTTTTTTCTTAGTTAGTTGGTACAAATACTTATAAAAATGGGATAGGACTTTTTAACATGAGATATCTAAAGTAAAATCCTTGCAACAAAGTCGATAGAAATTTGCCAAGTCAATTGCCATCAAATTCCAGCAGTCACAAGCAGAGGTGTTTGGTAAACTTGCGGATCATCGGAATTTCTTAATAATCACTTTTATACTAAACTCATTTTGGAGCAGCTGATAGATTCTCAGATGGATACAATTTGTCCTGTATGCTATTCTCATAATGGGAGGGAGGGATGAGCAGGAAGATTTTGGTTTTCCTAGCTAACTTTGTGTTGTCTGCATGCATTTTTTTACTTCTAGTTTACAGAGGTCCACACAGATTATGCTTCTTAATTCAATGATTCCACAATAATTCATGGACTCTTGTTATAAATATACAGGACTTTGTATAAGGATGCACATCTAAAGTTTCTTTGTTTTTGCAGGTGGGGTTGGAATCACATGCTGGCTCTTGGTCTGCAATAAAGTTGTGGCTGTAGCATTACAGCCATTCACCTGAACTGTGATGCTGGGAATTCAGAACCTGTATTTCTTATTACTTTGCTAGCTTCCCTTCTGGAATCCAATATTCTTTTAAAAAAGGATTGTTGTGGTTTCTAAATTGTTTGCAATATCATTTTGTCAAGTTTTTTTTTTAAACTGCTTTGATTTAAATGGAGATGGTGAATGAATGAACGATTGTCCAGACAAACTTTGTCAAACATATCAATATTTTTTTGGGGGAGCAATACAATAGGATTGACAGTTTTGAAGATGTATTTCAAATTAGAAAAGGGTATTTAGGGATAGTTATAAATGATCACATGTTTTTAGTACCTGGAAAAACAATAATCATAAGTTATGATGCCAAACTGTGATTTTTCTGTATATAATAATTCATGCTGTTGAGTTTATCGGTTTTGCACAAGTGTTGCTGTCTAGGCGTTGCAAATTTATTTATTGGATCATTGTTTTGCATCTCATGGCAATTTGTTTCAAATAATAACTCTTTACATTTTAAAAGTAGTGCTGACAGAAGCTAAGTAATTGAAAGAAAATAAAGATAGAAACTGCTAGAAAAACTCTACAGGTCAGGCAGTGTCTATGTTTCAGGTCAGGTTCTACTTTTGTTTTAAATAAAACGTGAACAGAGCCTATATGGAAGGATAAACCTGTAACATTAGCAAAACATAGTGTGGGCAGTAGAGAGGTAGGGGAAGAGTTTGCGCTATGGCATTAAGACTAAAGTTCCACACGTCCAGTAACGGTGGTCTTTTTACAGCTTAAATTAAACGGATTCTGTTCTGGATCCCTAGAAAGACATTGAACTAAAGCTGTCAATTGCTTTATTTTTTCAGTAAGAAGGAGAGAGTGAGGTATTTATTAATTTTGTTTATTTTTTTTTTGTTACTGGAATCCTAAATTTGAAGAATCTATGATGTTTTAAGAATATGTTGCAGATTAATAGTTGACTTTATTAATAACATTAGTATTTTGTGCTAATGACGTTTCTCTGCATTTAAATGTTGAATCTTGCCATGTGTAGTATTGTCAGTATAACTTTCCAATGAAAGTCAAACTTTGCTTGAAGATGAGTTGGAAAGTTCACAACCAAACTAGGAAATCTCCTGGACCTTGAATGTAGTTTCCTTGGTTATGTACTACATCATCTATGTCCCAGAAATAGGACATTGTCATTTGCATGCAGGCTGTTTAAGCATCTTATAGAATAAAGCTTTAGATTTTCTGATGGGAGCTGTTGTACAAAATATTTTAGATCCACTTTGCCTTATGGTTCGAAATTGTTGTCTAGTGGCTCCACTGATGAGACGTTTAGGAAAATGTACAAGATGTTGTTCTATTAATTTGTTTAGATGTTTAGGGTCTTTTGGAAGCCTTATTTGCTACCTTTGTTATATGAGCAGAGAGATGCCACAGCTTTCCCCATTTCTGAAGTGGAAAACTCGAGCTGTTCCGTATCCCAATAGTTGTCAAATGGAAATGAGAGGTATTGGATGAGAACGGGATGAAGAAAGAGAGCGAGGCTAGAATAGCTTGAATGGTAAAAATGAGCCACTGAATATCACTATCTTGTTATAAGCATGTGAACATTGTTCTTTAGGTATTCATTGAAGGGAAACATTCAAACTAGAGGCAGCCTGGCAGTGAGTGGTTTACACAGCAAATCTTGTACAATATTGTGAATGTGTATAAAGAACAGTGATTCAATTGCAATTCTCAATGACACTTGAACAGATGTTTTTAAAAACATAAAACAATGGCAAAAATGCTGGTGAGTGAGAGATCATACCGGCAAGAGTTTTTAACTAAAAAATATAAATGTTCTTGCAAGAAAGTAATTGATTTGACGGAGTTTTTTTAAAAACTTCGCTCAAATCAGCAGTTGATAAGTAGATGTATTGTTTTTCAGAAAATTGAATGGGCTTTCTATCTACAAATTCCCACAGATTAGTGAGAGTTCTCGTGATT
Organism: Ginglymostoma cirratum; assembly: GCA_024137785.1. NCBI lineage: Eukaryota > Metazoa > Chordata > Chondrichthyes > Orectolobiformes > Ginglymostomatidae > Ginglymostoma > Ginglymostoma cirratum. The sequence continues at coordinate 14,680,817 of JAHRHZ010000061.1, read as the reverse complement.
TTCAGAGCTGTAGTTCAGTATTTCAGGAAAATGAGTTAATGTCTTTTGCTGTTTGACGGAATTGGATGTGTTCTTGCCCCACAACATTGCTGTCATCGTGTTGCTTGATACCTTTCACTATCAACTAAGGGGAATACTTTTCTTTGTGTTTACAAATACAGGGGTTTTGTTTTTGAAGCTATTGTCAGTCTCTAAACCAAGAAGAAAATACGGCTTAAAGAATATGCTGATGTTAATGTTTGTTAATTTTATTATTTTCTAAGCATGTGACATTAATATCTTAATTTTTCTAACAAAATAATTCCTGTTTTAAGTGACAACATTTGTTGCCATGGTTATTTAAAGTTGAATGTAGGACACGTTTAATGTATTTTTTTTCAGTCCCCATCAGTATTCCTTTAATTCACAGATGGTTGAAAATGAGACCGCCAAAAAACTGTTGCCAAAGTAGCCAATTTTTGTTTTCTTAGAAGAGCTATTTTCTCTCCTCCTTGAAGTCCACTTCATGATGAGGTGCACTAATGATAGATGCTGGGTGGTCTTTGGTACCTTGTTCAATTGACAGTCCCCGTCTGTGGTCTTCGAATTATTTATTTGCTGGAAGAAAATGTCCTTAGCGTATCCTCAATCTCTCTTGTTCCACAGAAGTGAATAAACATAGAATTTCACTTTCAGTGGTTTATTACATTGGAGCTGCAGCACGTTCGGAATAATGCCTCAGGGGAGGAGGACACCAGTTTGATCCCCTCCCAATCTCCTGCATGCCTAATGTTAATGCCTGTTCAAAGGTCTAAATTGAAAGGAAGATTATCTTTCTGTCCATTCCCCACAGTGCTCAGTGATATTGTCATAGTGTATTTAATATCAGAGTCACTGAGGAATAAGCAGGAAAAACATTTTTATTTAAAATAAATTAGGTTTATTTGGGGGACAAAATCTCAGTTGCGGATGGCCATACCATTTGCTTAGCAGAGCTATTAGAAACAAATCTAATGGTATTTTGTGTTATGTTATATTGTGCTTGATTAGCTGTAATGCCTGTTAATAAACGTTGTTGTTCCTTCATGTGATGTTGTGTGAATTGTTTATAATGTCCGGAACATACAGCAGTGATGTTGGTTTCTTTATTGATCTAAAGAGGAGAATTTGAAATACTTCATGTCCTACTTGAGACAACCTAGAAATTAGTTTGTAAATTGTCATACATTCATTTATATTCACATTTTTAACAAGGTCATTTCTCATGAATGGAATCTATGCAGCAATCATATTAGTGATAAAGGGCTTTTATTGCATTTGAATGCAGATTTTGACTGAGAACTAATGATTGCTTACGTGTGGAAGAAACCACACTATATTCATATTTCAATTACTAGTACCATTGCTCTAGTTAATGACAAAGGTGAATTCTACATAGGAATTATTTTTATAAACCTCTTTTTCCACCCAACACATCTACAGGTGTTTCATGTACTTGTCGATGAATCGTTGTACTTCGAAAGCAGTGTTCCTTTGTGCGTGGATCAAGATAACTGCTTTAGAGTTTAATTTGTAATGTGCCTTTCAGTTGCCCAGATGTATCAAAATCAGTGAGCTGTGAGAAAGCATCAACAATGGAAATACGGGTTGTCCGTTGGAATGACCTCTGTGAATTAGCATCCTGTGGTTCAGGCTCACTTAGAGTCAGAGATATACAGCACAGAAACAGACTCCGGTCCAACTCATCCATGCCAGCCAGATATCCCAGATAAATCTAATCCTGTTTGCCAGCATTTGGCCCATATCCCTCTAAACCCTTCCCATTCCTATACCCATCCAGATGCCTTTAAAATGTTATAATTGTACCAGCCTCCATGACTTCCTCTGGCTGCTTATTCCGTATACGCACCACCCTCTGCGTGAAAAAGTTGCCCCTCAGGTCCCTTTTATATCGTTCCTCTCTCACCTTAAACCTATGCATCTAGTTTTGGACACTCCTTCCGCACACACACACACACACACCCCCGGCCTGGGGAGAAAACCCTACCGATTTTACCCTATCTGTGCCCCTCATGACCTTATAAATCCCTATAAGGTCACCCCTCAGCCTCCGATGCTCCAGGGAAAACAACCCTTAAAGCAGGTTAAAAGTTTCAAAGTGGGAAGCTATCACTAGATGATTGTGTAGCTTTTCTGTTCTGGGTTTCTTGTATCCATGAACAAGAGGAAATTAGTAGATATTTTCTCAACCCTAACCCGACCTCTTGATTTTTAGTTTAATGTAAAAGAGTTGCTAAATGCTTAGCTGTGTAGTTACATTAAATGCTGAGATGTAAACTAAGATGTAAATTCATTGCTGCCATGCCATATTGTGAAATTATGGAACATCAGTAATTTGCCTTGTCGTTGGATTGGCTAGGAAAAGTTTTTAAACAATGACTTGATACTGGCCCAGGTAATGTCATCTCTGGCAGTTGACTATTTTTGTCCAATTAGTCGCAAGATTAATGTGTATAAAATCATGACATTATGGCAGCAGAGCCCTCCAATGCTGAAGGCCAGCTAAACCAAACCAGCAAAATAGCCCCAGAAATTAACAAAGGTCACCTGATCAGCCATAACCAAGGTGGTGCATTCCATTTGTATTAGCTGTCACCTCCCAGTGAGATCATCTGTTGTGTTCTAATGATACAAAGGTGGTGTAAAAGAATATTTATAATCTGCATTAAAATTCTTCCACCATTTTGATAGAAGTTCCCATAGAATTTAGAATTTTGACTTTTGTGGCACTGTATTTGGAATTTGTCAGTGTGCCCACGCTCTTGTCTTGCAGTAGTTGCTGATTGCCCCATTCTTGCCTTGAGTGAAGAAATATATAAGCTATTAAATATATCTTAATTATTACTTAGCTATTTGCCTGGTCTGAAATGAGAACTTCACACATTGATACAAAGCCTTGCAAGTGTGCTGCAGTGATTTTGTTTAAATACCCAGTAGCTCTGCAGCTTTGAAAAGTTGCTGTACATGAAATGCAGCTTTTGATTCTCTAGACTGAGGGAGCTTTTCATAGCAAAAAAAAGGGAAGACTGCCATTAGAGAATGCAGACTACAATTATTTTGAGGAAGTATGGCTGCACTAATATAATGTTTCTATTTAAGTTACAATGTTGCTGCTCCTTGACATTTTTATGGCTGCCCACCATACTCCAATGTCCTGGTTCATTGGTTTTGAATTAAATTCATTAACAAATGAAAACACTGACTTTTTTTCCCCCAGAATTCTAGCTCAGTTTTTGCTCATGTTCATTGCTGTAGAGGAACTTCTGTTGGGGTTCATTGCTGTAGAGGAACTTCTGTTGGGAATCATTGCTATGGACAAAAATTTAAAACAAATCCTGGGGGATTGCCAAGGACTAAAGCATATGAAACAAGACATGCAAATAGAATTGAAAGTGGAAGACCTATATGATGATTTTAAACTTAGAACTCCAGTTTTTCTTTGCATGGGAGTGAGTGAGAGAATCTGTCCTTGTGTGTTATGCTGTTGCTCAGTCCATCCATGCAGAAACACCTGTCTCATTAAGACTTCAATGTTGAGAAAGTTAGCCAGAAGTCTCATGACACCAGGTTATAGTCCCACAGTTTTATTTGAAATCACAAGCTTTTGGAGCGCTGCTGCTTCATCAGGTGAAGTCAGGATAATTACTGTCAAGATAACTATCTCTTCACCTATAAATTCTGTATCTGTGCACTTCCTTCCACTTCACTTGATGAAAGACCGGTGCTCCAAAAGCTTGTGATTTCAAACAAACCTGTTGGACTATAACCTGGTGTCATGTAACTTCTGACTATGTCCACCCCGGTCCAACACCAGCACCTCCACATTGGGGAAGATTAGCAGAAAAAGTTGACATAAATTATGTAGCAACAAAGCACAGACAAAAGTGACTAAAAGTTCATTTGTTTTCATCCACTCGGATGTGGGTGTCACTGCCTGTCATTAGTTGCCCTTAAGGTGATGGTATCACGTTTCTACAGTCTAGAATGATGTGACTAATTTCATGTTGCGCACAAATGATGCAATAAACTAGCAAAGTAACTAAAACAAATGCATTTTCTGACTTCTGTCAGCGTGCGTCAATACTTGGCAATGTTTCTCATTTATCAAACTTGAAGGCAAAGCACGTAACTGCGAAGAAAAATGACATCAGATGATTGGGCAGGATGTAAAAGGCAGAGAGTGACTAAAAGATTAATTCAGAGGAAGAAATTAGAGCATGAGAAGAAGCCAGCAAGAAATGTAAAACTGGATAGCAAGAGTTTCCACAGGTATTTAAGAAGGAAGAGCATAAGTAAACTGTTAGTCTGCTGTAAAGTGTGAATGGGGAGTTAATAGTAGATGGTAGATGAAATGAACAAATATGTTGATCTTGTCTTTGTAAAGAATACAAAAATATTCCAGTAAAAACTGTCAAGCAAGAGGTTGATGGAGGAGGTACTGACATTACAATTGCTAGGACAGTGGTAGTGAGCAAATCAGAGCAGTCAGCTGAAAAGCCCCAAGCCCTGTTGGACATCAAAGAAGAATAACTAAATAATTAATAGATGGAACAGTTTAAAGTGTGAAAGAGGGCTAGCCAGAAATCTAAGAGTGGTGAGAGCTATTGAGCGTTTAAAAAGTGAGTGTCGATCCTATAGGAAGTCTGGAAAATTGATTATCAAAAAGACAGATGGTGGATGAATTGAACAGGTATTTGCATTGCTCTTCATTCTGGAGGATCTAAAGAACATCCCAGAAGCAGTTTTAAATCAGGATTTGAAAGGGAGGGAGGAGGTCTGGAAAATGACAATCACGAGGTGTGGTACTGAGTAAACTGTTGGAGTTGCAAGTGCCTGGTTGTTATTGGGTTTCATCCTAGGGCCTTAAAAGAATTGGCTTGTGAGATAATTGATGCATTGATTTTAGTTTTCAAACTCTGTTGTCAATGGCTATGAAGTCTCAAGAAAGAAATGACACTGGATGGACTACTCCTGTTGACCGAGGTACCGAGAAAGACAACAGCAAAATGGAATCCTGCAAACTCCTTACTATCACGGGAGCTAGTTAAAATTGGGAGAGCTAATTCATAGACCAGTCCAGCTATAGCCTAACCACAGTCATGCTCACGGAATCCTACCTTGTCCTAGGCACCACAATCACGATTGCTGGCTATGTCCTGTCCCCCTACCAGGACAGAGCCAGCAGAGGTAACAGCACAGTAGTATCTCTGTATCCAGCAAACCTTCAACATTGACTCTGGACCCCGTGAAGTTTTACAGCTGCAAGTTAACTGTTGGCAAGGAACCTACTGATTACTATGTACCGCTCTCCCTCAGCTGATAAATCAGTATTCCTCCATTGAACAACACTTAGAGGAAGCACTGAGGGTGGCAAGGGCACCAAAAAGTACTTTTCAATGTCCACCACCCAGAGTGGCTCTGCAGTAATGCTACTGATTGAGCCAGTTGGGTCATAAAGAACGTAGCTGTTAGCTTGGGTCTGCAGCAGGTTGTGAAGGAACTAACGAGGGGAAAAATATACTTGACTTCATCCTTAGCAATCTGCTGGCTGCAAATGCATCTTTCCATTCTAGTATCAGTAAGAGTGACCGCTGCATAGTCCTTCGGGAGACAAAGTCCCTGCTTAGCATTGAGAATACCTTCTGTCATGTGTGTGGACTATTGCCATGCTAAATGGGACAGATTTCGAACAGATCTAACAACTTAAGATTGGGCATGCCTGACACATTAGGGGCTATCAACACAGCAGCAATATTGTACTCCAGCACAACCTGCATCTGCACCTGCTCAGCAATGCCTGGTTTGGGTTCCACCACTGTCACTCCACTCCTGACCTCATTACAGCCTTGGTTCAAACTTGGACAAAAGAGCTGAATTCCAAGGTGAAGTGAGAGTGACAGCCCTTGACATTAAGGCTGTATTTGACTGAGTATGGCATCAAGAACACTTGCAAAACTAGAATCAATGGGTAATGGGAGAGTGGGAAACTCTCTGCCAATTGGAGTCATGGAAGATGGTTGTGGTTGTTGGGGGTTAGTCAGTCATTTTGGGTCCTGGACATCTCTGCAGGAGTTCCTCAGGGGACTGTGCTAGGGTCAATTATCTTCAGTGGCTGCATCGATGACCTTTCCTCCATCATAAGGTCAGAAGTGGGGATGTTCGTCAATGGTTGTGCAATGTTCAGCACCATGTGTGACTTCTCAAATACTGAAGCAGTCCATGTTCAAAAGCAACAAGCTCTGGACAATATCCAGGCTTGGGCTGACATGTGGTAAGCAACATTCGTGCCCCACAAACAGTAGGCAATGACAATCTCCAATAAGAGACAATTTAACCATTGCCCTTTGATATTTAGTGGTATTATCATAACTGCAGCCCAATATCAACATCCTGGGGATATCGTTGACCAGAAACTCCACTGGGCTCTCTATATAAATACAGTGGCTACAAGATCAGGTAAAAGTCTGGGTATACTACAGCAAGTCATTCACCACTCGATTTCCCCAAAGCCTGGCCACTATCAAAAAAGGTACAAGGCAGGAGTTTAATGGAATATTCCACACTTGTTTGGATGGGTGCAGCTCCAACATAGAAGCTTGACACCAGGACAATGCAACTTGCTTGATTAGCAGCGACTCCTTCCACTGGCTACTTAGTTGCAGCAGTATGCAGTGCATCTTGTAGCTAGTACACAAATTCACTGAAGATCCTTAGACAGCACTTTTCAAACACGCAACTACTTCCATCTGGAAGGATAAAGATAGAAGATATATGGGAACGCCACCCATGCAAGCTCTTATCCAAGCCACTCAGCATCCTGACTTTGAAATATATTATCGTTCCTTCACTACCACTAGGTCAAAATCCTGGAATTCCCTCCTTAAGGGTATTGTGGGTCAACCTACAGCATCTGAACTGCAGTGGTTCAAGAAGGCATTTCAAGACCACCTTCTCAAGGGCAACTAGGGAATGGCAATTGTTACTGGCGAACCATCTTTTCTCTTTCCACAATTGAATAAAGAAAAATTCTAGATTCAGCAAGGTCCTATTCGATTGTTAGATATCAAATGTAACTGGAAAAAGTCTGACAAATGGAATGTAATGTGGGACAATATGTCATTATTCATTTTGGGAGAGAGAATAAAAATAAGCATACTATCTTAATGATGGGAGGTTTGCAGGGAAGGGTATACAAGAGTGTGTCCTCATGCATGAATTGCAAAAGGCTAGTATGCAGGTATAGAAAGTCATAAGAAAAGCTCAGCAAATGTTATTCACTTCAAGGGAAACTGAAAAACATATTAGGGAGGTCATGCTTCAGTTGTATAGGGAACTGATGAGACTGCCTCTGGATACTGCATTGAGTATTGATCATCTCATTGAAGAAAAGACATAAATGCATTGGAAGATTTCACCTGGTGAAGGAGCAGCGCTCCAAAAGCTTGTGATTTCCAATAAGCCTGTTGGACTATAACCTGATGTTGTGGGACTTACGACTTTGTCCACCCCAGTCCAACAAGAGCACCTCCATGTCAGGGACAACATGAAGTTAGAGTAAAGCTCCCATTGCTCCTTTAAACTGAAAGTAGAGCTCTCTATTTCTTTTTTAAACAGCCTTTGAGGAGGCACTGCAACAGAATACAAATTAACAACTAACAGAACATGAATTAATTAATAAGATGTAGTTTATTGCATGATAGCAATAGATACATGTTGGCTAGTTAGACATTGTGACAAAGACTATCAGAAGCCAGAGATGAGAAGTCGTTGGACTCACCAGATCTCCACCCTGGAATGTGTAACGTCATCAAATTGGGTGGAACCCAATGCAGTCTCCAACAGAACTCATTACTGAATGAAATATACTGCACATCTTATGTCAATGCAGAGGATCACGGTTTCTCATTGATACAAATTGAAGGCAGTTAGGCAAGTAGCATCTCTTGAAATGATACAACATATTTAATCAGATACTGTTTGACTTCTGTTTGCAGAACAAACTTTTACGAGTGGCACATGATAACCATTTAAATTTCACTTTTAAACTGTTGAATATTGGCAGCAAACTGACCTCTATATAAGATTCTTTGTTGATCCTGAATCATCTTTAACTGGATTAGTATGGGCAATGAAAAATGCAGAACTAATAATATAACTTGGGCTTGCCAGTTACACTAGGTACTCATCTTAAAGCATACCTGCATTACATCAGCAAGCTATTACAAATGGATTTCTGAGTTGACTATTCATATAGGAAAATGTGTGCAAACAAGTTGTAAAATATTCTAACAATTGTTTATTACTTTAGACATAAGGGACAACATCTTGCCCTTATGCATTCTCATCAGAAAAATCTTCAGAATGGCAATTGTTTCCATTTATCTCAATTTCTGGAGAGAAGTGTGCTACAACAACCTTAATAAAACTTAACAAAAGTCTATATTCTTATTTTTATTTATGTAAAGATTGTAAAACCAATTTTTCACTTTCGTCTGTGGATGATTCTAAAACTCTCACAGGCAGCAAGTCAGGATCCAGAACATTTAACCTATTCTTGTTAGTAACCTGAATTCGACTTGTCTGTTTATTTCTTTGTAGCTGTTTTAGTTTGTCTGTGGCTTTAGCTTCATCATCTTTGGAGGGTTTATTTTCTAAAGTACTGCTTGATCTAAATAATTTTTCAATGAGGCTATTCTTTGAATCATTTCTTGATGTTGACCGAAGACAATTTTCAGATTTTTCATTTGGGCCTTTCCCAACTTGGTGCCTCAGTTCATTTGACCGATTGCACAACTTTGCAAAGGATGGCTCATAACCACTGAAGGACGAGTTTAAGTCTGGAAACTCCTTACTTTCTTGCCTGTCTTGTCTTTTTTTGTTGCTGGTATGGGTAGCATAAGATATTTTGCAAACAGGAAGTCCTTGGTGGAGATTTTCAATTTGTTCTGTGAACCTATAGCGCCTTCTGAGTCTAGAAGGAGTTTTATCAGCATTGTCATTTACTATAAATGTTTCACCTATGTTCTTGATATCGTCAGGTTGTAATTCGTTTGCATCTTTGTTTTCCTCCATTGTTTCTGGCTGCTCTCTTCCATTGGTGTCTTGTTCTTCTCCTGTCTCTTTCCTTTCTGAGGCCTCTCTCAAAACTTGAGCAGCTCTTTCCTTCTCCTGTTTTTCTTTTTTTTCTCTTTCGAGGTTTTCTAAGATATCTTTTTCTGTCATCTCCTTCCATCTCCTTTCTGCTTGTTCATATTCTAAAAGGGAACATATTCATGAGAATTTTATAAATGGAAGTGATTGAACTAATCTTAGTATAAGATGTCAAACAATACTAGAACCCAAAAGAAAATAGCTTATTATTATGTGGAGTTATTTTCGACCCAATTCTTTTGATAGAACAAAGAAGCATGTTTTAGCCCATGGAGTTGCTGTTTTTCATTTTGATCATAGCTTATCAGTAAAAGCAGGAGACAGAGTAATGGTGGAGGGTTGCTTTTTCGACTGGAGGTCTGTAACCAGCGGAGTTCCACAGGGATAACAAGGTGTAGAGCTGGATGAACACAGCAGGCCAAGCAGCATCAAAGGAGCAGGAAGGCTGACGTTTCAGGCCTAGACCCTTCTTCAGAAATGGTGGGGGGGGGAAGGGGATTCTGAAATAAATAGGGAGAGAGGGGGAGGTGGATAGAAGATGGATAAAGGAGAAGATAGGTGGAGAGGAGACAGACAGGTCAAAGAGGTGGGGGTGGAGCCAGTAAAGGTGAGTGTGGGTGGGGAGTTAGGGAGGGGATAGGTCAGTCTAGGGAGGACGGGCAGGTCAACGGGGCGGGATGGGGGTGGGGCTTGAGGTGGGAGGAGGGGATAGGTGGGAGGAAGGACAGGTTAGGGAGGCAGGGACAAGCTGGGCTGGTTTTGGGATGCAATAGACAATAGGTGCAGGAGTAGGCCATCGGCCCTTCGAGCCAGCACCACCATTCATTATGATCATGGCTGATCATCCACAATCAGTATCCTGTTCTTGCCTTATCCCCATAACCCTAGATTCCATTATCTATAAGAGCTCTATCCATCTCTTTCTTGAAAGTATCCAGAGACTTGGCCTCCACTGCCTTCTGGGGCAGAGCATTCCATATATCCACCACTCTCTGGGTGAAGAAGTTTTTCCTCAACTCTGTTCTAAATGGCCCACCCCTTATTTTTAAACTGTGTCCTCTGGTTCTGGACTCACCCATCAGCGGAAACATGCTCCCTGCCTCCAGAGTGTCCAAACCCTTAATAATCTTATATGTCTCAATCAGATCCCCTCTCATCCTTCTAAACTCAAGTGTATACAAGCCCAGTTGCTCCAATCTTTCAACATATGATAGTCCCACCATTCTGGGAATTAACCTCGTGAACCTACGCTGCACTCCCTCAATAGCAAGAATGACCTTCCTCAAATTTGGAGACTAAAACTGCACACAATACATCAGGTGCGTTCTCACCAGGGCCCTGTACAGCTGCAGAAGGACCTCTTTGCTCCTATACTCAATTCCTCTTGTTATGAAGGCCAGAATGCCATTAGCTTTAGTTGGGGGAGGGGAGATTTTGAAGCTTGTGAAGTCGGCATTGATACCATTGGGCTGCCGAGTTCCCAAGCGAAATATGAGGTGTTGTTCCTGCGACCTTCAGGTTGCATTGTTGTGGCACTGCAGCAGGCCCAGGATGGATATATCATCTAAGGAGTGGGAGGGGGAGTTGAAATGTTTCGAGACTGGGAGCTGCAGTTGTTTGTTGCGAACCGAGCGTAGGTGTTCCGCAAAGCGGTCCCCAAGCCTCCGCTTGGTTTCCCCGATGTACAGGAGGCCACAACGGGAACAGCGAATACAGTATACCACATTAGCAGATGTGCAGAAGAACATCTGCTTGACGTAGAAGGCCTTCTTGGGGCCTGGGATGGGGATGAGGGGGCAGGTGTAGGGACACGTGTTGCACTTCCTGCGGTTGCAAGGAAAAGTGCCGGGTGTGGTGGAGTTCCACAGGGATTGGTTCTGGGTTCTTTTTTGTTTCTTATTTATATAAATGATTTAGACGAGAATATAGAAGGCATGGTTAGTAAGTTTGCGGATGACACCAAAATTGGTGGCATTGTAGACAATGTAATCTAAGATTACAAAGGGATCTTGATCAAATGTGCCAATGGGCTGAAAAATGGCAGATGGAGTTCAATCTGGATAAATGCAAGGTATTGCATTTTGGTACAACAAACAAGTGCAGAGCTTATACATTTGACAGTAGGGCCTTGGGTAGTGCTGTAGAACAAAGGGATCTAGGGGTGCAAGTACATAATTCTTTGAAGTTTATGTCACATATAGACAGGATGGTTTAAAAAGTGTTTAGCACGCTTGCCTTCATTGCTTTGAGTACAGGAGTTGGGATGTCATGTTGAGGTTGTACAGGACAGGATCAAAGGTGGGTTGAGTTGTGGATAGTGCGGAGGGCTGTTTTAGGTCACAAAGGGACATTGATAGGATGCAGAGCTGGGCTGAGAAGTGGCAGATGGAGTTTAACCCTGAAAAGTGTGAGGTGATTCATTTTGGAAGGACAAACTTGAAAGCAGAATACAGGATTAACGGAAAGATTATTGGCAGTGTGGAGGAGCAGAAGGATCTTGGGGTTCATGTCCAAAGTTCCCTGAAAACTGCCACCCAAGTGGATAGAGTTGTTAAGAAGGCGTATGGTGTGTTAGCTTTCAGTAATAGAGGGATTGAGTTCAAGAACCGTGAAGTTATGCTCCAGCTATACAAAAGCCTGGTTCGGCCACATCTGGAGTATTGTGTCCAGTTCTGGTCACCTCATTACAGGAAAGATGTGGAAGCATTGGAAAAGGTGCAGAGGAGATTTACCAGGATGTTGCCTGGGATGGAGGGAAGGTCTTACGAGGAAAGGCTGAGAGAGCTGGGGCTTTTCTCTTTAGAACGACGAAGGATGAGAGGTGACTTGATAGAAGTGTACAAGATGATCAGAGGTATAGATAGAGTGGACAGCCAGAGACATTTTCCTAGGGTGGAGGTAGCTATTACGAGGGGGCATAGTTTTTAAGTGAGTGCAGGTAGATATAGGGGAGACGTCAGAGGTAGGCTCTTTACTCAGAGAGTGGTCAGGGCGAGGAATGCATTGCCGGAGAGGGTAGTGGAGCTGGCCTCATTGGGGGCACTTAAGTGGCTATTGGATAGGCATATTGATGACAGTATAAGTTAGGGGTGGAGGTTAGATAGGCTTTAGGATTAGGGTAAAAGTTCAGCACAACATCATGGGCCAAAGGGCCTGTACTGTGCTATGTTCTAGGACTTTAGTGAGGCCTCTTCTGGAATATTGTGTCCAATTCTGGTTCTTCATATATAGGAATGATATTATCAAGCTGGAGAGGGTTCAGAAGAGATTTACCAGGATGTTGCTCGGTATGGATGATTTGAGTTATAGGGAAAGGCTGGATAGATCGTAGAATCCCTACAGTGTGGAAACAGGCCCTTCGGCCCAACAAGTCCACACTGGCCCTCTGAGCATCCCACCCAGACCCACCCCCCTGAACACTATGGGTGATTTATCATGGCCAATCCCCCTAGCCTGCACATGTTTGGACTGTGGGAGGAAACCCATGCAGACACGGGGAGATTGTGCAAACTCCACACAGACAGTCGCCTAAGGGTGGAATCGAACCCAGGTCCCTGGCGCTGTGAGGCAGCAGTGCTAACCACCGAACCATCCCATGGAGATACGCTGGGACTTGTTTCACCGGAGCGTAGGAGGTTGAGAGGTGACCTGATGGAAGTTTTATAAAATAATGAGAGGTATAGATAGAGTTGATGGTAGTTGTCTTTTCCCTAAGATGGGGAATTTCAAGACTAGGGGGTTCATTTTTAAGGTGAGAGGAAAGAGATTTAAAAAAGACATAAAAGACAATATTTTTTAAACAGAGTGGTTTGCGTGTGGAATTAACTTCCTGAGAAAGTGGTGGATGTAGATACAATCATAACATTTAAAAGACATTTGGTTGGATATATGAATAGGAAAGGTTTGGAGGGACATGGGCCAGGACCAGGCAATTGGGACTAGTTTAGTTTGAGATTATGTTCAGCATGGACTAGATGGACTGAAGGGTGTGTTTCCATGTTTTATGACTCTACGACTCGATATACATGTCTTTGCTCCAAATCCCTTAATACTCTGACAAAACTCTACCATTCTCGGTACTGAAAATTTCAGTTGACTTCAGCTCCTCCACCTTTTGGAAGGCTTTGTATCTATGCTGCATACTGTTATAGGTGTAGATGGATGTGTGGTGCAGAGACAGTGAAGAGAGTCTACATATTTGCCACTTTTTTTCACAAAATGTATTTTTTTAATCTCACGCTCAAAAACACAAATATTAATCTTATTTGCCTTTTTTCTGGATTCTCTTGTCAGCAGAAATAGAATCTCTACATTACCTGCGTGGATCATTCATTTTAAGAATCGTAATTACATCACAGTTAAAGGGTATACAAATCAAGTTTATACAACCTATCCTCATGACAGACTTTGAGTCAAGTTCCTGAGAGGAGCACAAAGTTCCACATAGGACTTGGGTGTTCTTTCTAACTATGCCAAGCAAATTAATGTCAACTATAAAGTTAAAAAAACTTTGTATTTTGGAGCGCTTGTGTTTTGAAGCTTTACAGATGGAATCATTTCAAGTTTTATATAGCTAGCAGAGGTGGTTTCTTTAAAAGATGCAATTGAAAGGGCACGGGGATCACTGATTTCTTTTGTAAAATGATTACCTAAAAATCTCAGTACTGGTGATAATTGAGGTTTTGCTGTAGACTCCTGCTGAGGTTGTTTTAACAGTGTGACTGACTTGGATAGTTTTTTTTTCAAAAGCTCGAATCAGATGGAGGAAAACCAGCATAAGAACAACTGTCTCATTCCTGTCTCCCAATATCTGAAGCACCTTTATGGTGAATTTGGTGCGAAACCTAATCATTCTTCTGGATGAGAGTAACTGAAATAGCTTCCCAATATTGTATTTCCTGAGCAAGCTGCGTCTGCCAAAATTCCAAGGTAACCATACATAATTAGTGACTTGATCACAGATTCCAATATATCAGAATGACAGTTCACAATAAACTATGCTGTAAGTTTGTTGCTTTCCAGAATAGCCCTAATTACCTAGTGTTTTTCTTTGAAAGAAGTGACTAAGAAGGTGCAGATGGAAAATGTAGTCTAGAGAAAGAGAAGAAACCAACTACATTGAGAAAAAGACAGAGGTCTTAGCAAAGGAGGTTCTGTAAGGACTGTATAGCTGATACAGGAGTAAAGCTCGATATACCTCAGGGAAAATGGAAAAAAAAATTTATGGAAATAATGTAAAGGCCAGAAAAGGGTGTCAAGGAAGTTTTAAATAAAGAACATCGCTGCGATTGTGAGTAGGCTTTGGAAAAAAATCTAGCAGAAAAAGAAACTTAAGATTTAAAAAGACCAGGACTTAGAAATTAAACTGTGAGAAGTCAAGAACTTGATTTAAAAATTTGGGCAGAAGAAAGTGTGTTGTAGCTAAGGCTACTAGGGGTAGGAAATTGTACATCACAAAAAGTGGGAAAACTCCATCTAGGCTGCAGAAAGTGGGAAAACCCTGTAAAGGGTGCAAAACTGAGTTTAAAAACAAAATTTTAAAGCCTGAATAGAGAGTTTAAAACTTTAAAGCAGCTTGAAGACAACTTATTTTAACACAGCACTGATATAATGCAAGAAGACAAACATAAAGAACAGCAGATTACAAAGAGAATGGATCAGTTCCAGGTTTAAAACAGATTTGCCTTAGTAAGAATGGATATCTAGATTAAGAAGCAACAGAAGGAGAATTATATTTCCAAATACTTTCAAGGTCAGAGATGGATCAAATAGAAGGCCCCTTCCCTGAGGAAAGATATACTGGCATAGGAGGCAGTCCAGAGAACGTTCACGAGGTTGATATCAGGATAGAGAGATGATCTTATGAAGAGATGTTGAATAGGTTTGGCCTGTACCAATTGGAATTTTGAAAAATGAGAGGTGTCCTTATTGAAACATATCACATCTTAGGGAATTTGACAGGGTGGATGTAGAAAGGTTGTTACCCTTCTGGGAGAGTCTGGGAGCAGATGCACAATCTGAGTTAAGAGTCACACATTTAAAATAGAGATGAGGAGAAATTTCTTCTCAGAGGGAAGTGAATTGTGGAATTTTTTACCAGAGGCCTGTTGATGCTGGGTTGATAAGTATACTTAAGGCTGAATTAGACACCTTTTCAATCAGTTAAGGAATCCAGTGTTATGGGAAAAAGATAGGCAAATGGAGTTGGCGATCATCAGACCAGTTACGTTCGAATTGAATGGCAGAGCAGACTCAATGGGCTGAATGGCCTACTTCTGTTCCTTCGTCTGTGGTCTTAAAACACAAGATTGGTCATATAGGAAAAGATTGTTCCCAAAATACAGAATTGCTTGAAAAAAAACACTAAATGTTTAACTAAGATAATAAACTAATGTATTCAATGGGTCCTGTAGCTGGAGTGTGATGGAATACGCCTCACTTGCCTGGATGAGTGCAATACTGAGGAATTACCAGTGATACAGCACCATACCATGAGCTGGATGTTATGTGCCCCCTCTGGGCTTTGCTTTCACCGAGGGGATGACTCGGAATAAAATGGGTGGCCAGCCCACCAGCTTCCCATCCATCTGAGTTCACAGCCATAATGCTGAGAGTGAGCAGACACTGGAACCAACAGCCCACTCACCAGATGTCAATAAATAATTTAGGGTCAATTGAGCTTGATAAAAGCTCACTTAGCCATGATATTGTCCTGTCCATATCATAATAAGGTGAGCGTAGGTAATCGGGCAGGCATGGGCATCCCCTGTTTTTGTTTTAAAATTTATAAAACAGTGGGAAGAAAGGGTGGTGCTTTCTTTGGAGGGTGCCCCTGAACAGCTAGATCTCACCTTCTTTCTTAGCCGCCTCTGGTTCAAACACTCCTGAAACTGCACCCCCTCCAATATCCCCCCGATTCACTTTCTCCAGGATCCATAGCTGTTTATTTTGTAGCCTGCTTGTAATCCCTGCTAATGTGCCCACTGCCAAGCCCTGGTGCTGCCAGGATGTTATACCAACTAAATTAGCACCAGAGAATGGGACTTTTTGCAAGTGAGGAATGTTAGTCCAGTCTCAACCTATCAATGACGACCAGTAACTGCAGCAGAATGGGATTTTTCTGTACTGTTAGGTCTCTGAATATCTTGGCAGTGGAGGCGGGCAGATGTCTGCTCGACATCTCCCCCCCCACCATCCCATGTAATTTTGAGCTCCATAAATCAATACTAAGTTATAAAAAGACATCAAAATGAACCAGGTTGCTCAACACCAGTGTAAAGTGCTGTCAAAATTGCAAAATTGCCCCAGTGGAGACTTTGAACAATGCAGTTTGGCTGACCACCTTCATGCAGCAGACAGTTGGTTGCACTTCCATTCCATACCAGGAAATCTGTTCAGGCAGTGGCTGGATTGTTTCAGATAGCAGTCTTGGGACAGGTTACCCCAGATCCCCATACACCTCCAAGCCTACGTGCATGGAGCCAAGAGAATTCGGCCTGATGTATTAGATTGATAATCTTCATCAGAACTGGAATAAGAGATGTAAGGAAATGTTGGAAATTCTTTTCACTGGAGGGTAGGAGGTTGAAGGGTGACCTTATAGAAGTTTATAAAATAACGAGAGGTATCAATAAGGTGAATGGCAGGGGTCTTTTGTCTAGGGTGGGGGATTTCAAGACTAGGGGACATATTTTTAAGTTTAGGGGAGAAAAATTTAAAACAGACGTGAGGGACAACTTTTTTTGTTACAGAGAGTGGCTTGTGTGTAGAATGCACTGCGGGTACAGTTACAATATTTAAAAGACATTTAGATAAATAAATGAGTAAGAAGTATTTGGAGGTATATGGGCCAAACACAGGCAGGTGGGACTAGTTTAGTTTGGGACTATGGTCAGCATGGGCTGGTTGAACTGAAGGGTCTGTTTCTGTCCTGTGTGACTCTTTGACTCTAAACACAGTAGGAGGTGCACAAGAGGTCAAAATTTGAAGAAATGCAGAATCCCCCCCAGAATTAAAGAACTAAAGAAGGTTAAAGAGCCCTTGTGGGAGTTAAATAAAAAGATACGAATTCTAAATACAAGGGTTTTCTTCACTGGAGTAGGCCCTCAAGCTCAAGATGAAGGGTGGATATGAGTTGAATTTTACAGAAGATTGGTGATGGAGGCTGGCCAAGAAAGCTTTGAAAAAGTGAATTGTTGGGGTAACATCTTGAGAAAACCATGAACATGCATTTCAACAGTAGCACCTGGGATGCTGAGGTCACAGTAAATTCAGGTGATGTTACACCTGTGGATATAGCTGTTCTTGCTGATGGAGCAGGTATAGGGTCGGAAACCCAACTCGAGTTCAAACATATGCAGCAGTTCTATGGAAAATATGGTTATGAGACATTGACAAGTTTATTTAGCTTAATCATAATATCAAATGGTTTCTTTTAATACAAATAAAAATATTAATTAATGTCTGCAATCTGCACATGATTTAAATGTTTACTGTCAGTTTCTGTTTGGAGGTGAAAGCTAGTGGTCCAAATGACAATCGATCAAAAACTTAGATAACATGGTGTAGAGCTGGATGAACACAGCAGTCCAAGCAGCATCAGAGGAGCAGGAAGGCTGACGTTTCGGGCCTAGAC